>VXBB01021741.1:481856-507507 GCA_013399915.1 Illadopsis cleaveri | reverse complement strand
ACCAGGTTGGATAAGGCCTTAAGCATCCTCATCTAGCAGGAGGTGTCCCTGCCCATGGCAGGGGGGTTGGGACTAGATGATCTTCAAGGTCGCTTCTAGTTCCTTGATTCTATGTGATTCTAACCTTCTGTGATTCTGTGTGCTCTACATTTACATCTTTGTGTGCAAATTTCACAAGCTGTTTTGTGGCATCTAGTTGCCATGTTAGTTTCAGCCCGTAACCAGATGTGGATTTTAAAAAAAATTATTTTTAGTTACAGCAATGTGAAAATGTACTTTTTTTTTTTCCTATCAAGGAGGGGAAGAACTGGTTCTATTAAACCAGAACAAACCTGTTGGCTGTACATAAACAGGATTGCTTGAAAGCTTGAAACCTGGTGTTGGACTAATTTAACTTTCAGTGTAGAATTTCTCAGCCCGGTTAGGCTGGAGCAGCTTTATGAGCAGGAACCCAGCACTGCCTCAAACCTGCCATAGGCAGATTTGGTTGTGCAAGAGGTGCAGCGTGTGCCAGCAATGCCCCCTCATTGGCTTAGAGCAAGCAGCCCAATTACATTAGGACTAATTGTGAATGGAAGAGGCCTGGGAAGGAGAGGAGAACCACGAGGAGGGCAAGAGACTATTCATGGTGCTACAATGAAGTGCTTTGCGTTGGGCTGTAAATTGTGAAGCCAGAAGTGGATACCACAGAACCTGCAGGTGCAGTACCCTTAACTCGCCATTCATTTAGCAGGGCAGTCAGAATAGCCATGGGGGGTTTTTACTGCTTCTGGGCAGCAGAGGTATGAACATCTGTCATATTTAAGCTAGGGAATTCCTCCTGTTAACTTCCACTGGTGGAAACTTCCTGATGAGCGGGTTCGCTCTTTTGCACGCTTAACTTTCAGGGTTTGGAAATCAAACATTCTTTTTCCTCTGAGTTTCTTTCTGTCTCACAGTGCCAACATTGAAATATTTAATTCCCCACCACAGGGTGTTTTTTGATGTTGTCGTTGATGATTGTTTTCATTTTTGGTGTTTTCTTTTGTGGTTTTGAGTCAGCTGTCTTAAAAGAGAAAGGTTTGACCATCTGGTTCTGGGAACACTCAGCATCTAACAGTCATGGCTGGTTTGCACATCATCCTAGGCCGGGTTAAAATAAACACAACCATCGTTCTTGGAAAATAAGATGGACCAGGTGTTAAACAACCTCTGTGAGCTCCGGGAAGGGAGGATGAAATTTATGGAGCACTTGGGAGAGATCTAGGGATTAATGGAGGGGTGTTATAAAATGAAATTCTAGTTTCCTTTGCATCTGATGCCTTATTTTGAAAGGGATAGGGTGGAAGAAATAAAACCCAGTTAAGAACCCAAAGGATAACAGTAACCCTGAAAACTGTGGGCTTCTCATCAGAGGAGCTTGCTTGCTTTTTTTGTAACATAACTTTTTTCCCCAGTATGTTGACTCTCTAGGTGTGATATACAAATCACTCTTCTGACAAGGAATGAGGACGTTCTCAGAACTGGCCATGAATTGCCATACACAAGAACGTGTAATTAGAGAGAGCCATCAGAAAGACCTGCACAGCCCCTTTCTGCGGGGGCGCAAGGGCAGGAATGCTGTGCTTTCAGCCGGCATTGTTCCCCTCACCATTCAGCTGGAGTGGTAGACTGTTAAAATTTCCCCCAGTCCCCAGCCTGCTGGTGCTGCTCATTCCTGCTCTGTCAGGGGATGCAGTTTTGTTTCTGCTTTTTTTTTTTTTTTAATCTATATATTTTAAGGTCAATATATCTTTCAGTCTCCTGCAAACCTGTGGGCTCATGTATTTAATATTTTTTTCTTTCTTCCTTTCTCTGTCTTTCTTTCACAAACATTAACCCTTCTTTCTACCCTCTTTCTTTCCTTCCAAGTAGCCTTTACCCTGCTTGTATGAGCAGCTGACAAAGAGAATAAGTAATTTCTTAGCCTTTCAGTGTTGAACTGCTTCTGTTTTTGTGAGTGGCCTTTGCACCTGTTGTGATAAGCAGAGCTCCCTTCACAGCAGCACTGAAAGGGTGGCAATCTCTTTCCTCCCCCTCCTTTAAACTTACTCTTTCTTTCTGTGAATACCAATAATTAAGGAAAACGCTTGAGTCTGCACTGGATTCTTTAGCCTGACAAAACCTAGTATTTGTATAGATTAAAATGAACAGGGAATGAACCAGGGCACATTTCTCATCAGCTTGGTGAGAACCCTCTGGAGCAGGCTTGCTGTATGAACAAAACAGGATGACCAGTTCACTTAACTAAATCTGGCTTTATCTCACCCAGCCTTATCTGTCCTGTTTATACCTCCAAACCTCCTTGTGTGAACCTGCCCCATCATGTGCGACAAAGCATACAAAACAATGTGTGCCACTGAGAAAAAAACATAAATCACTGCTATTTACCATTTTTAAAAAATGTGGTTTTCTGTGTGCTTTTTGATATGTCCCTTCTTGTTTTAATTTGCAAAATACTTGTAGCTGTAGAGCTTTATTTGCTGAAGTTTGGTCTCCTGGGGGCTTCACTCACATGCTTTGGGCCTCCCCCTCTGACTGTGGCTGGTGTGCCAGCTTCAAGCCAGGGGGACCCTTGGCATTTGAGGAAGGGTGATAAATATGTGCAGTGACTAACCCTCAACACAGGTCTCAGAAAAGGGAACCGTGGACCAAAAAAAGAGAGTGGAAAGGCTACCCAGCTGCTCACACAATACAAGAGAAGGCCTTGGCTGCTGTTCAAAGCTGTTCTGAGTGAGTGTTTCAATTTAATTCTAAATTAAAAGCAGCCAGTGTTGTATGGCACAGGGAAAAGATTATGTATTAATGCTTTTTCCCCCTGACATAATCCTAATGATCGCACTAAAATAAATAAAAGTTAAGCCTTCTTCCTCTCTTTCCCTCGTTGCTATATTATGTTATGGCCAGCAGCCAGGTTTTCGTAGGTGAAAAGAAGACGAGAGAGATCCCAAAACTGCTAGACTGAGAGGGGAATTGTGTACCACCAAAGATTCACTTTGACCTCCTCCCTCTTCCTTTGCCATTGACACACTTTGCTTCAGACTCCCATTGAACAATAAGCATGAGAAGAAGCCCTTCAGCAAAAAGTCTGAGTAAAACTGTAGTAGCCAACAGAAGAAAGCAGAGGGTGGTGAGGTGGTGACTTACTAATGTGTGTGTGGGGAAATGTCTGATGGCCCCTCCAGGAACCCTGGTGTTTGTTCCTGTGGGAGCAGGGGAGTGATGCTGTGCTGGGCTCTTGTTGGAAAATGTCTGTCTTCTTAAGAGCCCGTGGTGACAAGTGATGCTTCTTGGGATGCTCTGTGGTCACATTTCAGTGGGCTGAGGGGATCCGTCTCCTTTGGTGGAGGCAAAATGAGATCGGAACACGGCAGGCTGCAGTGTGGGGCAGGCAGCCCTCTGGCAGTCATGCGCTGTGGCAGGGGGTCATGGGTTGTGCCCTGTCAGCTCCATCTGCCCACGTGGTACTTGAAAAGCAGTGAACACACCCATGTGGTGCAAATCTGTGCTCCAGGTGTGATGTCATTTAGGACAGGTGTGGTGGTTAAAAAAAACAGCTGGGAATTAAACCTCAAATAAGCCACTGCCCCTTTCCTCCCGCCTCCCTCTGCTGAGAGAGGGACAAAGGCAGACTATGGGTTGAGGTAAGAACTTACTGAAAGCAAACAGCAATAGAATAAGAAATGCACAGCAACAATATTAACAACAGAAGTACACAAAAAGAGAAGGTGGTTTACACATAAAAGGTGTTCAGCTCAGTCCCCTGTGGTTGCCAAAACAAAAACAAGATGGCAGACGATCCTGCTGCTTGGCAGCAATGTGCTCAGGTTTTTCCCAACACAAAGACAAGATGCCTGATAGAGTTAAAGGAGCATTTCAACAATATTCTTGGGCATATGATGTGACTCTTGGGGATGGTGCTGTGCAGGGCTGGGAGTTCAGCTCAATGATCCTTGTGGGTCCCTTCCAACTCAGCTGATTCTGTGAAGATGGCAGGGGCTCTCTGTCACTCATGTTCCCTGTGCCCAAGTCTGAGACAACAAAAACAATGATGACAACCCCACAAGACTAGATCTCCCAGATACAACTATGTTGTTGTGCTGAGTGTTTGACTGTGCTTCCTCGGTGTGTGCCTGCAGTATCCCAAATTTCTGTGACTCCCACCCAACAAGCCGAGTCCCTCTCTTGATGGCCAGGACTCAGCATGAGGGACTGCTCAGGCTGGGAGGTCCCCACTGAGAGAGCTGAATGCTTGCTGTCATGCAGTGCATGAGGGATGCTCCTCTCTGCTTTGGCAACACCAGTGGTGCTTCTGGTGGGGGCTTCTCAGCTGCTGTGAAGCTGGAACATCAGAGCATCAATGTGTGGGTTAATAGGACCTGAGCCAGCAAGGAAATGGGAAAGATTACAGTTAAAGTGGTACTTGGGCTGTGTCCCTTCCATGCCTCTTGCTGAGCTGTAAATTGGAAGAAGAATTTAACTTTGGTGACTATTTGTTTCACAAATTTCTGTTTTCTTGTGTCTTCCCCCTTTCCTGATTTGATGTGTCAGGGTTCAACATTGAGTGCTTGTCCATCTGTGCCTGCCCTGTCCTTTCCTTGGAAGATGTGATTGAATTTTTTGAATTGACAAATGTTTTGTTCAAATAGTAGCTGTGGTGGAAATGCCTCTGGAAATGAAGTGCTCCACATGTTCCTTCTACCAGCTCCAGACTCTCCTGGGCATCCAGCCCTTGTCCCACACTGCCACTTCATATAGGTCCCACTCTGCATGTCTGAGCACCTCCTCCCTGCCACCTCTCAGCTCAGCTGGCAGTGTCCTTTTGGAATAACTGAAATATACTGAAGTAGGAAGCATGCTGGGAAATTACCTAGTAAGGTTATGGCAAGAACAGAAAATTAGGTTTCCTAGCTCCAGATATTACTCTGTAAATAACAAACTTTCACTCTTTTAAACATGTATCAATGGTGATCTTCATGAATTGCTCATGCATTTGCTGGCTATGGCTCAAGGAGAAATAAGTACTAGTTGCTGACCATGGAGACACCACATTAGAAGCATTTTATTAGGGAGAAACTTCCAGCCAGGCTAAATACAGGGCAAATCCTGCAAAAAACCCCCATATGCACAGGCATGCTTGCTTGAATATGTGGGAAAGTGGTGTCCAACTGTGCAGCTCTCTTTGGATGATCGAGACCTTAAAATAGAAACTTCATCCTAGAAAACTTAACGAGGATTCATAAAACCTGGATATATATTTAGAAAGCCTAGTGAACTTGCCTTCAGCTTCAAACAAGGAGATAACATATAAACCCCAGAATATTTCTGCAGCTTGTGCTAGAATGAGAAAGCGAGGGCCAAAATGATACGAAAGAGGACAAGTGCTTGTATTGCAGATGAGGCTCTTCTTGGCAGGTCTGAGGACTGGTGGTTCTGCTTTCTGTCATGCAGGACTCTCTGTGATGTGCATTTGATTAAAGCTCAGCAAGCGTTTACACGCAGAGTCCTACAAGCACATTTCTGAGGCCGCTGAGCCTTGATCAGTGTCAAGTGAAGTACACTGCAGAATCAGGGTAACTAGGAGCCTGAATTCCTGGGGAAGCTTCTAAAGGGGCCCGTCTGCAGTGGCATAGTGAAGCATGGGAAGGTGACTGCTTTTGTTGAGAATGGAGAGATGACAGACACTAATTCTGACAACAAAGACATGGACACATGCAAACAGATTTAGTTTGGTGGGGGGAGGGATGGGAAGAAGAGAATAAATTCCATCCCCTCCTTCCTGCCCACCTTATCTTTAATTTAAGGCCGATGGATTGATTACCATTTGTTATGATAAGTCCATATGTGTACAGATCCAACGGTAGGATTAGGTTCCTCCTCCTTTGTTATTTGAAGTCAATTGCAGTTCATTAAATCTCCCTCATCAGTTCCACCACCTGCTCCTCTTCCTACTCTGACCCGAAGTCACATGCCCATTTACCCTCTTCCCTTTGTTTTCTGTTTGTTTCTCTTTTAATTACATCTCTTGATCTTTTCCCCATCAATTATTTTGAGGAGAGAATTGGTCAGGAAACATCAATGCTAATGAAATTGTGGTTAAGAATAGAAACAAAGATGTTCAAGGGAGCTTTGGTTTTCATTTTCTAAACAGCTACGGACTTGTGCTTGAGATTCTGACATACCCTTTTCCCAGGGCGTGAAGCAGGGTATCTGCAGCACAAGAACAGTGTCCGTCCTTCCTAATTCACCTCTGCCTACGTTCAGTGAAGGTTTTAACAGGCTTGGTCAGGGCTTGGTGGAAGTTTTTAAGCTTCTCCTGTCATCCTGAAAAATCTCACACTTGGCAATCTCACACCACAGCAACATGCAGGTGGAAATCCCATGACCAGCAGCAAATTAAACATAGGTGAAGACCAAGTTCTCTCCTTGGCTTTGTGTGTGTGGCTGGGCAGCTGGATGGTAGGACAGAGCTGCTGCAGGACAGCACTTGCCCCTGCTTGTAGCTGAGTGAAATAGCTAGATGGATTTAATCAGCAGGGTTTGTGATTAATAGGTATTGCAGCCTCTTCTCAGGATCCCAGCCAAGGTGAAGGCAGTGGTGGGCTGGCGCCGTGCCGAGATGGGCTCAACAACCCCACCGCAGGTTGCACCGCAATGGGTTAGCAGTGTGTACAGGCCCAGGGGGATGGGAGTCACCAGCAACAGCTGAAGAAAGGAGTGGTAACACATGAGAAGCATTTGAGCACTTGTCTGACCAGGTGCCTGTACCTCTCTCCAAAACCAGTGTTTATAAACACATTGTTTTTTCACTGGTGAGGAGGTGAGGAGACAAGTCTTGATCTTGCTGCATGGAGCAGCTCACAGCCTGTGGTGTTGGGGGAACTGTGCAAAAACAAAGGCAGGCAGAGGAGAAAGTGCTTTTTCTGCTGTGGCTAGACAAGCCTCAGAACAGTGTTAAACTGAGCTCTGAAGTTTAACCAGCTGTTTGGCAGGCCCAAACTCATCCCTTTATTTCTTTTCCCCTGGGTCACTAGAAATCCTCTTTCTCATACCCCCCTCCTTGCTTTGCAACTGTCTGTGCTCCCTATTTGCAACAGAAAAGTACGTGCACAGGGGTTTGGATGTTTTTTAATCCCTAAATGGAGAAATAATCACAGAATCCAGGTGGCAACTTTCAAGTCTGATGCCCCTTCTCTGGGGTCAAGACATAAAGAAATCCATATGTTCATGTTCATAGGTGCATATGGGCAAGTAAACCTTGTGTCTCATTAACTGCCCGCTTCCGCTTCTCTTAAGTGCCATTCCTGACTAGTCAAAGGGCTGTAACCCATCCATGTGCTGGGGTCACTGGATTGTCTTGATCTGTGTGTTTTTATCATGCTTTAAAAAGTTTTTTGAAAAGTTCATCCAGCATTGCAGTGCCATCAGAAGGGTTAATGCTGCTTGAGGCATTTCAGATGCTGACAGAGCTTAACCTAGGAGCGCAGAGAGGGATTAGGTGACTCTTAAATGGACAAAAGTCCAGGAATTGAGTTCATTTTGGACAAGCAGTCGTTGGCCTGCATGCTTCAGCTGAATTTTATTCAAACCTCATAAATGTGCACATAGCTGGAAAGCCAGGAAGGAGTCTGTTTTCCAGAGGCCTTGATGTGTGTTGCCTTTCCCCCATGTGTCATGTGGAATCAGCTTTTTCCTGCCATTTCAGTGCTCTTGATTTTGTCCCTGATGGCAACTTGGCAGAGCATGTCAGTCCAAGAGAAGCAGACTTGAAACCCAAACCTACACTCTATCCAGAAGGGAGGGAAGGAGAGGAGGTGCAGGTCTGACGGCCTTGTTTTTGCACACCAACCAAAATATAGAGATTGGCAAGCTGGAAGCAGAGTGGTAGACTTGGTATTTCTAAACAGATCCTGGAAAAACATTTGATGGTGGAGAAAGAGAGCCCATCCTGTTCTAGGATGATGAATTTCAAAAGGAGCATCCCCTTCCTGGGTTTAACTGATGGGCAGGGTAATGCTCCATTACTGTACAGCTTTTACAGAGTTTTACTTTAGGTTGGACTGGGATTCACCTGTGGCGTGACCCCTGCTGTGGGAACAGGACCAGTAAAGGTCTTTATCCTCCTGTCCAGACACCAAAAGTCTCCTGCAGTTCATATGCCAAAAAGGTTTCACCTCCTGTCACGTGATGCTCAAAGTTCCTCATCCAGCAGAGCTCCCCAAAAGCCAGATTGGCTGTCCTTGTCCTGGCTGGGCTATGGTCAGGGTTAATCCTTCCCAGGCACAGATTAGGTGACTATGCAACTAGCCAATATATTGCATAGTTGCATGTAGGTGTAACCATGCAAGACATTGGCTTTCACACAAGGCTAATAATTCTGTAGACTTTAATTTAAAGGACCTGTTTGTTTTCAGAAACTTGTACTTGGTTTCCTTTTTGCCCAAAGATGGGAGAGAGGCTTTTTCAGGGGTCCACAAAGTAGTAAAGTAAGGGCGTGTGCATAAAATGACCAGAGAATCTTGCTGGCTGGGCCAGAGCCTTCCTGCATTCCCTGCTATGGGAAAACCAGAAAAATACCTTCATTCAGCTGCAGAGGTATTGCTAAGTGCCAAGTTTTGTTAAGGGTTGTGTTTTACCTGGGATTCACAGTGGCCCAGATGCACTCTCTTTTTGCTTGTGCTTTGGTTATAGCTGTAATACTTTATTTATGTCTCTCTTAAATGAATCCAAACCTTCAAATCCCAAGATCCACCGTCATCTTTTTCCTCCTGCCTGACTGTTTTGGCTATTGTGGATGAGTAGCAATGTGTTGCACCAGGTGCCAGGATGACAATGCAGCTGGGACAAGTCTGCCTGTAGGCTGAAGATCTGAATCCAAACTTGAAAAGCTGGTTTTATGATGAAGTAAGGTCTTCAGCTCCCAGTCTAGCTTTGGGTCAGATTTGCTTCTTGCTGGAGCCAAGCAAAATGTCCCTCTGAACACGTAAATATGTCTGTGGGGAACAGGACATTCCCAGCCTGTAAGATACTGGTGCATGAGCGTTTTACGTGTGTGTCAATTTGAAGGAAGCATATGACTGTGACAGGTTTTGCAGGTAATATAAAGAAAAAACCACTTGGGCAAACCCCCTCATGCCTGAAATCTATCATATTTTATAGAAAATCATGAATTCTTGAAAAAAAAATCCCCCCTTGAAACTCTTAATCAGTCTCAAGAAACCACACTGAGATACAGGCTGGCAAAAAAAAGCAATATGTCTTTCAGTCTCTGACAAAACAAAAACTCTTTCCATCCCTGGCCAAGCATAACTGCCACAACAGTGTTCTTGTAGTTTCTTTAAATCCTAGGTGAAGGTTTCAATGCACAAAATAAATGTGAAGGAGTTTTAAGGGTCTTTTTTCCCCCCATTATTAATTTCATCAAAATCCTAGAAGAGGAACACAGAAGGGGAAAATTTTTTTTTTTGTAGCAGTGGGAACCCAGCCTTGACTGCTTTGGGTACATGTGTAGACGCACTGAATACAATGAGGTTATTCATGTGCATAAGGGTTGTTGGATCAGACCCTATCTTTGTAAAATATTTAATTACATACCATCAGAATCATGTCAGCTATGAAAAAGCAATAAAAATACTAAAGTGTGTCAGTGAGCAGTAGTAGTAACTGTAGTGATATAAATGCATTAAGCTTTTAGGCACAGCTCACATACACCGAAGACAGCAAGCAAATTCTGGTTAATAATTTGCAAACAATACATCAGCATCATAGTGCATGTTCAAGCAAATTATTATGCCTGTTTTGCGAATTAGTACTCAAATTATGCTACGTGACACCTTATTCCATGCTTTGGATGGGGAAGGGAAGCCACAGGCCCGTCATCTGCTACATGTCTCTTCAGTCAGTGCTCGGGCGTTGTCTTTCTTGCTACGAGGGTGAAGGTTTTATTGCTTTACTTTGATTGATGGGCGAGAGGTAAAACGACCCTGATGCTTAAAACAGGAGCGAGGCAATGCACTTCAGTTTGACCGTGAAACCACAGGCGTGACGAAGGAAAAGCACATTGTCAGTAACGCTTTCACCTGGGAACATCCGGCGGGAGGGCACAACCAGAGCTCTGCCAAGACACAGACTGGGAAGATGTGAGTTACAGAGTGACGCCGCGTCTTGTGCTGGCAGGCAAAGGCGAAAGCAAGAGTCAAGACGAGAGTGAGCAGGGCATCCTCATCCCACACACTCAGGGGGAGTAATCACAGCTCTCCAGGGGGTTGCATCAGTGTTTGGTTCAGCACTTTCCAGAGTTGCATCAGCTCGTACCTGCTTTGTTAACGCTGTCGGTAGAGACTGGAGTATTAATAACAGGTTCCATGAGGAGGTAACCCACAGTGGAAAGCAGAAACTGAGATGGGAAATACCCAGAACAACTTGGAGCAAATGTAAACCACGGGGAGGGAGCGTGACAAGAAGTGCAACTCCGTGCCAATCTGTAGCTGGCCTTGGCTGTGTGGGTGGGGTGAAGTGGGTGCGGAGCAGGTTGTGATTTTACTTGAGGTCTGTAAATACAGAGTGAGTAGGAACAGGTTGCTAGAATAGCACTTCCTGCCTCTGAGTCAGCGATGCTGCACAGGGGAGAAGCTGGCAATTAGAGGTCATGACTGAGTTACATTTCCATAGCAGGTTTGTTTTGTGTTGCTCTTCTGCATAACCCGTATTTTTGCTCTGTGCAATTGGTCAAAAGCAAAACATGATTTTCTATGCATGTATGCACAAACATGTTGCACTGCAAGTTCCTTATTTGAATCTTTGTTCAGCACACCATGCTGGCCTTCAATTGCTTTCCTGCTCTTTTTTTTTTTCCCATTTTATTATTACTTCTAGTTCCCTTTTTCTCCCCTTTCAGATGAGTGACTGTAATCTGTACCAAGTACATGCTGTAAATAACATAGATTATATTTGGTGGACAGCAGGGTGCAGGATTCAAGAGGCATTTTCAAGAACCAGCAAAAATGCCATGGTTGGCTTTGTAGCTTTTAGGTTGGATCATCTCCTCCTTCTTGTCGTCCCTTCCCCCGTGATTTTCTGATGGCTGTTTCTAAATGGATTTTTATCAGGGGGAAAAGCAAAGTGGATGACAGCAGATGTGTTCCCTTAACAGGGTCTTTCCCTCAATGGCTCTGCTAATCATTATGTTTTGCTCCATAGGACTTTTTATTCATTTAACAGGTTTATTTCCAGATTACATATTTGTTTTTATACTGTTTCCTCATAAATACAGGCACTGTAGAAAAAGCTGGCCCCACCATATTTCATGCAGTATTTGTTTATAGTAAGTGGGCCTCACTGAACCTGCATATACAATAAATACCCTTTCAGGATTCCTAGGCAGGAGTGGAGGGAACAGATGGCAAAACAGACCCAGGATTCCCGTTTACAAGGGGATCTTCAAATAACACAGGAGGAATGATAGCCATTAAAAAGCCTGCCTTCCATTGCCTTAATTTTTGGCCAGAAAAATTGGATACATTAGCTGCTTTTTTTTACTGGGTTTTTGGGGGTTTTAGTCAGTTTTTCTACATTCAATAACAGACTTTCAAGGATTTGAAGTAAACCAAGGAGCAGGCACCTCCTTTGTCAAGGTCATCTGTTTAATCCATCTTTTCCGTCACCTTTCTTCATAGCAAGTCAGACTTAAAAGCTAACTAGACAAGACTCAAAACCATGTCTCAGACCCATGGTCTCTGAGAGGTGCTTGAAATATGAACCATGGTCCAGGGGGAAACTTTGCAAACAGCTGCTAAACCTCATACCCCGGTGGCAGGACTGTGCCTCACAGATACCAGAGGACTGGAAGAAACACTTAGTACTGGAGATCTCTCTCATTCACTCTTTGGTGAGGGAGAGTAATTTGAATTTTATTTTTGCTTTAAAGGATCAAGAGTGAGAATAAGAGAAGGCTGTTCATGTGTTGTTTTTCTGTGCTGTGAAAAGTTTGTATCTGAGAATCGCCAGGGGAGAAAAAAGTACAAGAAAGCTGCACGTTAGGGTATTTCTACAGTACAGGACTCTTAATTATCCCAGGGCTTAAAGTCTGCCTGGTTATTTGGCAGTGCCTCTGCTTATACCTGCTAAGACACATAATCTGCCTGCTTGGCTCAGTGCTCCTCCCAGGTGAGTTTTGACCTTCTCTCTTTGCAGAGAAGGTGCCTCAGTAGTGGAGGTTTTGCACAGGTGGTTTCAGGGACTGCCAGGACACCCCACAGATGTCCCCATCCACAGCCCCCTACTTCCCACCAGCTCTTGGTCAGGGAAAGGTAGTGGCCAGTGTAGGTACAACTGCCTGGCCTGGTTGAACAGCTGTAGGAGATACCAACCCCATGTCCTGCTCTCCACACAAACCCACTGCTTGTGCAGAATCTTCATGCACTGCCTTCAGCTTGAGCAAGGAGTGCTGCATTGGGAAAGGTGTTTGCAATCTGCAATCGGTGGGGTTTTTTTTTTAAAAAAAAGCCTTGAAAAATCCAACAGACCTGAAGTTAGGTGACTGTCAGATTTGTGCAGTGCATTACCAGGTTATTAGGGTGTTTCCAGTAACAAAGGACAGCAACCACAAGCCTGGAAACCTACCTGCTGCTTGGACCCGCTGGCTGCCCTGCAGGCTTCCATTCTGGTGGTCAGGGTGTCCTAAAATTCATGAGCAAAATTAAGTGGAGGGTGCTGGAAGAGACTGTCATGGTTGGAAAACGAACCAGCTCCCATGTATACCAGAGCACTGGCAGGAACACGCACAAAAGCCGCCAGCCCAGCAGTGAAGGAAACCTTGGGTTCATTGTCAGATCTGGGCTGGCGTGGGCAAGAGGCTTGGGCTGAGCTTGGAGTCAAGTCACATGTCTCTAAATGGTGGCTGTCATCATTATGTTGTCACATGGTAAATCGTAGCTTAAGGACTAGGACTTACTCAAGAGCTTTTTTGGAGGCCTTGGCAGAGGATGACCGTGAGGGCCACAGTACCCTGTGAGCTGAGTGCAGCTCAGCAGCATGGAAGCCACCAACCAGGCACACCCTGCAACACAAGGCAGGCCTTGTGGTGTATTCTCCTACTGTACACCTTCTCTGTGGGCCCTGTGAGCCTCCTCCTCTCAGTAACTGAGCTGCTGCATACCCACTGATGTCAGGATCCCTCTTCTGATAGGCAGAAACCTATTTCTTCCTCAGATTACATCAGCCAAGTGTTTTGCAGCCAGGGGTTTTCCCGCAAAACCTCAAATCCTGTTCCAGCTAAACGTAGCCACCAGCCTCTTTCTTAGCTGTTGCCTCTTTTTCTAAAAAGTTTTGGTTGGAGGGAGGGGGTGGGAGAGGTGAAAGTGAACTCTTCATTAGGCTATTAAATTTCTGGATTCTGACTAGCCTGTTTGTAGGTGTGGTTTTGGGTCTCTACCAAAGTGCAGAAATTCTGCTGATTTGGTGCTTGCTGGGACCTAATACCTGCTGCTTTGGAAGGACAGAGTTCTGTGCAAGGAAAAAAACAAGGTAAGAAGCTGTGATGCATGACTAGAGCTACCCTAAGGCAGTAAGAGCAGTGCTACCAGAGGCAACACTGAAAGTGAGCAGGAGAGCATGGCAGAGCAGGATCTGGGGATGTGGAATTCAAACACCCTGCCAGCCTGTGCCTTGGCAGCATCCTGGGAAACACGGATTCTCAGAGTCTCCCGTGTTTCCACAGGTTGTCAGCAGAGCACTTGCTATTTTGTTTCCAAATGGCTTTAACTAAAGTCCCTTCCGAAGGGCAGAAAATGCTCCAAGGGCAGAGACTGCAGCTTTCCTTAGTCATTGCCTTTATGCTCTGCTGGCAAACGAGCTAATTCTGAAGTGGGAAATAATGGGCCTACCAGGGTAGGAGTGGGAAGAAAACCAAGGAGTAAATTGAGATATGTCCTTATGCCTAAACAAATCTGATGCCTCTCTTCCCCCCCTTTCCCCCTACCCCGCCTCCCAGCAATATTCAAGCTCAATTTGCAGCAAGCCTGCATTCTGTACAGCCAGACAATGCCAAGTTTTATCATCCCCTGCCTCCTGCCTGGGAGGCAGCGGTTGGCTGGTTGAATCCTGCAAGATTGCACAGGATGGCAGTGAGCACTGAATCCCACTCTGTAGGTCCCTGTCTGGGAAATGCACCTAAATGGAGGCAAATATTGTTATATCAGCTGAGCTCTCCCAGCACAAAACGGTGTGATTTACACTTCCTGGATCATTGGAATTTATTGCAGGGAGGTGATGGGCTGCTCTGAGCTGCTGTGGTTGCAGTTCCCATCATGGAGTTTATAAAGGTGGTTACCGTGGCGAGCGAAGTGGGCAAGGTATGAATAGATTCATGAAGGTCTCTATGGAATAAGGAAAGGTTTTTCCAGCCTGCTGTTACCTGATCTAGCCAATTTGACATGGCCCCTCATCACGGCAGATCTGAGCAATGCTCAGCATTTGAAAATAGAAATGGCAACAAACCTCTTCCTTTTCTTCCTGCTCAGTTCACAGGAAAAATATTTTGACTGCTTTGAAGGCTGGGAGTTTTAGGGGTTTTTTCCCATGTCTGTTTAGAGAAGTGAATGTGTGTGTGTGTGTGTGTGTATGAGAGGAACAGAAGTTGTTGAAAGTTGATTTGAAGAAATTAATTTTGCATTTGCTTAATTCGAGGCTGAATTCTATGATTAATTTTGCAAATTTAACATGAAACTTTTGCA
This sequence comes from Illadopsis cleaveri, assembly GCA_013399915.1. NCBI lineage: Eukaryota > Metazoa > Chordata > Aves > Passeriformes > Timaliidae > Illadopsis > Illadopsis cleaveri. The sequence continues at coordinate 492,757 of VXBB01021741.1, read as the reverse complement.
CTGGCATAAATGAAACATACATTCATGTGGAAGTCCAAGGCTGTAGCCACCACTTTTAATGAAAACAATATTTTTTTTTAATGTAAGAACCTTGCATTGGAAATTCAAGACATGCTGGTCAAGTTGCCAGACCTGTGCCTCACTGGTCACCAGCTGAAGTGACCCTGTGCTCCAGTTGGATTTGATAGATGGGATCTACCTGCAGCAGGCTGCCCTCATGCCAAACCTGTCTGGATGGCCCATTGTTGGTGAAAACAGAGACTTGTACACTTTGCATCACGAGGAGTGGTGTACACTGGCTGTTGCCATGAAGTCTGGTTATTCAGAAGACTTAAAGCTGTATATATGAAGCAAGCTAGTACTAAATTGACTAGTGTACCTTTCATCAGATCTATTATCCACCTAGAGGCTATTTTCACTTTGAAGTGGCATTTGCTCCATAATAAGTAATGTCTCAAAATGTTGTTAATTAAAGTTTCATCTGTTTAGAGGATTTTCTTCTTCATCCCCCTCTCCTCTTTTCTTTTCAGAAGCTAGTAATTAGTCCAATAATGTGGAGACATTGTTACTGCAGCTCATTATATTTGGCAATGCTCACTTGGACCCTTGAGTGCTGGTGATGTCAAGTTGACCTAAAATGCAAGGATTCTATCTGTCAGGAATAACTGATGAATTGGCAATTAAACATAAATATTTATATATTTAACTCATTACTTGTGCTGGATTGACAGTCCTGCAAGCACTATCATTTTAAGTTCATCGACAGACGAATAAAGCTTCCCCTGGGCTCCCTTCCTCATGTGGAGGGACCGGCGGCAGAGATGAGAGGAGAGTCAGATCCTGGAGGGATTTAATTTTTGTTCTGTCTGTAGACTACACTGATTAGAGTGTCAGTCTGGGCTGGGGTGAAGTGAATATCTGGGCTAACACAGACAACTGATGCCATGTGGATAACCAAACAGCCGTGTGATTATGCTGGTTCTCAGCTGTTATTGCCTCTTGTTGAATTGGTGGCACAGAAATGCATCTCTCTCTGTTTCCAAGCAGCATCCAGTCATGGACAGGGGAATTTCTGTAAATGTGTTCACCGTTGCTTAAGACTGTATTCTTTTCCAGCAGAAATTGGAGAAAAGTAGCCATCCCTTATGTTTTCTGGGAAGTAGCATCTGAGATGTAGAGGAGGTGAGGAACACAGGTTCTCTCTCTCTGGGATTATGCTACCAGAGTAACACTGTCATTCAATGGTGATCACAGAGTCACAGAATCATTTATGTTGGAAAAGACCTCTGAGGTCATCAAGGCCAAACTTTGATCACCACCTTGCCAACTAGACCACAAAGTGCCAGTTGTTTCTTGAACTACTCTAGTGATAGTGACTCTACCACCTCCCTGGGCAGTCCCTTCTAATGTTTAGCAACCCTTTCCATGAAGAAAGTCCTCCTGATGTCCAGCCTGAACCTCCCCTGGCACAGCTTGAGGCCATGTCCTCTCTCCTGTTGCAGGTTGCCTGGGAGAAAAGACTGACCCCCACCTGGCTGCAGCCTCCTTTCAGGCAGCTGTAGAGAGTGATAAGGTCATCCCTGAGCTTCCATTTCTCCAGGCTAAACACCCCCAGCTCCCTCTGACACTCCTCATCAGACTTGTGCTCCTGACCCTTCAGCAGCTCCATTTCCATCCTCTGAACACACTCCAGCACCTCAGTGGCTTTCTTGGAGTGGCTCAAAACTGAACACAAGATTTGAGTGCCAAGCACAGGGGGACAATCACTGCCCTGGTCCTGCTGGCCACACTATTCTTGATACACACCCTTCATGTAGGCTGTTGAAATGCATCATCCCAGTACTGGTTGGGTGAGTTGCTACTGCAGCAGGGAAGAGAGAAACTTTAGTACATGTTGACTCCCACAGGCATCAGGTGAATTTGCAATCTCAGTGTTAGTTCCCCTCCTGCATCTTCAGCAAGCACCAGGCCTCAGTGCTGTGGAACATGAACCTGACTTGTTGGTAAGGCCACCTGATGGCTCAAAATCAAAATGTTCAGCCTGTACCAATAGCTTACATTCTGGCAGCACTCATTATTTATTATGGCAAGAGGAGTCTGAGGAAAACAGAAAAAAACAACTCAAAACTGTGAAGGGAGAATAAAATAACTGAGAGCCCAGCTTCAAGGCTATCCAAGCTGGTCCTGGGAACACAAAGCCACCAAAGTGTAGGCTCTCTCCAAAGTGTCTTCGGCTCAGACAATGTCCTCTTGCCACATCTTTTGCAGAATTGGTCATTTTATGCACCAACCAAATGTGGTCCTCCAGCCCAAGAGAGAGATATCTCTGGATAGGCCACCCCTTAAATACAGAGCTGCAAGTTTTGCCAAAGGCAGCCTTTAAATCCTGCATCTTCAGACCCCTGCTGTTTCATCAAAGCCCTGCTGAGTATCTGGGACTAGATCCACCTTTAGAAACAGGAATTACTGGATCCATGTGTAGGGAGACACAACAGAGCAGATGAAATGGCTAAATATTTAATAATAAAGATTGTTCACACATTTCCAGCTTAATGTTACCAGCCAAGGAAAGCTGGATGTTTCACATCAGGTTAGCAGGATATTGCAATATTTTGGCTGCTTATCTGAAGTGGAATGAATGGAACTGCCAAAGCTTTTGAAGTTCACTCATGAGATAATATTTTATTAATTTTCTGAGCTGAGGGCACTTTAGCATCTCCTGTGAGTCTTCTGAATATTAAATGCATGAAGCTCTATAGGCAGGACTCTTTCAACATTCACTCATTCAGTGTTTAAAAGCACCCGCTTCCCATAAATTGAGAGCAGTCTCCTTGGTTTTCTGAGAGTTATCTTCTCTCCAATAAATTAGAAAGTATATCAATTTCCTACTTATGCCCTTTGAATCCAAAGCAGGGGCTACTTAAGTGCAAGAAAAGATGCAGTCTGTGTTTGCCTTGTTTGTCTGTCTGCTCCATAGAAAATGCAGTTTAAGTCAGAATGAGCCACTGTGCTTCTACTCCAGCTGCGAAAATAATTTTATTTCATGAAAGCACCCAGTCTTTTAGTTGTGCTCTGAGCTACTCTGGCATTCAGCTAGAGCAGAGCAGAGGAGGGAGGTGTAAGACCTGGCTGCTGCTGCGTGTGGCACTGGCAGGACCAGCCAGCCTGGTCACATCCCAGCTCCAACGCCTGCTAAGCTGAGATTCCTCCAGCTCAGACTCCACAGCAGGACATCTGCCTGCCTAGTTGCACTTCCTTGGGGAGGGGGACAGGTACCTGTGGGGCGATTTTGATTGATTTGTATACATCCGTTCAACATCGAAAACCACTTGTACAGTGGAGACGTTGAGCTCTCATCAGCCGTGGTTTCCTACCCCCAGCCACAGCTGGATGAAAGCAGGGGAATTCAGGAGAGCACGTGCCAGCCAGAAAAGTGCTTGCTGTGTTACACTCAGAAAATCCTCTCAAGTGTGCAGGGCTAGGCAGAGCTGCCAGCATGGACTTCTGCATCAAAAAGGACAGACAGTTCCTAGATCTAGTGTCTGGTGCTTTATAAATAGGTTTAGATGACAGGGAAAATAAAAAGAGTACCAAAAAAGAAATAAAATGACAGCCTTTGTCCAAAAATATGCTAGCTACATTGTTTCTTTTCCCTAAAAAAGGAAAGAAAGAAAAAAAAAAGTTGCTTTTTCTGCATTAAGCTTGTCATAACTGGATGATTATAGTAACACCATGAGAAGAGCCAGCCAGGATGTGACACTTTAGTTTTCAAAATAGCTCTTCCTAAAATAAACTCTTTCCTCACAGACTGCTACTGTGATACTTATGGGAAAATGTGAACAGACCACTCGTTCTCCCATCTTTCCTTGGAGATTGAGGAACTTTCCAGTTTATGTGCTCTAAAATTCTGCCCCTCAGATGGGGAGGCCAAAACCACAGGAAAATGGGGGGAGTGTAATTTAATACGTTTCACCAATTTGCCTTAATGGCACGTCGGAAGCCTCCAGGTTTAATTAGATTTACTCTGTGCCCACAGAGAATAAACAGATATATCTGCCATTTCCATCAAGACTGTGCTGTTTGCACAGATTCAGTAACATGGAGGAGGGCTGAGCATACTCTGTTGCAGTAAGGCTGCACTGTGGCCTTGAGCACTCACATTGTGACACATCAAACCAGATGTTTTGAGCTGTGGGCATCTGTCGTCTTTGGATGCCACAGAGGCTGCACTGTCCACCTGCATCACCCTGTGCAGCCCGCCCTTTCTCCCATGCAGAGCTTTTCCCCCTCTTGCCTCAGCATGCTGACTCCCAAAATACACATCAAATGCAGAATCAGCTGGGCTGCTGAAAACCTCCTCCTGGAAAGGAATCCTCAACTTTTTGGCCAGCATGGCTGGACCAGGAGGAAGCTACAGCCCCATGGTTTCAGATGTGTGAGGTTCATGCTGACTTTCCATGCATTCCATAAGGGGAACATCAGTCAAAAACTAATGTGCTGGGCCATGCACATGTGACACCTCACGCAGCACGGCTGGTATTGCTGAAACATTTATTTCCCTAATTTAAGTTTTTTGTAAGTTTGCAGATGGTTCCCCCCATCTTGGCAGTAAAGGGGAAGCAGTGATAGCTGAGTTCCCACACACACTGCATGGGATCTTGGCTTGAGCATGGAGAAAGATGTGAGTCCCCACGCAGGGACATTCCAGTTCAGATCAGAAAAGCATGCCTTCTGCTCCATTGTTTTCCAGTACTGTGAGCTCTCCAAATGAAACCAACAAAGAGCAGGATCTGGTCAGATTCTACCAATGTTTACTTATTCTTCAACTAATGAAGTTTAGTGAGTTGTGTAAATTATTATCGCAACTTCTCCCCTCAAGGTATCATGTCAAGGGAGCACAAGACTCATTTTCCAATTCTCCCTTGCTGTCTTGCTGGGTGATTTCTTGCTCCACTACCCAATGCATCCCGGCAAAATGAAATGTATCACCACTGCTGGTTTGTCACATTTCCCTTCTCCTAGCAGGTATTGGACAGGTTCGTTGTTAGCTACATGCTTAATAGTGAAACAGAGTAAGTGGGCATGTTGTAAGAATGGAGCTTCTTGAAAGGAGATGTAAAACAAACCTGCTAATAGAAAGACTAAAATAATACAGAGGAGATTTTAACTTGGGTTAGACTGGATTTCTCCTCACTGAAGCAAGTAGAAGCTTTCTTTTTTAATAGAGAAATTAATCTGATGATCTCTGAACTGGGGAAGTTCAGCTTTCAATGCACTTCCTCCAGACTGGCTCATTATGAGAAATACTATGAAATCCATGGGAATGGACTGCACTCGTGCCATGCAGCAGAGCATCCCAAACAGGACACTTGCACTTTGGGGTAAATTGATAAGCTTCCATATCTGATTAGATAGTATGGCTTTACATTCTCATGATTGCTTTGTCTTGTCAGGGCAGGAGAGAAGACTCCTCTGTTCTCTTCCACATTCCAGGAAATGTCCAGTCTAAATGTCCTGAATATACATGTATAACAGAAGGAAATGTTCATCTACACACATATTTTGCTTGCTCTTTTTACCTTCCTGACTCTCTATGGAGCAGCCATGGTTGCAACACTCAGCTTGGCATTTGGAAATCAGGCTCCATTGGCCATTTGCTCCCCTGCTTCCTGTCTGGATATGCCAAAGTACTCTGGATCCTTGTCTTCTCACAGGATAATAGCACACCCCTCTGCTGTTCTGCATGACAAAGATGGCCTAGAAGTAAAATTCAGGTTGATCCCAGGCTAAGGGAAGTCAGGCATGCCATGGAATCTGTGGCAGGGAGATAGTTAACATCCTCTCCCTCTGCGGGGAGAGGTTGCAGCTGCCTATCCAGCCTGCCAAACTGAAAGGGGATCCAGCCCTTGGGGAAATGTGTCTGGAGTTATTTAATCCCAAAAGGATTGTAAAGAGAGTACGCTCTAGGGAATCTCTCAAGCCCTATCCCTGTTAAAGTAAAATAAAACCAAACCCCAAAACCAACAATCCCTTTCCCGTTGATGGCTTGCAGCAAAAGATACCCCTGAACTTTAACCGAAAAATGTGCTCCAGTCGAGACAGTCAGTGCTGCTCCTCTGGAAAACTTCTTCTGCTTTGGCTTCCATGGTGCTATCATTTCCTGCTTCTCCTCCTACCTCTTTAATCTCCTTCAGCATGTCCTTTGGAGGACCTTCTTATCTTCCTCCAACTTATGTATGGGTTTCATCGGGCTGAGTCTTTCATTCCCACTTGTTCCTCTATTGTATCTTATCCCTGGTTAATCTCAGCCGTGCTCCCCACTTAGTCTGTTCATCTGTTCTCATTTTGACTTGTGTTTAGACTGTAAACTCCTTGAGATAGGGCCTGTCTTTTTATTTTATACTTTTACAGTACCTCCAGGAACATGAAATTGCAGGCTGGACTAAGTCATCAAACAAAATTAAAGCATTAAAAGAAAGCTAGTCTAAAAGTTTGAGTGGAAATATCTTCCTCATTTTCGGCAGCAATCCAAGGCAGTGCAGCTTTCATTTGTATAAACACACGAGCATTGCTCTCCTATGCAGCACAGCGGGATTGAGTAAACGACTGGTTCACCCTCCAGTAAGTCACCCATTGCCTTCCCAACAGCAGGCATCAATTTACTGGTGAGCAGGAAGAAGAGGCCCTGCTCTTTTCTTGAGCAGCACCAGGAGGGTTTGGTTTCCCTGGCAGCATGGGAGATCAGTGTGGTTAAGATGGTGTACAACTGCTGCCATGCTCACCATAGTTAGCTGGCATCATGCAAGGGATGTTTTTTAAGGAGCCACGGCAGCAGGAGGCTTTTGTCATTTTTTTCTTCTGCTGTCTTCTTTGAAGGCTCCTTAGAAGAGCTAAATGTTCTGCAAAAGAAAAACGATCTGGGTTTCTTGAATAGCACATATTTTATACACCAGTGGGCTCTTGTCAGCACTTTTTTCTTGAGTCCATTGAGACCTTCAGTGAAGTTTCTTGTTCATGAGCAGGTATCTGTCTATTCCTGCCTGCTTTACATGGTCTCATTCAGAAGACAAAACACTGCTTTTATTTTTTTTTTTAGGTAATTCCATAATTTTCTGCAACTTTTTCTTTAAAGAACTATAGAAGCTAATAAATGCCTCATTAATTTGAAACAGGTGTGTCCATGTAACCACTCATCTCTGACAGCTACAGTTAACTTCTAGTCAGCATGAGCTCACATTGATGTTTGGCTCTTTGATTCTTGTGGTGTTTCCTAATGATGCAGGAAAGCACTAGGATCTTCCTGGAGCCCAGTCATGCCATACAGGTGTTTTCCTCCTCTTTCATGTGCCAGCTGCCTGGAGAACCAACATGGCATGCCTAAGCTCTCCCACATCTGACCCTGGATGGTGACCCAACCTTACCATTTCCTCCTCTATGTCCCGCAGCTTCAAATATCAGTAGTTTTCTTTCTGATCTTTGTCACTGATGAGGGATTTTGACCCTCTAGGCATCTCTGAAGCTTTTCCCATGACATATATGAGGAAGTAGCAGATAATTTATTAACATCAAATAAACCATTAATTCACTCATTCAGTATGATTACCTGTTTCTAATAGTAATTCTGAATTATTCAATCACCTTATATTTTCATGAAGAAAGATAGATGATAAATGGATCAATAGAAGAAAAGTACATTCAGTACTTTCCTGCATTTGTGCACAAAGCAGCTAGAGAAAGGCAACAAACTGAATGGGGAACACTGGACCAAAATCTGGTATGGAGCTGTGGCTCTACTCCTTGCACACTCTTAACAAATGTTGCACTTCAGGGTCACTGCTGTTACTTACCTGTGGCAGTAAAATAGTTTCCATACTAATGATAACAGTAGTGGCCAGTCATTAAAATTCTGAAATAGCTTGTATGGATAATTTTTATAAGGTTTGTGTCTGCTAGACTGGAAGCATGTCATCTATTCTTTGAAGTGCAACCTTGGAGTTTGGGCAAGGCTCTTTTTCCTTTCTTTGTATTTCTGAATCTCAGGTTCCCCTTTTGTAAAAAAATGAGAATGGTTTTGCAGGAAAATAAGAGTTAGACAACTAGCCAGAGTAGGGGCTGATTTGGACACAACAGATCTTTGTATGGGAATGTATGGAGACTTACGTATGGACTAGTGGGAATTAGGATATGGAGCTCCACCTTACCCTTCCTGTTTTATTCTGTGCAATTTTTTCCTCACTCTGTTAAATGAAGCTACGAGTAGTGGCTTTATTTTTACTGACCTGAGCCATGTTGCTTTTGAAAAAGTATAGACACCTGCCTATGAAATACCATGAAGAACTCTGACAGTTCATGGTACTGTGACATAAAAGACTCTGAAGCACAGATAGTTTTTTCATTGGTCCTCCCAGTCAAAGGGAAAGGGTTTGGAAGGGCCAGTTGAATCTGGTGAATCAACAAATGCTTACAGGAATGCTGCCAGGGGTTTGCCTCTTAGACCAGGGGGCTACTGGCGGCTGATAGGGTCCATTTGTCAGTGAAAGGGAGGGGCAACTTTGGCCACAAGCTTGCCAAGCTGGTGAGGACAGCTTTAAAGTTCATGGGGCAGGGGAACCTCAATCCATCCCATCTCTACTAGTTTGATGCCAGTGCCAGCAATACATGCACAGAACCTAGAGAGGGATCACAGGTCAGCAGAGGAGCACCCAAAAATCAGCACAAGGGAATTCCAGAGGAATTGTCAAAGCAGCCAGAGACTGGGTTAGGAAAGCTAAAGTCTGGTGGAATTAGATCTGGCCAGGGACTCTTTTTTAGGCTTTGCATATGCTGCAAACATCCCTTCCCAAGAGACCCACCTTTATGCCTTTGGTATTTAAATTTGAAAGATGACATTAGCCATCTCACATCTTCAGCAGCAAATCGAACTCTGACATGTCCTGTTCTGTTGGGAAGTAATGATAACATTAGCAATTGTTAAAATAGATGCCATTCTATTTGACTAATTTGTTCTGTGATAACTGAAGGAAACCTCTATGAAAGCTCAATTTAAACTGATATATGCCCCATTTAAAACCAGCTAGAAGATATTTGTGGTAAAATTTAGGTGTTAATTTAAACTGATTTTGGTAAAATCTGAGCTTCTCTAATATAGACCATCTATACTTTCCATTTTTCCTCTCTTGGGGAAGAGTGATTTAAAGCTGATTTTGCTTAACTGAGGAAACAAAACTAATACAATAAGCTCCTTAAGATTTCTGTAAATCAGAATCATTCACTGGGACATCTCAAAAATTAAAACTATTTCAGCTCAGTGTCCATCATTGCCATTATCATAATTTCATTTGTGTTTTAAGGGGATGCATTTGGAAGTGTTGTGGCTGTGCAGGGTCAGGAGAAAGCACCCCTATTCCTGTGAGATGTCCCTCTAACCTCCACGCAGCCCCATGCACTGCAGCCCAGAGCTGATGTGCCCAGCGTTCCCGTCTGCCAAAAGCCTTTTTGCTGGGAATGAAACCACGCTGTAAATCACACTCACATGTTAGCAGGGAGTGTATTTTCACACCAATGATTACAGTTGTGCCTTTAGTCAAGGAGGTTGATTTGGGGCAGTAAATTGTGCTGTGTGTTATCTCTGCCGCCCTCCCTCTCTGGCTGTCTTTTTCTTGCTGGGTAGGAAATGGCTGTTCTGAACAGCAGAGCCCTGACAGCTTCCCAGGCTTTGCAATCATCTTTTGTTTCCATTTTTTTGAGAGAAGTATCTGAAAGGGGGATCGAGAGGAGCTGGGTCTTTGTATTGGAAGTACAGAAATTACTGTGTCCCAGGTTCTCATCAGAGCCCTGCATCTCACAGATGAAGCTCAAGCAGCGGCCTTTAAACAGTACATTGAGTTGGACAATGTGAGAACTACCAGCCTCCTGACCTGGTGGTGCACAAGTCTCTCCACTGCTCCCATCCCTTTTGCATTTGTCATCTCCTCCAGCGCCACACCCAGCCCGACGTGAGCAGGGGTATAAACACCTCCTGGCACTGCACTTTGCATCTCACACAGGGCACTTTACCCTGGATGGTCCCTATGGCCATGGGATGTTGGAAATAGATGAATTTTGAGGTCCTTTCCAATCCAAACCTTCCAGTGATCCTATGAAAGCCTTTGTGGAGGCTGGTCTTCATATCCAAAATGTCACGCTGTGTGCTGGTGCAAAGTAATTCTCACATAAATGGCCATTCTTTAAATGAGGAATAGGTTTTATCAATAGAGTGAGCTGGACCCATGGTCAGTACAGGATAAACAGATGGGTTGGTATATGGTTAATCAATTACTGTAGAGGACAGGAGGTCAATGAGCTTCTCTCAATTTCTGTGTGCATATGAGCACTTATAATATCTAATATTCATGTCTGTATCAAGCCTGTAGTATCTGTTGGTCATTTACTAATTCTTTATAAACATTCCTTTAAGGCAAATTGTGAGTTTGTAGATGACGGTTAGAATTACTCAAAAGATTAATTTTTTTTTATCTATCAGGGGATGAAAAATCAACTAATTCTGGATTTCAGTTACAAATAAAATACACCAGAATGAAAGGTTTGCAGTGTGGTTCAGACATTCCTTACAGACCTTGTCAGACTGGACCGTTCTGGTGTCCCATTTAAGTAAAATATCACTGCAATTCTCATTTTTCATGCTCTGTGACAAAGTATAATCTCTTACAAAGCAAATATCCAAACCAGAAAAGTGTGTTTTGATATTACTGGAAAACAAGGTTTTCATTGATCCAAACTAAGCTTTGCCGTTTTCTGAATTTTCATTTTGCAGAAGATTAAAAAAAAAAAAAAAAAAAAAAAAAAAAAATTTTTTTTTTTTTTTTTTTTTTTTTTAGGGACAAAATAAATGGGGAAAAAAA
>VXBB01021741.1:376029-481789 GCA_013399915.1 Illadopsis cleaveri | reverse complement strand
TTTTTTTTTTTAGAAAAAATAAAAAAAAAAAAAAAAAAAAAAAAAAAAAAAAAAAAAAAAAAAAAAAAATCTTAGTTTTCTTTCTTGTTTTGCTTAGGAGCACAATTAAGTGGGAAAAAAATGGAATTCCCTTAGCAGCTAGCAAGTCTAGTGTTTCTGTATGCTTCTCTGAAAAGTAAATGGGATTACTTTGTTTAAAAACTGCTTTTAGCAACCTCTGTCAAAGCCCTAAAATGCACAGGAGGGCATGATCCTTCTTCCTTTGAAGTCCCTGGCACAGTATCCATTGACTTCACAGGAGTGGGATTGACTGAATAATTGTGTTGCAGTATGAATGTCTACCCTGACACTGCACAAAGTCACGCTGAAAGCCACTTGATGTCATTCTAATCCTGTCTGCTCACAGTGGTGTTCTGGAGAATAGGGTTGGGGTTTCTTTTCCCTCTCCGTATTTATTATTTGCAGAAGGAGCTAGTTAACAAATAGAAAGGACAAAGCTGAACGAGCGTGTCATTAATTTCCAAAGTAACTTGTTCTGCTGCTGAAGCGATCGACTGCTCCGTGCAGCAAGTGCTAACAAGAGGCTTTTAGCCAGTGGGGCTTTAACGTGCTAAGGAGGACGCTGTAGCTGGAGGTGTCACCCAGGTGTGTGCCTGAGCCGTGGAATGCCAGCCCTGTGAGGGAGGCGGAAGACTCCTGGTCACAGAGTTTTGATCCGAAACAGCCTCCCCAGCCTCCCCAGCAATCAAAAGCACAAACACCTGTCGGGGAAGAAGGGGCTGCGATAACGCATAACAAACACTGGTATCCCCGACACGGGATTCCAAACCCCACAGCTTGTCCCGGCCGGACGAACCACCGAGGTGCGGATGGTGCCTGGCACGGCTGTGTCTGTGCGCTGGGAGCCCTGCGCTGCTGCTGAGAGCATTGCTGCTTGTGACCAAGGCAGATGGCCAGCATAGATGAGGCCCTTACAGATTGTCCTCTGGGAATAATTACAGCTTAACTGCGACGCTTAGCCAGAGCCTTTTGTGCTCGTGGTGCCCTCAGGAAGGCCTGGGAAGCAAGCTGCCTGGAATCCAGGGGTAATGTGCTTCTCCTCAGCTTGGCAAGCAGAGAAAAGGGATGAAATTCCACTTCTCCTCCACCAAGCATCCTGAGGGAGGGTGATGCTGGCACAGTCATCCTTGTGAGTTCTGCCTGAGGGTGTAAATAGGGGGAGGTGGAGAGTCATCATTCAGGGAAGCTCTGAAGGTCCTAGGAATGCTGGGTCTGCCAGTATCACACAGGCATTCTGCCCTTCACTGGGCCACTCAAACATACCAGGTAACAAGGTTTAGAAAGACAACGCTGCTGCACTAGGAAACACAGGAATCATTTCATACTGACCCCACAAAATGGGTTCTTTCTTTGTACCTTGGCCAGGAGCAGAAAAGCCCTGCACAAGCCTTTTTAACACACGCATGCCGGCAAACCTGCTGCAGGCTGGAAGAGGACTGTAAAATAGGGGAAGAAGCTGCCAATGTCAGATATCATGGATATGACAGAGACAGAAGGACTGGAGACTGATTTAAGGTCAAATTGCAGCATAGCCTGTGAGGAGCACAAAGGAAAAAGTGGATTTAAAGCATTCCTGATTTCCCACATGAAGACATGTCCTGATTCTGCAGCCCACTGGAACAGCTCAGAAATGCAGGTCTCTGCCCGAGGTGGGCAGCCAACAGCCCCTCTGCCTCTGCCACAGGCACAAGGCAACTCCCATGTAAGGACTGTGCTGGAGAGCCCATAGCTCATCTGTGCATGAACAGTGCTGGTATATCTCAAAACTTGCTCTTTCCAAGTTCTTCACAGCTTCTGTCCCCTCCAACAAGTATCATGGGATGGTGAGGAAGACTTCTGCTGAGCTTCTGGTTGCTTTTCCACAAGACTCTGTCTCCCTACCTTTTTAAGCTCTTCTGTCACCAAGTAAATTATTTCCTTCTGTCTTATATACCTAAAACTGAAAAATGTCAAACAAACAAAAAACAGGCCAGTGGCAATGGAATGAAGTCAAGTGTCACTCTGGCACTGTTTTAATGTCCAGCTATCTCGCAACACAGAGGATGTCCAGACAAGTCCTGGGCTTTCATTTCTTTGATGGTTAATTTAATTTGGCTAGGGCAGGCTTATCAGATGCTCAAAATGGCCTGTTTGACAGTCTAAAGTGTAAAGTTTCAAGAGGGCATATGCAAAAAGAAATACTGAGCCTGTAGTTTGCTGATGTACGTTAAGCAGGACTTTCTTTTGCTCTAAAACACAATAGAATGTTGTAGCACATCACATTTCACTTTAAGCTGGCTAAGAGTAAGCTTTGAAAACCCAAACCCCCTGATATACTCCTGTTAATCATTGATACAGTCTTTGATCTCTTCTCAGTTCTGTGTAGCTGATTGACTCATCCCCACGTTTTTTTACCAGCTTTCCATTTGCGCCTTTTTCCCCTCAATGTATCTGTTCTCCATCACAGTTTGAGCAAGCAAAAGAAGCCATAATAGCAAGGGTATTTTATAGTATTTCTGATCAAATGGTATATGCATCTGTGTGCAAAATTTCTAGTACCATTCCACAAGACAAAAAGGATTTGGGATAATATCTCAGCTGCCCAAACTCCCCTTCTCTGCAGTTATTTCCAGCTCTTCCGTGACTTCAGATAACATTTGCAGGAGAAGCCTCTCACAGCTACTCAATATGGGATTCCTCAAACACATCCCTCTGAAGGCTGGCAAAAAAGCACCATGGCTTCAGGGCTGAAAGGAGTGTGAGAGAATATGACTCAGCCACAGATTCCTCCCTCTCTTTTTCACCACAAATCTTTCAGCCAAGCCTGCTTGGATTGCTCTGTGGACCCTTAGTTCATCGTGCAGTAAGCTGGGGCTCCAGGAATAGGCATCTCTAAGAGGAATGCCTGAAGATTACGTGACTCTGCCACCCTGCCAGATTTGGGGGGCTGGAAGAGTTTGCTGCTGTGCTCCATCTTTGAGAGCAGTGGTAAGGGTATCAGCTCCTATGAAATCCAGCTGGTGCAAAGTGCAAAAATGCATCATATCTTGGTTTTACTGGTGATTTTGGTGTTGGTCTCAAGTGTCCACCCTAGGTCCAATTTCTCTGATTTTTTCATAAAACTCAGAAATAGCTTTTGAGTTGTGCTGAATGGGTGCTACCTGGCTGGTCACCATGCCATCACACTTACCATTTTTTCATTACACTGTAGACTGACCCCACATACACTGCTGGTCTTTCTGCTGTGGTACTACAGATAAATTATCCCATCCCACTCCACCTATTTGACTGTGTATGTGCGTGAACACCCGTTTGGCCCTATATTCTTCTCTCACACAGGCTTTCCACAAGCTTTTCTGTTTGATGTAAAACTTTCAAGTGCAGGGAATAGCAAATTAATATAAAAGTTGGTAAAAAAGTTTGAAGCAAATAGCCAGGCAAAACACTGCCTCCTGGGCCATGTTTCTTGCTCACTTCTGGTACCATGGCACAGAGATGGACAATGAGTGAAGCTGGTCTGTTTGGCGTCTTCCACTCCTCAGGAATTAGCTGTTTTGCTGTTCTCTGTATAAGCAAGATGGAATACAAATTAGTGGTTCAGGTTCATGTCCATTTATGTGGAGGGCAGTCAAAACACTAAATTAATCTCGGTATGGAAAGACCATCACAGAGACTGAGCAGTCAGTGGCTTTAAATACTCGAAATTCAGCTCAAATTCTCTGTGGCTGCAGTTAAAGTGAGAAAGGGCTGTTAGAGGCCCTCTTACATTCCCTGATAAAGCAAATGTTTACCAGACACAGGAACCAGCCTTCCTCTTGTCCTCTTTAGATTAAATTGCCTGATAGAGCAGAAGACAGCGTTAACTCCCTGTGCCACGACCAGGACAGAAAGCTCTTGACAAAATTAAATTACTCAATTCGCTGCAGAGAAAGCTGCTTGATCATTTCATGTATATGGCAGGCACAAATCTCAAATTGCGTGTTTGGCAACATATGAGGGCTATATACATATATAGTCAGTTGATGTTGTTATTTTCATTAAATGAGGTCTCTTCTTTTCTCTATTTTCGATGCTGTTCTCCAGGGAGATTAATTTGTATGAAAGTAGAGCGCTAATTGCACAAAACAAGCTGGGGTACTGCAGGAGCATAATTAAATTAAAAAAAAAAAAAAGTAGTGTTAATACAATTGTGGTGCTAATTAAATAAAATTGGTGACAAGTGTCTAAGGCAGACCAAGTGTAAGGAGAAAAACTGACAAAATGATCAATTTAAAAATTCTCACAGATATTATAGTTGACTGGTAACGGAGCTGAATTAAAAGTAATTGTACACAAAGTGCTGCACGAGTGCCCGATCTTGCTCTCAGCAAAGTGGGACTTTTGCCAATTCAGACTCTAATGTTCCATAAATTGCTGATAGGAAAGTGATAGGCTTATTTTATTTCTGCATGTGTTTAAGAGGGAGCTAATGCAGGGCCGGTCAAATGGACTCGGGCAACAGCTCCCTCAACATTTGCAGTTGTGCATGCAGTAAACTGACCGTTCCCTGCTTCCATAGGAATTGCTGGTGGTCCATGTGCCAAGGGGACCTGAAGAAAGCATGAAGTGGGCTGTGCCAGTGGCACACTATGGCTTTGACCTCACCAGCTGCCAGCTTTCTAGACCTTCACAGACCGAGGGTGCATCACAAGACTCCCTCCTCCGCCCTCCAGGGAGCTAGGGGCTCTTAATCAGCATCCTAGCTCAACTCCCTTCCTCTTTGGCATTTACTAGTGGCTCAGAGGAATTGCATGACGCCTACAGCCCCGGCTTCCTCTCCAAGCTTGGCTGTCCCCAGCATTTTCCTGTGCAGCGCCCTCTGATCTGGTTCCCACCTTCTCCAGAAGGTCCCTCCCACTACCCAGCTGTCCTAGGGACAGTTTTCCAGCTGCACCTGCCCCCCTGGAACCCTGGTTTCCAGCTTTGGTGGCTGTGGGGAGCCGTGGAAAGAGCCCTGATGGCCTTCACTGTCCTGAGGCACTGGAAAGCTACTTCTCATATACTCTGATTTTCCTCTCAATTTGTGTTGATGGAGGAAACCTCCCACTCCTCCTTCCACCCACAAACCAGCAACTCCTAGCCATTTCTAGCCTGTGTGGTCCTGAAACAAATAAAAAAGTCCTTTCAGATGCGAAACAAAGCAGCCTTGTCTGCCTGAGTCAGCAGCCTAAAACAATAGCTGTGAGCACTCACCTCGCAGCAATTTCTGCTCTCTCTGGGGTCACGTTGTAATACAGTAGACCCCCAACAGTGGTTTTAAAAATGCATTGCCTTTTTTTTGGGAACTGACTCGAACAACTTCACTAAGCTTGCAGGGAATTAGTTGTGATCCTTTACACAATGAGAATTTTGCCTTTGACTTTGCTGAGAGCAAGATCAGGACCTTACTGCCTACAGAAGAATTGCCAGCTCTTGCTTGCTGGAGCAGAGGGAGCTAGGGAGATAAGTGATTTCTCCATGTAGGTGTCTCAGCTGAGAAAAAAGTAGAAAGGAAAAAAGTTCCCTTTTGGCTCATATTTTATGGCTGGGATTGCTGGTCACTGCCCTATGATATTACTGGCCAGAATGAAAAGCTTAACACACAAATTGATGTCCTGAATTTCTTTGTTCTTACATTTTATTGATGATAAGCTTCAGCGAGAGCTCTCAATCTGGGACATGATGCCTTTGCCCTTTCTTGAGGGGGTTTGCTTTGAGCAGGGTCTGTGAGGCTCTACCACCCATTGCAGCTTCTTTTTTTGCTGGTGACTAATCCTGCCCTGCTATCTGTTCTCCACTTGAGCACTGCTGGGCTGCAGGGGGGGTGTCATTCATTGTAAACATGCTTTTAATCCCAATTTCTGTTTCAAAATAAACAAGAATAAAATTGTGCTGAGTTTCAGCCTGATGCTTTTTATTCACTTTCCTGAGTCTGAGTTCCTCATCCTTCCTGTCTTCATTAGTGTGACTAGCTTTGTCTCTGTGCTCTCTGCGTAATGGCCAGCCCATTTCCTCACCTTCATCTCAAAAGCAGAGCTCCATGCTGTGTGCTAATTACTGCTGGGTTCTGCTCAGTTCAGTCCTTGGCATTTGGAAAGGCAGGACAGACTGAAGGAAAAAACCCCCGAAAGAACCCAGAAAAACAGAATTGGGGCAAAGTTGTCATCTTCCTAAGAGTGCTTGTCTCAATGGTAATATCATCCACAAGAGCATGTTCGTCCTTCACAGGAACACTGTTGGCTTTGTCTGGCTTAGTTTACAGTAAGATTAAGGCCTTCTCTTTGCTGTTTTCTTTCCTTAGGGTGTGTTGTGCTCATTAATTGCCCCAAGGTAGAACATACCACTAAAACTGGACTGAGAGTTAATAACTGGCCTCAACTCAGTGTTGGGGACAGATGCTCTCTAAACATTACTTTGGGGCTTGGCCCTGTAGCATGGGAACACAGAGCATATACCCAGGTTCAGCTTCTCCACATCACATGCAGGCAAATGCAGCCCAGAAACAGCCTCTGTAGCTGGAGTGATCTAAGTCAGAAGCAATATCCACAGGCATTCTTTCCCACCATCACTGTGCAGAGCAACTATAAGCATGTGGAATGCAGGCTGTGCCTTTAGGCTACAGGTACAAATTTACCAGAGGGGTAAGCTTTCCACCCTGGCCCTGGTCTGCACCTGATGCCCAGAGTGACCCTTGCCCATGCCATATGTGGCAAAAATGCAGCTTCTCTGTACCTGCCCAAAGGGCTTGAAAAGGAGGGACTGAGGTAGTGCTGGTGCCCCAGGAGGTGCTCTGCAGCAGAGGTGTGTCCTGAAGTGATGGGTGCTGGTGGAAGAGATGGGTGATCAAGGCTGAGGTGGCTGGTGGAGCCTTGCTAGAAGATGGGGGGTGCCAGGTGAGGATATGTTGGTCCTGCATAGATTCTGTTGATTTCTAAGGGAAGCTCTGGATCCAGGCAGTGTCCTGGGTGCTATGGGCTACTTCTGTCGAGAGAAAGCTCACATCCATCTTGCTCAGATCCTTGACTACTACATTTCTGAGAATTCAGGGCAAGAACAAGTGTAAGTGAAGTCTATGTGTACAGCAGGAACTTTATGAATTCACACTAACAGCTGAGGATGCCTTATAACCTTTCTGACACTGTGAGTTACTGGATAAACAGGAAAAAAAATAAGTGATGACACATCATAATATTGACTTTTATTCCCCTTATTTCCACAGCTGCAGGTCTGTGTACTCACGACTGAAACAGCAACACAATGTAGTGTATTTATATGTTACATTTCTAAACAAACCAATATTTATGTGCAGTATGTGAATATAGGTACTAAATATACACATGGTCTGTTATAGACAGGCTAGATACATGTGCTTCATTATAATATATAGATGATTGTAATATATTTGTATGGGGAAAAGTACTGAAAGTATAGCTAAGTGGGATAGAACTGCAGGATGACTCTTTCTCTAAAATTCTGGGTAAAGATGAACAGCTTCCAGTAGAGCAAAATGTCTGTTTTAGATATGATATTTATGGTTATATTTTGACTGCTGAAGTCAAACAGTTGCAAGCACCTTTTAGGTCCAGGCTCCCTTGTTATGGCAATAAAGTGTGAAAATTTTATTAATTCAAAACTTAATTCTCTGAAATGAAATCCTGGCCACTTCCTTAGTACAGAGGCTTGACCAAGACTCAGAGTCATTTTGCCATTTTGGGATTAACATGAAAGTTTCTGTCTGGTAGGTGAGGAAAGAAGGGGAGGCAAAAAACTTTAGAAAAAACTTCTGAAACTAACACCTGAATTCTCTATTTTCAGTTTGTTTTCCAAAGGTGAAGGCTTGCCCAAGATCTGGAAGACCAGATAGACATCTGAGTAGGAGACGCTGCAAAAGATAAGGTGATGTGAGTCTGAAGCTTTCTTCACTTGACTCTCTAGTGAAAAAACATATTAACTGTGACTGTTACCAGAGCAAGGCTCCTTTGAGGAGTAGTCTTCCAGGTTTGCTAGGGAAGGAATTGTACAAAAAAATGGCCACCATAATTATAAAAAAGCACTAGCAAAAATTTGCTGCTCAAAGCCCTCAATTCTAGTATTTTGATATAGGAGCTCTAATTTTTTTTTTTCTAAACATACAGTTTTCTAAACAGGGAGATAAATCAAAGTGCCAGCAGTTCAGCAGATGTTAGCTAATAATTTTCTGGGGATCCTTTACCATTTAAACAAATGCTTCCCTGAGACCGATCACTGATGCACTGCTTTCATCACTCCAGCAACTCAACTCGCTAGATGTAGGGTAGGGTGGCAGCGGCTTTTCCATCAATATGCCTTAGGCCTGGTCGAGGCAGATCATCTAGACTGACAAGAGGTGAAAATTTATGGTGTCCTTTCCAATTAAACCCTCAGTGTCTCTGTTAAGATGGCCTGGGTTGCTAGTGGTATTTTTATATAGTGCAAACAGCTGCTACCTAAAAAGCCTAGCAGCCAACTCGTGGCCATGAAATAAGTGCTTTGTGGTGACTATGCTTGATAAGGTCCAGGTCCAGAACAATAACCTCACCAGTGAAAGGCTCTCTAGGCTATTTCCATCACCCATATATAACTCTTTCCTGACTCGTCTTGTGCTGTCTTTGCCCCTGCTCCCCCACCAGGGAGGATATGGGATTTTTTAGCACAAGTTGACTGATAAATGAAATCCACTACCTCTATGTCTTTTCCCTTGGGGGCAGGAGGGGAAGCAGGAGCCTTTGCTGGTGATGCTGAGGCCATCCAATCTGCGATTGCTTTTGTCCATGGCATAGAAATGCACAAATCTGTACAAAACACTGCCAGGTCTCCTTGGTCAGGGCTGCAGTGAGTATGTGAGCTGGGAGGGTCCTTGTTGTCCAGATGAGCCTGAGTGGGCTGGCCTGTGTGTGCTGGCAGGGCAGGGAGTGTTTCCTATCAGTTGGTGTGATGTCACGGTCAGTCTGCATTGTGGGAACATGCCATTTTCTGACTTTCAGGGTTATTGCAAACGGCTAGTCAGAAGAAGATCTTGTTCAGAAGTGGGACAGGCAAGTAAATGAGTAGCCTAACTAACTAACTAACTAACTAACTAACTAACTAACTAAATAAATTTATATAAAAGCATTGGCACTATGCCTGCTACCAGGTTGGAAAACTGCTCTGTACGTCTCTAACAGCCTGTATCTGCCACATGGGCTCTTTCCAAATGCTGCGGTGTTAAATATGCTCAGCAGTGACTCGAAAGAAAGCTGTCTGTCAGGTATTTTCTCAATGGTCCTTTCCATCCCTGGCCTCTCTGCTCAGCCTGCCAGCCTCCCAAGTCAACAGGGAAAGGCCCATGCCAATAGCTCAGGGCTGCTTCTTAAATTTCACTGACTTGGATGAAACTTTATTTCAAAATTTGGGCTAAGGCCTAAATTTGGTGATCTAATGTCTTGAGTCTCTCTTTTGTCTTCACAGGACATGAGCTGCCTCAAAAGAGCTTAGATAAATTGCCCCAGCCAGTCATTAGTGTTACACATCCACATTGTCCTCCTGCCAGCAGGCAGTGGGCTCCAGGATCTGCATCCCTGGCTGCCCTGGGGACACAGAGGCACAGTGCAGCAGGAACACGTGTGCCAGGGCATGCTCTCCCCTCTCGTGCTGGCAGGACTGGGCCCCTGGCAGCACTACAAAGTTCCCCTGCTTCCCAGGGCCCCCGGGGGATAAGACACCTGTCTGAAACAAGAAGAGGCTGGAAAAATGCTGGCCCCAGTCCCTTCATCCTCACTGAGAGAGGCAGTCCACCTAGCTCAGTGTCTGGTCTCTACGCGGCTCGCACGGATGCAGCTGGAGGACTTGGCCAGCAGATCATGTCACTTGTGCACAGCTTTAGTTCAGTGGCCAGCAATTTGTGACTCAAGGACTGCCTGACCAAGGACCAGCATAATCATAACTCTTAGCTTGCCATGGATGTCTTGGCTATGGATTTCCCTGGTTGCCTCTTGAATCCCTACCAACCCCTGGTGCCCACAGCATCACCTGACAAGGAGTTTCCCTGCTCCAGCATTAATGGATGATCTATGTGTCCCATATTGTCCAATGTGTGTTAATGCTTCATCCATCTTCTGGAGAAGGACCCACACATCCAAAAAGATGCTACAGGGGAGGCGAAGGAGACAACCTGGCTCCCAAGCCTGCCCCTCCTCAGCTGATGACAAACAAAACAGCTTGGTACCTGCACCTGCAGGAGAACCTACAGATAGATTCTGGGTACAGGAGAGTTACATAGCACAAGAGCGGAAAGTGGGACAGTCCATGGGCTGCGTTTCTGTTCAGAAGATGTGATGGCATCTCAGACAGGGGAGCTCTAGGAGGTGCCAGGTCACGTCAGGAGTGACTTGACTCCCTTTATGCCATGAATCATGAAGTCTACTTCCCCAAAAAATGAAGAAAAAAAAGGGAAAAAAGGAAAGAGTAATGAAAATATTAGTTGCAAGAATTCACTCTTGGGGTGATGAGTGGTCCTCCGATGTTGGCACAACCTTTGCTACTTCCAAACCATGCTGCAGCCAGTGCCAAATGTCACACCCCAATGAAAGGAGTCTTCTTCCCGGAGGGGCTTGCTCTGCCACTTCAGCCTGCTTTGTTTTCCCTTCCCTTGCTTGCCACAAACCTACCAGCACTTGCTGCTCGTGCTGAGTGACAGACAGCACTGACTGCAGCAACTTCTGTGGCAGCAGGACGTGCTGAGCATGGCTTTCTGGCACATGGAGTTTTGTGAGGCAGCAGGCAACGAGGGCATGGGATCTGCTGAGCAAAGATACTGCATTTTGGAAGCCAGGGTCCTGTCTCACAATGAGGATCAGAGAAAGCAAACTGAGGAAATGCATGCTATGGCCACAGGGGCTGTTTTTTGTGGGGACAAGGAGAGAGGACTCAAACCCAGGATACTTATATGCCTTCCATCATGTTATTCCTGGGCCAGCTGTGCCACTGACTCACTGCATGTCCTTGGCTGAGCTGCCCAACCCCTCATGCCCCATTCTCCTTGCCCATATTGGTCTGTCCTCTGGCAGGAGTTGTGCTTGCAGACATGGACTTAACCAGCTCAGAAGCCTCCATTCATCCCTGTCTCTTTCTCTCCTGCTGCGGTGCTGACAACTCATATATTCCCAGCATTGCTCTGTGGTTTCTCTCCAGCTTTGGGAGACCATGTGCCAAATACTGCTGATCAGCCTGCTGACCAGCTACATCTGGTGTATCCAAAGCCAGCCAGAGGCTTTGGAGCATATGCTCCTCTGTGATGGCTGCCTGTCGCTTGTTGCAGTATGCAGGTTGGGCTGGTGGAGGGCAGAGTCTTTCTCTATGCTCACAACTTGCTCCATGCTTGCATCCCCTGCCCAGTGAGGAAACTGACCCTGATGTGGGGATCAGCCCTTAAACTGAGGGGTTTACACTGCTCTCTGTCCACTCCTGGCACAGCAAAGACTCCCTAAAATGGGAGGGTATATGTAGAGACTTCTTTGCTGACTTCTGGTTTGTCCTGAATGCAATGTGGCAAATTAGGGAATTGTGGGGGAGGTTGATACTGAATTGAGTATATCCATGTCAGATTACAAAGCCAGGGTAAAGCACAGGCCTTCTTTCTTTGCTTCTTGATTCTGTGCTGATCTCTGTAGCAAACAGCCAGAGAAATTCCCGCACCTGTCCCTAAGCCCACAGTGATGGTGATGATATTTCCATGATCATACACTGGGCAGAGCATGCTGGGGCAAAGCGATGTCTGAATTAAACAAGAGATGATGTGTCTCAGACTTTGATCACCCATTAATAATGATATGGGTCAGCTGGAACAGAAGCTGAAATGTTTTTTTCAAAAAGGCTCCTTAGGAGTTGTTTCAGGGAAGGGAATATAGTGATTGCAGAGGTGGGCATGATGTTGAGTGATTTAACAGAAGAATTGGACCTATGTGGTGGAAAAAAAGGTCTTCAATGCCTCAGAAGCACCTCAGTGTCATGAAGGAATGGCAGCATGTAAACAGGTGCTGCTATGTTGTTGCTGTTTAGATAGGTGAATTGCCTGATCTGCTGAAAGCCAAGACTATTAATGGCTTCAGGGTTGGTGTTGGTTTTTTTTGTTTTGTTTTGTTTTGTTTGTGTGTGTGTGAGTTTTTTGTATTTCTGAGGCCAGCTGTAATCCCTCCTGTATGTAAGATTGAAATTATGGGGGTAAAAACCTTTTTAAGTAACTGGAGATCTTGTAAGCCCAGGACAGCTGGGCAGGCCCCTTTCCATGATAGGGCCTGCAGGCAGAGAGCAGTGTATTCCAGAAGGTCCCAGGAATGATGCTGTGCTGGAGGCTGTCCAGGAAAGCCAGAAACACATGGACATGCTGAATGCAACAGCAGCAGCCTTACCAGGGCTCTGGAACATGTAAATCACTTCAGTGGCAGTAATGTCATCCCTGCTCACATGCATGCTGTTCTTTATATATATAGGCGCTTGGCACACTTCTGAAGGAATATTTATTTTTTTATGTTACCTCTCTGGAGAGTTGTGCCTTGAGCTGAGCTGAGGAAAAATTGAGGAAATAGCATATCCCTCCTCACACCTCAGAGTCCTGCACTCCTTAGCCCAACAGCCTACACGTTTACTAGACTTAGTTGCTAGTAAGTGAAGAGGGCAGAGCAGCTGCAGTGAATTAATTGGTAGCTACCAGAGCTGGGTTATTACCTGCAAAGCCTTAGAGTGGTCACACACAACTCTGTGAGCACAACCAATGTCATCTGTTGCAAAGCGGAAAGCTGGCACAGATGTCTGGCCTGTTGTTTCTGCAGCTCTTGAAGATGAAGAGGAGGGAAGTAGCTTGATACAATGGCTCTCCCTGCTGCCCTAGGGTCCTGTGGGGACTTGCAGACTTCTGGCATGGGGTCAGTGGGATGCAACTGCCCTGGAGTGAGCTGAGCTGGGTCTGCTGAAGTCCTTCATTGCCATGGAGGGCTACATTCTTATGTATGCTCTTCAGGTTCCTCTTGTTGATTTCAGCTGCTGGTACTGCAAAAGTGGTATCAGTCTAGTTTGGAGAGTCATATTCCATAGCCAGCTGCGACTGTAATGCATTAGAAGTGCATTAGGAACAGTGCTTTAAAAACAAACAAACAAAACCCCTGTCAATAAGAGTAATTTGATCCAAGTGTTCTTAATTGTTAAAAATCTGATTGATTTTACAGAACATCCTCAGTGATATCTGGGGATGATTCCCTTTCCTCTCCTGTGTAATGTAGGCATGTGCCATTTTCATCACATGTGGATGCACCAGCTATTCTTGTGTCAGAAATACTGAGAAAGCCTGGGAAGAAAGAGAGTAAGTCATGTACATGATCAGCTTGCCTGGAAATCATAGTATGTTTCTTCAAAGATGGTCAATAAAGGGATTTATCCTCATTTAGAGTACCCAGAGAATGCCTGACAGTCTACAGAACCCTTATCAGTAAATGAGACCTGGGAACTTAAACCTCTTAAGGTGTCTTGATGGCTTCTCATATTTTCCTCAGAAACTGCTACTGCAAAAACAGTTTTGGAAAGGCTTGGAGACTCTTACACATGCTCTTTGGTTTCATTTTTTGGAGCCATAATTACTACTTTGGCCTGCACTTCTACTTACTCAGTTTTCTCTGTGAAGTCACAACCTAGCTCTGGAATGGGTTGGAACTCATTAAATCTGAGCAGGATGTTCAGTTCTGCAGTTTTCATTTGAAAATCAGTTGGTGCTTCTCATATATTATTACAAATTTACAGTTGTCCCTGGTTGATAATTATATTTTAAGTCTGTCCCTCAAATTAATCTGAGTGCGTACTTTAAACTGTTCTGCCATGGCTTTGGTTTAAGTAAATTACTTACAGGAATGACA
The DNA here is from genome assembly GCA_013399915.1 of Illadopsis cleaveri. Lineage (NCBI taxonomy): Eukaryota > Metazoa > Chordata > Aves > Passeriformes > Timaliidae > Illadopsis > Illadopsis cleaveri. Next base: position 467,834 of record VXBB01021741.1, on the reverse strand, counting down.
CATTTGTTACTAATCCTCCAGCCTCTTATAGCCAAATTCTGTAATTCTCTTGCAGACTGGTAATTCTTTCTATGCAAGCAGATCTACTGACTTCACATTTATTCACCCAGTTTGGGCCACCACTTAAGCACATGGTTAATTGTAAACAAGTGTTTAGGTCCCATTGACTTCATTGACTTCGGTGAGGCTTAAGTGTTGTCTTGATAGGCATTCTTATCCAAATTGGAGCTGGAAAATTAAATTTGTCCCTCTGTATAAAAGATCGATTCAACTGTTATGCCTCTAGTAGAAAGCTGAAAGTTCTGTTGGATTAAGGCAGGATATACACTTAAAGTTTAATAACTGTTGCTGAAGACCTTGTCAAGTAAACTTCTGTTCTGGAAGGAGCATTCCCATTCAGAGACGTTAAGGGATAGCTATTTTTGATGCTATCTCTGCATGGATACAAAATGCATCTTAACTATACATGGAAGATAATATTTTGATTTGTGTCATTATTTAGTGAAAAAATTGCAATTATGTGTAGCTGGGATGACACTAAGGGATGCAGAGAATTTGAAATTCAAGGCTAGCAAAAGCAATGTTTTTATCAAGTAAAATAAAATTATTGTATTTTATTTAGAGTGAGTCTCTGCTACATACTATCCCTCGTGCAATACACTATAATGGAGCCACTGGCCTGTCAATTTTCATTAGAAGAAGGAATAGAAAGAGGCCCAAGTTCTGGCTAGCTATTTGCATGGACACATGCTGCAGATTCTGAGGGAGCAGCATCATTTCCTGTTCCTTTTGGGTTCGTTCTGGTCTGACACAGGAAGCAGAGGTGGGCAAAGACGAATGTGGGCGCTTCCCTTTGTGCCCCTTCTTCTGTGTAGGTGTTGTGCAAGACACATGGGCTGCAGGCAACACCAAAGGGTAGCCTGGTTGAGGGTGCTTGCCAGCACTTGTCCCATCTGTTTTTCATATTAGAGCCATACAGTGCAAGATCCACGTGCTTCTGGTTCAATCCAACTTCAGGACAGCAAGTAGTGCTCCCGTGGTGTGAACAAGAGTGACCATGCCCAGTGTATGCCAGTAGCCCTGGCTATTAAGGACCCCTTGGGGTTGGTGTGAACTGGAAGGCTCTCAATGGCTTTGCAATAGACAGTGAGTGCTCAGCGAGGAGGACAGCTCTGGCTGATGTGCTGCTGTGTTCAGGGTGCTGGATAGACAGCTTTCTATGAATGTATAAAATGGGAATGAAAGCCTTTACGTAGGGAAACAGGTTCACTGCAAGCAGTAGGTCCAAGGGATCATACTTTTGGCACAAAAGAAGTGGGAAGGAAATCATATTGAGTCTCTTTACAGTTCTTCAGAAGGAGTAAAAGAAAAGGTTAACCTTTGAGAACATTTTCACCAAAAATTACTTGCCTTTCCCATGACATCAGTCCTCTCAGTTTCTATAGTCCTTTGAAGAACAACATTGCTAATGACCAACCTCATGTCTTTCATAATCCTGAATTTTCCTTTGAGCCTTCAAGGAGAATCACAATTTCCTCTCTGCAAAGCTTCGCTTTGAATTTGGAGTCTGAAATTTTATATTTAGGATAATGTGAGGGAGTTCTGGGAGAGCAAAAAATATTTGCAAAACACTTGACATTAGTTGTATGGATCACATTTTAACTGTTCACCATCGTTGCAGATTTATGCACACATGTGATGCATATCATGGGCACAATGTGTGGGATGTACCTAAATTTTCAGGTGCATTGTTATTAATGACAAGCAGAAAGCATACATCTAGGCTGTATGACAGATTCCCATAGTTCAAAGGTGCTGAGAAATATGGTATTTGCACACACATTTGCTCTTCTTCCACCAGCGTGCTTTTTGGTGTCACTCATATTAACTCACTTTTAAAACATCCAGAGGTTTAAGAATACTTCCAGGAGTAGCTGCAGAATGTTGTTACACTGTGCTGGAGTAACCTTGGTAAGAGAGGAGGGGCTTTATCTGTACCAGGACAACACACTCCTTACTTGTGAATAGGCTTGGATCTAGTGGTATGCAGTAGATGTTGAGATGTAGGTGGTGACTAAAGTTCAAGCATCCAGGAGTGCTTCAGATGTACCTGAAAGTAGGGCCTAAACTGAGTGTAGAGCTTCTATAGACCCTAAGAACTGGCTTGCCACAGCAGTGGCCTTGTAGGGATATCTGGAAAGGTTGGCTGTTTACGTAGGTCAGCTGTGCTCTTCCTTGCTAATCCACTGGCATGCTCTATACACCCTGAGCACTGGAAAGATACTGAACAAATGTGGTTGGAAACGCCTCAGATCTGTGTTCCAGTTTGTGGTTTGGTTTGGTGGGGTTTTGGGGGTTTTTAAAAATCTTAGCAGTTTGTCTTTTTTGCTTGTGTGATTTTCTATGTGAGTTGATTTTTTTTTTCCTGTGTGCACTTTGAGGCTTCTGTTTAACGCTCTCAAAGAGCAAACAAAGGAGTCGAATACACTTGCTGATGTTCCCCATTTCATGGCCTGTTGATAACTACATGATAACACTCTCCACTGGATTCTTCGTTTAAAAAAAAAAGTAAGAGGAGGAAGAAAAGAGCCTTTGTCAGTCTCGATAGCACTATTCACTGTTTTACCAACAAGTTACAGTGAGAACATCAGCTTCCTGTCCTTTCATTGAAGCCCATTGATCTTTCTCCCTAGTAAACAGAGCGTCTGTAGCTTTTGTTTGACTTGTGCTCCCCATTTGTGCGGTGCATTTCAGGGATGAAAAGTGCTGTTGTGGCTGTTCTGCAGAAGGAGAACTGGGACAATGGCTGTGGGACAATGAGTGGGATGTGCGGTGGCTGTTAGAGAGGGGCACTGGGTGGTTGGGCCATAAACACGGTGGTCTTTGGGGAAAGGTTGTGGCTGAGCAGTTTGTAAATGAGCAGCAGTGGGATTTCAGGCTGGGCATTGCCCACATCTGCCTTTCAGTCAGCTCTGGGCAGGGCAGTGTAGGTTGGAGGATGGATGGCAGGACGTGCTTGCTCTAGTGAGAAACAAACACTCTCATCAGTGGCCAGGAGGTAGGAAGGATGTGGCAGCAGATTTGAGATTTCACTCTGGTTTTCTTGCTCATTCAGTTACCAGGTATTTCCAATAAAAAATACCTTGCTTAAGGTCTCCCAGCTGGGGGAGTGTGCTGGAGCTGCAGGACCAGCCATGGTCCTTTAGAAGCGCCCAGGCTACTGAGGGCCCTCAGCTGTAAGGAGCTGAGAATGGGGGAAGACCTTTCTGGGTGGGTGAGGTACCAGCCATGGGGAAGGATTGAGGATGAACTGGCAAAGCTTCTGCCAGGGGAGCAGCTGGGGTTGTGGGGTGAGAACTCTGCAAAGAAATAAGCCTTTTTTTTTTTCTTCCCCCTTCTTTTTCTTACAGATGCTGATGTGGGTGATACTTTAGGAAACAGAGCAGTGATGTAGAGATCTGAGGTTTCCCTTGATGGTTGCAAGAGGGTCCAAGGAGGTGTGACTACTGACAGAAAGCAAATGTATGCTTTTTCTGATCTGAAGTAGCAAGAAAAAAAAGATTACTTGCCCTCTCCTGCCTTTCAAGCATCATTTATGCAAGGAAGATTTTCCTTGTTGATTTTCACTGTATGTGGGTATTTTTCTTGGTCGTACTGTCTCTGGAAATTGGTAAACTGAAGTGAAAGAGAAATAATACAGCAAGTCTTAAGAAAATATTTCCTGTGACATCTCAAATCCACTGAAATGGAGATTTGTTAATTTTTCTTTTTGTTGTTTTGATTCAGTAGCAAAACTTTATTTCAGTGTGTTTCTGGCCTTTCTTAATTGCTCCTCACCCATCTTGCAGTGATGTCCAGGAGGCCTGGCTACCAACCATCATAACTTCATGATGCCAGGCACTTGACATCTNAAAAAAAAAAAAAAAAATGAGCATACATTGATGGAGATTCACATTTAGTCTTCCCAGTTTGGTGTTTTCACTAATAGCCAAGGAGAAACATTGCTTATGAGTTGAGCTCTGAATGTGGGTTGTGCTACTTTTCCTCAAAAAATGTGTGAAAAAACTGAAGTGGGTCCAAGGGTGCATCTTTACTGATATTGGTATCTCTGCAGATACTGGTAAGCTGCATCAATGGGTTTGGGTAATTCCTGTTACCCAAAGAGAAAACAGAAACTTAAGCAGAACTTAGAAATGGTGTGAGTTTGAACAACCTGCTTTTTCTTTTTTTAATCCCTTTTTACAACTTGAAGTTGATGAACTTCTTGCTTCTCGGGCACAGTCTTTACATGTGATTGGCTAATGTATTTTTCCTGTAACTTGCAGCAGGAAACCTTTGGAACATAATTGGTCTAGACTGTTTCCGAGTCCAATAACTTGTTTTTGTGCAGAGTGTGCTAAATATGGGGAATTTGAAATCAGAACAGATTTGAAAAAAACTGGATGGTTCATCATCTACAGTGTCAAACAGGGTTAAAATGTTGCAGTGACCAAAATCTTGTGTGTCAAAATAATTTTTCAAAAAGCAGAATCTTAATTCTTCAGAGATTTGGCACAGCTCTGTCACAGAATAACTCTCTCATCACTGAGACATAGCTTTCATTTTGGGCACTGTCCAGTTGACCAAGATAGTTTTTTGTGAGAACCTTTATGAGGCTTGAACTCTTGTAAAGTACTATGTTACAGCAGAAAATTGATTTTAAAATCAGAGGCTGTGCAATTTGATAAATAGTTGTACTTACATTAAACATTTTCAAGTTTATATTTAATAGTATTTTTGCAATATCCCTAATGTGCATGTCACGGTGAGAACAAAATTGTAGAATTTTGTACAGAACATATAAGTCTCTCTGCACCTACTAAAGTAATTTGATGGTCAATTAATGCAATGTGGACCTCTTCCCTTTGTGGAGGGTGTGCACCTAAAGCACACACACTTCTGCAGAAATAATGCTTGTCTTGAATTCCTCCAGTGCTGCTGCAGGGCTGACTGTTGTGGACCTGTGAGTGCTTAGCCTTGACTTGTATGAGTGGTCTCATTGATTTCACAGGGTAAATCAGAGTTGAAAAATTTAGATATAGTCAGAGGCCTCTGAGCCAGTGCCTAAGGAAAGGGGAGACTGAGGGCAATGCTGGTAATTTATTTCAACAATACTGCTCAGGTGTTACCCATCTGCTTTTCACTCTTGGATTGTTCTCTTGCCTCCTGATAACTTCTGGGTGCACTGATAATTTCAAGAATAGCCATATTGGGCAGTTGAGGATATTTTCTTTGCTTCTGGGGTGCACCCAAGCTGCTGGGGAGGTGATGCTGGTCACCTCTGTTCCCTGGGCCAGGAAGTGGTGGGTGGTATCTCCTGCTAAAGGCAGGGAGGAGAGGCCTGTCTGCAGTTGTGGAGGGGTGCTTATTCTGCTGGATATTATTATCAAAGTAGATTTTGGCCAGGCTAAAAGGGTAAACACCCTTCCTCCTCTTCAGCACATGCTGTGGGAGGTTTCCAGCCCACAGAAAGTTAGGCTCTCTACTATGCCTTTCCTGTGAAAGGGGCCCCTGCAGCACAAACCCCCCACTCCTGCATGGTGAAACGTTGTTCACCAAGCCAAAATTGGGAAGGGAAAAAGAAGGGGTTACTACTATCCACCACAAATCCTCTGGTAGTGCTCACAACTTATGCTGAAAGCATAGTCCAGTGCCTGGCAGGCAATGGAGGCGTGAGGGTTTGGGGGAGACAGTGAGCTGCTGGGAAGCTCCACCTTGTCACTGTAACTTATCCTGCCCATCCCTGTCCTCTTGATTTTATTTGTTGACTCCAGGCTGGGACCTCCTGGTGGGCACCACAGGTTGTTTTTGGCATGGGCAGATCCCCGCATTTTACAATGGCACTGCATTCCACTTTTGATTGCTTTTGTGCAGCCCAGAACCCCTTTATCTCCTGTTCTTCCTCTTTCTGTCTCTTTTTTATTGATATTACAACTGTGTGATTAAAAATGGACATGGCTTATTAAAACAATGCTGCATGCTATCAGGGGGTTTGCATTAGTATTAGGGAAGGAAGGCTGTAATTTTCCTTCCTAGTATAAAGAAAATGGGGCTGAGGGATGGAGTACGGATTCAGTAAAGGAAAAGGATGACAGGTGCTATATATCCAGCCGTGACTTATCCTCCTCAAAGGCAGGCTATTTTCTAGGTGCTTACATTTGCCCACAGAATTTGGAGAATGAGCACAAATTGTGACCTAATGATGCAATGAAGTGTTTCATGTTGCTTTTTACCTTGTGGGCAGTTTGTGATATAGCCCCTAGTATGCTCCAGGCTAAGACACTGTCAAGTGGAGTAGAGGGTGATGGAGGGAAGCAGGGTCTCTCCTGTCTATCTTGCCATCCTGACACACAGGACAGCCTTACAAGCAATTTGATTGCATTGGAATTTGCCTTTTTGGGGTTTTTTTGCCTCTGTTGTTAGAAACTCTGAGAAGGAAGTGGGGATGGCTGCTGCTACTAATGCATGTTCACATGCCTTGGTGCTTTTTGGGAGGCTATATCTGAGAGGCCTTCTGGTTTAAGTTGATATGTCTCTTCTCGTGCCTTGCTCTTAAAGATATCTGTTGCATAATTGTACTGGAAAGAGTTCTTGCTGAAGGGCTGGGCAGCAGGGAACAGGGATGTGCCTTAGGGACTTTAGTGGGAGGGGAGATGTCAGCAGATTGATAGAGCTGGGAGAGTATTATGATGCTTAGTGGCAAAAAGCCACTGAATATTTATTAGGACTGCAGCCTTCCTTCTATGGAAGGCCAAGCCTGCTCTGTAAGGAAAAATTCACACAGTCAGAAAGTAGGACCCCAGCAGTACTTCCTGCAAATACCCCAGGTTGGGGATCATAAGGCCTTTGTTTTAAAACACTTCGGTGGTAGTGAACACATCTTCCACTTAGTTAACCTGGCTGTGGGTTTATGCAGATGCAAATGCATGAAGTTTGACCCAGTAAGTAAATCCCTGTGCATGTGTAAATCCATGAAGAAATGCAAGATTTTCAGGCGGTGTTTGTTTGTCCCTCCACCCCCCCACCCCACCCCACCCCCCAGCAATCTAATGCAAGAGTCCTCTTGTCCAATACACCACCTTTGCAGTGGCCTGTAACTCTGATGACACTAATCTCTATGCAGAGACTTGTACTGGTGCATAGAAGTGCATGCAACTTGCTGCACTAGGCTCAGTTGTTTTGATTAGACTTTAAAACCAAGTAAAGCTATATTTTGGGGTTTTTTTTTCATGAAGGGCTTACTTCAGAGTCGCTAGAGCAATTCTGAATGTGTGTGAAGATGCTAGTCAAGACCTCTATTCAAACTGATTTCTTGGGAAAGATATGGTGATTGAAGCTGGTTACAGATTGCTAAACAGTAACTTTTTGAAGAATGTTTCTTTTTGAACTGAAACTTTTAGTACAAGTTAGGTTTCTATATCTTGATAATGACGCCCCTCCTGTCAGCTCTGTTTTCCTTACCATTTGTCTGCAGGAAATGCATGTTGTAAGGAAGAGAAATTTACATAAGGTGAGCTGAAATTAATCTAGGCTTCTAACAGTAGCTTGAAAAACTGCAGAATTTTTCATGACACTTGAGGCACAAAATATTTGTTTTTCACTTATCAATCTTTAGTGCCTTGCCTTGTTGGTCTCTACTGTTAGCATTGCAGAAGCAGAGAGCTTTCATCACTTATGCTGAAAGTTTTAGGAAAAAAATGTCCTGTTGTAGAGCTGGATACCATGGGGATAAAAATGAAAGTGGGTAGCCTATCTTAGTGCTTTGGATTGTGAAGGAATGGTAACATATCTCTTAGTAGTGGTTTCTAGTGCCTTAGAAAGAGGGCTTCCCAGTGGCATTGGAAGAGGTGTTCCTTAGGCAAAGATGATTTATTCTCCCCCTGAAGATTTTGTAGACTGAACTGATGCTTCCTGAGGAAGCACAGGTCTGAGTTCAGGTTACTTTATGCTTTGTATATTTTAGTAACCTAAAAGCCCAAATATAAAACTTTAAAAGACAGGAGGCCTCTATGTAGCATGCATATACAGATTTATCTCCTAATTTGACATCTTCACCGTTGAGCTGGTCCTGTGATGCCTGTGGTGGAATGAAATGCAGACACTGATAAGGCTGTGATTATTTTTAACAGCAGCACAGTGGGAAGGAGCGGCCGCTTGGATGCGGCGACAGAATCGAAGCCAGCCGTAGCAGTGAAAGTCTCACAGGGTTAACCACAAAGTCTGCCTGCAGCTGCTGCAGCTCAATACCCAGCATTCACATGCAGCCTCACCAAACTGCCTTGTGACATTTTTGATTCATGTCAGGAACAGAGTACCATTGTTGGGGGGAAAAATAACTGTTTTATAAAATGTTCTGCAGGCTTTCAGTCATTTCAGTCTCTATTCTCTCTGCTATGCCACTCTCAAGGATCGAAAAAAGTTCTTCTCGATTTGCTATTCTACTCGCTGCTTTAAAAAGTGTTTCTGGCTTGTTTACTTTTATTATAGCGCAAGAGCTGCTCCTTACCACTCAGGAAGAGGCTAATAGTGGGCCCTATTCTGCCTTTGTCATGTTGCTGTGACCTTTAGGGTTTGAGGGACCTGTGCCTCTTGATGGTGTGACTAGCAGAAGAAGCAACAGCATGCTTTTGCCAGCAGGAAGGATACTGGGGTTCAGAGGGAAGGGCCTCCCCTTTTGTAGCAGGCAACTGGGAAGGATTTCTTGAGTGATTACTCTGCTATAAGAACAGGGCTGCCTGCTGCAGGTCTGCTGTCAGATCATCAGCTTGATTGCTCTGATCACACCAGTGCAGTGGGCTCTGGGGATGGAGGCTCTTCTCCTTCACGCTTTTCAGTGCAGAGATAAAAAGCCTCTTTGTTTTTCAGATTTATGGAAAAGTTTTAAGTTGTTTGTCGTTCATTACCCTGGGTAACCCCATACTGTGCTGCTAGTTGAAGCTCCAGGGCTGAACACCTAGGGCTGGCTGGGACAATGGGACAGTATGAAAAGGGCCTTTCCTATTCTCATTCCTCCGAAGGAAGTGCTACTGAAGGGCCTGAATGCATTTTCACAGCTTTAATGGCTCATTTGCTTCAAGCATGTACAAGTACAAAGATTTGCTGTTTGAGAAAACAAATTAAATTAATGCTGTTTCTTTTTTTTTCATTTCACCTTTTTTCTAAAGGATTCATTTCCCCCCCATGCATGTTACAGCAGATGCTCAAATGGGGACAGCTTGAAAAAATGTCCTAGTGAAAGGTTAGGTTGTTTCTGGGGGTATTTTTGTTTGTTTGTTTGTTTGGGTTTTTTTAAAAAGAAAAGGTTGGTTCCAAGGTGACCCTGAGTACAATTTCCCCGAAGCCAAGGTGTGTTGTTAAGGGATGATAGTTTGATCCCTTGATTCTGCCCCTTTAGGACTCCATGCAGAAAGATTTCCAGACAAAGACCATGATACTGGGTCCAGATTCTCCTGACACAGCAAATGCAGCTGTGTTTCAGGCCTGATTTGAGCATGGAATTCAGTCTTCCTTTCAGTGGCGATCTGACTTGTGGCACTTGGTCGATTGTAACACAGACTGCAGCACTCAGGGCACAGGTAATGGCCAGCTCTTTACTTTCTGTTCTGGAAGCCCCAGATGGTGGGGAAGTTACTGAGCACTCTGCCACATGCAGATGGACACAGCAACCTGGGTGGGGTGTGAGGGTCTGGGCTTGGTGGGCTTGTGCTCCCCCATCCCTCTGCCAGAATAATGAGCTCTCCTGGGACAAACAGCCCTGGGGAAGTCACTGCTCTGGACCCCTGATCTGCTCACAGCACTTGGGAGCCTGAGGTGGTGATGGGTGCCCACATGCTGTGTTCCTCTGGTGCTCCTAGTTATGCAGTATCCAGGTCAGCTCCTCAGGGAGCCAGTTCAGGCCAGAAAAAGCTTATTAACTCTGGCTCTGTGCTGTTTGAAACAGTCTAAAATGCCCTAGGACTAGGAGGAGCAGGATAGCAGTTTACATGGAACATTGCACCCATACAGAGCTGGCCTGGGAGTCTCTGCATCCTGCCAGACTTCATCCACAACCTGGATAGAGCACCTGCAGGTAATTGGGAGCTGACTGTGCCTGACCGGAGGGCAGTGTCAGGTTAATTAGACATCTGCAGGCTGTTCTTAAAGTCTTTTCCTTTGCAGTCCCAAAATGGAGAACTGTTTAATATAACAGAAAAAAAATAAAGGCTTTTCCCCAGATTGGCATAGAACACTATTTTTACTTAATTGAAGACTGGTGTGGACTGATTTAATCTCTTAATAATTTCCCTTTCTCAGGTACTAAAACCTATGGCTCAGCATGGCTTCTCTGATTTTCCAGTTCTTTGGTTTGCTTTCCATATTTTGCATTCATGTATTTTCTTCCCAGATTCTTAATGTGCTTAGCCTGTTAAGATGAATATAAGATCTTTATAGTAGCATCTGAGATCATAATCTGTCTATATCAAAGGCCAGAATTATTCCCTGTTGTTTGTAAAGGAATTATTTAATAAGTAATCCTTGTAAGTGTCAACATTACACATGAGATGACATAACACTTGGGGAAAGTAAGGACTAAGCCAATATTCCCACACCAGCTTCAAAGCTAAATATGCTTTCACATACAGATGCTTCCTATTTCTCATCTGTGGCTTCTATTTCCTCTTAATTGGAGTTGACACTGGAAGTACCAGTTCTCCTTTTCCTCCTCCTGGATGTTTTGATTGGAATGTTAATACCGTCCTCCTTCATTACCAGGCTCTGTGGAGTGGTGTACCACGTGGTTTAAGGTATAGGATTAGTTTTCCCATGGAAGCTGAGCATGCTGCAATGTCAGAAGTGTTAATTCACAGCTGGCTACTTGCTGCACAGCAGTCTGAGACCTTGTGTGCCTGCACTTTTGGGAGCAATTTGAAATCCGGACACAGGTTTTGCCTTTCTGACCTGTCCTGCCCAAAAACCAACTTTTTGCATTGAATGAGCTCAGGGAGAATCAGACTGTTCTGCAAGTAAAATAGTGAAATCATGAATGCTGAAAATGCACATACACAATTTCTCCCTCAGAGTGTTTCTACAGGTTGAAAATACCAATCTCTGCAAAAATCTGAGTGTTGGCCCCTGGGTGGCAAAAAATCTCCTCCAAGACTAGAGAAGCCTTCTGTTTCCTGCAAAACCCCTCCCCATTCTTGCCTCCTGTATCCCTCTCGGACAAATTCAACCTCCCAAGAAAAATTAATAAATTTCTGTGGTGTGAATTGAAAACATCAAAATGTCATGGACAGCTAATCCTTTCTGTTAGTAAGGCAAGTCTGATCAAAACGTCCTTAATCTTTGCCTTACCACAGCAACCTCTGAGGTGAGACAGTAAGCAAAAGGGGAAAAACCAGGGAAATGCTTTGCACCAGTGTAGATGCTCCTGTCCCAGCTGGATCCCAGGGTGTCTCCATCCTCCTGGGGAGTTGTGTAGCTGCCAGGAAACTGTAGTGATTTCTTGAGAGCTTACAAACTTACATTATCTTGACTCTGAAATCACTGTGAAGGGATTTTAAACCACTGCCAAATACACTTATCCCAAAGGAGAAGATTTGAGATTTCCCTGCAAAGATACATCTTTCAGCCCATTAGAGCTGGGTGTGAAGCCACCCATGATTCTGCTGAGTCCCATTCTGCAAGCAGGGATACCTGCACCCTGCTGAGCCCAAATGCTCTGTGTTTGGCTCTGAACTTTCCTTGCCTGTGGGCTCCCTGTGTGGGTGAAGGCAGCTTTTCATCTCCTTGCAACAGCACTGCCCGAATGCAAATCCTCAGAGCTGATCACTGCACTGAGCTCAGAAAAAAGAGTGTCTTCTGCTAAAGGGCTGTTGGGGTATTTGCAGGTCTTTTGGGTCAAAGTCTCCCTGGCCTTGTGCTGTGCTTGCACAGCTGATGTGGCTGAGACTTTGCTGTCCTGTGGCACTGCAAAAGCCCTAATAAAGTAACAATGCCTGAATCCAAGAGGGCTGATGACAGCTTTCCCCTACAAGATTATGGAATGTTACAGTGATGCAGGGATCCCTGCTGCCCCGGTTCTGACTCACCAAGTATGAAACCCTGCCTTGTTCCTTGTACTTTTTTTCAAGATCTCTTTGGCTCTGCTGTCAGCATCTCTCATAAAGCCATAAAGCCTAGACAGTAATGAGACTGTTTAGTAATGTCCCTGCACAAGCAAGAACTCTATGAAATCTTAGCACTCAAATGGAAGAGGAGGTTTGTTGTTATTGTGCATTGCAGACAAACTGGTGGAAAACAGTGGATGGACCTCTGGAGAGGTGTAGAGGATCCTGAGGATCACTTGCATGGTGTCTGTCCTGTTTTCCATATAAGAGGTTCAGAAATGACTTGGGGCTTCTTATGACCAGGCTCATCTTGACCTTACATGAGTTGAGGCAAGTGCCTTCGACACTGGTTTACCTGGAAAGCCTGGCTTTGTCCTGAGACTTCCTTGTCCTTGCAGTTGTCCTAAATTAATCCTTCCTGTCTCCTGGCAGGTGTTGAGTGGGTATTATAGGCCAAGGTGTCTCACAGGGTCAGGACATTGTTGGAATAATAAGAAAACAACACTTGTCTTGAGATAAAGCTGTTCTTCAGCTTTTTTCATTCTTTTTTAACTTTTGTCACTGGATTCATGGCCTCTCCACCTCTTTTTTAGAACCTTTGATGCAAAGAATATTGTTGCAAAATGGTTGCTCCAAGTGTTCATTTTAGCTAGAGTGAATGACTCAAGGCTAATTTTTGGCTTTATTATTTAGGTTGCAATCTTGAAAATGGCTATTTTTAAAAAGTAGTGAGGAATCCTATACAGATGACCGTGCCTTCTCTCAATTTCATGTTAAAGATGAATGATTTTTACTTTGGTGGGAATGCAGGAACGACAGCCAGCACAGGCATAGGAGGCTGTATGCAATCTTTCTTCACATCTCCAAGCTTAATCTGAAACTGTGTGAGATCTCTTGTGGTCCAGACCTGTGCTTCCCTCTAATAGACACTGTAGTGCTAATTGTGTTATTGCTTTGCACAAAGGACAAGTGGTCCCTAGGGACCAAGATGACTCCATCAAAATAATTTCCAGAATTGATATAAATGGCATTAGATCCAAGTATAACTTTTAGAGGGAAAATACAATGGCATTAGCCCAGAAACCTGGGGACAGACACCACCTTCCAACACGTTTGCATGCCAGCTTGTGTATCTAGAGCTCTACAGCAATATGAATATGCCAACTACCTCTTCCAAGTTGCCCACCTATTTCGGTTATCACAATTTTTTTCTGGAAATCCAGATGCAAAATATCATGGAGTTATATTAAGCCTTTTGCCTTGTCTTCAATTCCTGAGTTTTCAACAGTAGTTTCCTAGAAAAGTGATACTCTCCTTATCTAATTGTTAATTCCTATCATGTATCACAAGGAATTCCTGCAAATTCCCATCAGCCGTGACTAACTTATCTTGTAGACCTATGTAGTGATTTTGATGGCTTTACAGACCTGTTTGTTTTATTCTGAACTAAATTAATAGCACTGTGATGGCCCCACTCTAGCACTGAACTTCTAAACCTTCCCTAATATACTAATCAGCATGTCAGTAGAATATTCTTTCTGGATAGAGACAAGCCTGGTGAAACGGATTAGACATTCACATGGCATTGTATAATTCAGAGAGCAGGCATGGTGCATATGATTTGCATTAATAGCCTCTACTGCAGCAGCTTCTCACAGGTCTCTCTCATTAGATCATATGTGGAAGCTTCCAGACTGTCAATCAATTACAGTAATTTCCTTTTCCATATTTATTCCATCACGATCATTGACAGTTACCATTAAGTGACATTAATACAATACAATACAATACCACCTTGCATTTTCCAGTGCTCCTCTTACAGGGTCCCCAATGCATATATGGCTGAGAGGCTTCATTATAAATGGAAAAGGTATCTGCTCTCCCTAGCTCAGCTAAGTGTGGTTCCCCTGTGACGGGGAGGAGGATGGAGCACCTTGTGCCACAGTGTCTGATGAGCCCACTGGGGCGCTCAAGAGTGGGATCTGCTGGCTTGTGATGGAGATGGCTCCTGGCAATGGTGAACACAGGGCGCCACGAGAGGTTGGCAGGCTCAGTCAGAATAGAAGAAAATTGAACTGCAACAGGTCAGTGCAGCTTGTGTGGCATGTTCAGGTGCCTCAGCACAGACCTTTTAGTATGGCTGTGGTTACAGATGCCTTATCTTGTTTGATGCCATTGGACTTTGCCAGTGAACTGACATGAGCCAAGTTTTCATATGTAGCAGCTAACACCTAGGCATTCTTGTTAGAGAAACCAGGACTCTTTTTTTCCTTCCAGCCCTGCCCTTCCTGCCTCACTGACTGCTTAAAACCTCCTGTCCTGCCCTAGGTAAGCAAGGTTCAGAATTACCAAATCCCAGCGGCAGTAGCATCTTCTACTGAATAAGCACAGGCCCAGCACCACCAGAGCAGGGCAGTTTTTATGTACTTCAAAAACCCAAAGGGTTGGTGTGGTCATGCTGCAGCTAATGACCTGGTGACAGCTGAAGGAGGCTCCTCCTGGGTCTTCCTCTGCAAAATGTGTTAGCGTACCTATGGTGAAAACTGAGACTGGTCGTCTCAGCCCTCCTGTTTGAGATCCATCTTCTGGGGGTTGCCTTGAAATTACTTTGAGGGGACAAACAGGGAGTGTGCAACCTGTTGGCAAATGTTATCTGAGAAATATGCGTATAAAAAATTACTTCAGCAAATACTGCGTAGTGGGTCAGCTGGAGCACTGCATGTGCTTCTGGCCATTGCTAGTTTTGTTAGCTGACGTTTCCCAAGATGTTTCCCGTGGAGTTAGAAAGGCTTTTAGCCACACTGCACAGGTTTTTATAGGTTCCCTTATTCCTTAGATCCCTGATGTCCTACCAAAATGTTTAGAGGCTTAATCTTAAGTTTAGAAGGTGATCTTTGGGCTGGGTGGGAAAGGAAACCTATCTTTTGCAGACTAGGAGAAAAGAAATTGGCTCTGTATCCCTATGTACTCTGCAACATCCCCCCTCAGTAAGTTTCCCCAAACAGTATTAAAAATGCTGTCTTAAGAATGCATTGAGCTCCTTTTTAATTTTTGCTGCCTTTGTGCTAGGGCCTGCTTCTGCCCCTTTTCAGTCTTGAGGTGCTTTTCCCAGCTCGCTGAGCTGACATGATGAGATTCTTTCACCACTCGTCAGTAAACATTTCATCAGCAATTCTGCACAAGCCCAAGGGTTTTTCCTCTCTTTTCTTTGCTGAATTTTCTGGTGCTTCTTTCTTCTTCATCTCTCCTGCTAGGGTGGACAATTTTCCACTTATCCCCATCTCCCTCTTCTTTGATACGTGTCAGAGACTAAGCAGGATCCGTTGCCACTGTGTCCCCATTCAAGACCCTCCTAAAGCTATTGCTGCCAAATATGCTGGATGTCTTCTTTCTCACAGTGCTCCACTTCTATCCTTGTCATTCATGGGTAACAGTTCAATGATCTTTCCCCTTCTCTGTCCACTGAGCTCATTTAAAATCCAAACAGTTTCTGGCTGTCAGCTCTCCTGTTTGTGACTTCCACTCTGTTTACTTCTCTCTTCAAAATCTTCCCTGTCACCTCTCATCTTCAGAATTGTCAGTGCCTAAGACATTCATTTCATTGCCCCTCTTTTGTTCTCATCCATGGCTTCTTATTCCTGTCCACAAGTTTGCAATTGAGAGGGTCCCTGCAGTTTGTTGTGCTGCCATCCTGTTATTTTAGGTAGGCTTGTTGCTCAAGCCTTCCCCAGGGCTGGAGTGTGTTGGCTTATGGTATTCAATGCTCAGGCTGTACCTCCAAGGTCTGCTTTGTTGCTCTATAATCAGTTTTGTAGCTGCATGAATTTCACATAGCGCCTTCCCACGGTTTTAGGGTAAAGAGTTTTGTTCACAATTATAAACAAGTTTCTCTCTAAATAGGCATGGCCTGAAATCTGAATTTCCCTTATGTTTCAGTTGTTACAACCAGACTTTAAGATTCTGACTTACATAAGCATGTGTTAGGCGTGAACTTTGGATGCACTGCCAGACTTTCCCCAAAGGTTTGAGTGGCAATCATATCACATCACAGTTCTTGCTTTAGCCCAAGCTGCTTTTCCCCCAAGATAGATAATGTCCTCAACTTGAGTGCTGGTTAAATAATGCTTAGGAATCTAGTCAAATGTGAGTTGTTACAGCTAGCAAATTATATACTTGGGAGTTCTGAGCACTTTCTATTAAGTTTTACTGAGTTATGTTTGATAACTAGTTGTAATAAATGATGTGCATTATTTTCCTAATCATGCAGTGATTTGAGAATTTGGCAGTGTGCATTCAAAATGCAATCAGCATAGTATTTTTTTTCTTTATAGACTCCATCATATTACTTTCTGACATTTATTGTTTCAAGAAATGTTTCCGTGAAATTCAGTATTTGTACGAGGGTTGTGTACTTGTCTACTCAAGAAATAAGACAGTGTTTTGTGTAATTCTGATCATTTAATGTAGGTATTAATAGGCCAAACTCAGTGTATTAAAAGTGATTTTGGAATAAAAACAGATGAAACTTTAAATGCTAAACTAAGGCTTGGAATAATAACTAGGACTGCTGGATATTCTGTGAGTTGAAAAATACTCAAGCTCTGTCCTAAGAATTATTTCTTTGCTTTCAATTATAATTTTATGATGGATTTTTGTCTATTGTTCACTGAAAAATTATATTCACTGGAATTACTACATTTCCATTTATGCACAACTGGAATGTATTGCTTCAGTGGAATATGTCTCCATGGAACAGCAATATGAAAGATATGAAGGACTTCCCATGTGGTGGCAATCTGAAGGGAAGACCACAGAAGATATTGCACCCCTCTGTACAGTTTAGGTGACCTTCTTTAAAGTCTGCTGGTGAAAAGTGCTAAAATACTCTGTTAAGGGTTGGATGTGGTTCTTGCAATTATCTGCATTTGCCAAGCTTGATCTAATGATGGTGCAGCTAGGGGAGGATTTGTGTTGCTCAACAGAAGAGACACACAGAACAGCTCCTCAACAGTTAACTGGTATGCCACCCCCTGAAAGCAGAATTATCCTGAAGACCTTTAAATGGCACGGGGAGTGCATGCACTGAGTGAAGTCCCATAGGATGACAACAGGGAGTGGGATGCGTGGAGTAGTTGGGTGAGATCTTTCATGTCCTCTTGGAGCAATTGTGTAACGAGATATATGGGAGGGCTCAGCGATTTGTTAATGACTCGAGTGCTGCTCCAGGAGAACATTTGTGTAAGCTGTGGAACAATGCGTAGTATTTGTGTGTGATTAATGGGAATTTGTCATCTGAAATACAGTCAGCACAGCGCCTTCGTAGCCGTGTGCCTCGAGCCCTCAGAGCCAACCCACAGTGGAATATTAGAGGAATTACTCAGCAGATTACTTCCATGTTGTTTTTGTCAGCTTATTCACCCAGACGCCCATTTGATAAAAGGAAGGGGGTGTGAGGGTTTGTGTTATGCGTTTTTGTTGGCGTCTAACTTGTGGCTCTTTGAAAGGTCATGGGTACTTGAAGCTGTTTCAGACTGGTCAGACCACGGCTATTAGTCATGGAGCATTATTCACCCAGTCCCTTTCTTTCTTTCCTCTTCCCTGTGCTTTAGCTGAAGGAGTGATCTTTGGAAAGGAAACAATAGCTGAAGGAAACTTTTTTTTTTTTGCCCGGATGTTAAGTTTTTCCACCGGAATTTAATTGAAATTACTGGCACGCTATTGGCTACAGGATGACCTGACCTCCCCTGTGACAGTTCATCAGAGCTGAGTGCAGGAGCTGTATTACTAATTTTGTCTGCTTGTTTCCTGTCATGTCAAGTGCAGTGGTTTTGCTGTACCTCTGTCCTTACTAGGAGACTTTCCAGGGTCCTACTGATTTTCTGTTACAGGCTTACTCTGTAACAATTAAGCACCATTCCTCCAAGTTTCTCCTTCAGTTAGTTCTTGGATCACATGGGTTTCTGCGTTTTCTAAAATAAATAACTCCTTCTGATGAAACACTTTTTTTTTTAATAAATAAGTGAATAGCTGGCATGCTTCCCTGGATGAAGACCCCAACTGATACTTGTTTGTCTGGCATACCTACTTTTTGCTGGTAGAGGTTTATGCTGTTAACTGTTCATATTTCAGTAGAGTCTAGCGGGTCCACACACCTTGAGCCTCTGTTTGTCTTGGTTCTAAATGGATATTAAAAGGTGTTCCTTGCCCCAAAAGTAAGTCTGTGACAGACAACTGAGTGAAAATGAGAAGTGTCGAAAAAGCCAGGATATTTTAGGAAACTAGTGCATAATTCTTAGTCAATCAGCAGCTGCAATGCTTATATAAGCTATTTGATATCTGAGTGTGAAGACTGGCAAAAAAGAGGAAAGGATGCTTTCTCCAGTGAAAACAAATGGAAACTATTTTATTTTATATACTGTTGTGGTCCAAGATGCAGTGGTAGAACTGTGACATGTATGGTTTTGGACTATGCCTCAAAAAAAAAAAAACAAACAAACAAAAAAAAAGGCATACTTCTGCTCAGATGATGAACAGAAAGACCATTCAGACAATAGACTGGATATAAGTTCATGCTAGATCAAGGTTTTATTTAGGTTGGCATATAAATTTTAAATATCCAGAAACCAGAGCTTATTTGAGTAATTTCTTAGTGTTTATTTTTATGTGCCCATGAACAGTAACCTATAAATCACAGACTATCCAGCAGCAGATAGGTACAGTGATCTGATCTTGACATACAGAATGGCTCCAATAACATTATGTAATTTTATAAACGAAAGTTTTAAACAGTTTCCAAGGCAGTTCATGTTTTCATGGAGAGTGCTAGCTTTGTTGATTACACAGGACTATTTTATTGTTTACATATTTTTGGGAGGCTTGGGGGTACCTGTGTTTTCAGTATCTGAGTAAGTAACTGTGCAGAGCACTTGCTTTCTTCATACAGTTTCAGTGTGCTGTTAAAATATCACCTGTTGGAAAATCAGAGCTTTACCTGAGGAGTTGGGCTGTGGCTAGAGACCAGCATAACCCAAGTCTTGTTCAAGGGTTGGGTCCTGGCCAGGTGCTGCCTCCACTGTTCACTCCAGCCACCCACAGCAGAGAGGGTCTTGGCTGGGGTTATAGTCCGTAGGGAAATTTGAGGGATGTGAAAAGCTGTTGATGATGGATCCTAAAGGAGCATTTTTACTCCTTTGGTATCTTCTCTTTTTACTTTTCTTGGTGATCATGTGTCTTGATGTGCTGGTGAAGTTTTGCAGAAGGGCCTGAGACTTGAACTTTGGTAAAGTTTAAGGTACTCATGTTTCAGGATTTGCATTACTTTGTTTCCCTAAGTGTAGTGTCTATTAATTTTACCATGAAATTAATAATTCTAGTAGTAGCATTGTTGCTGGGGTGGATGTTAGACCATAAATGAGCAAAGTTCCTATCAAGGGAGGGCTGTGTTCTTGCAGGTGAAGGTTATGTCACTGTGCAGATATCCAGGTGTGCTCTGGAGCACTTCTCTGGGCATGGAAGAGACAGAGCAAACTTCTGAGAGGAAGAGGGCAAAGCCGCCTGCAGCTTTAGCTACCACAATTCCTAGAATCATAGAGTCACTTTGATTGGAAAAGGCCTCAAAGATCATTAAGTCCAAATGCTAACCCGGCATTGTCCACCACTAAACCATGTCCCTAACCACCACATCTACGCATCTCCTAAATACCTCCAGGGATGGTCATTCTGAGAAACCTGTTCCAGCACTTGATAACCCTGTTGGTTAAAAAATCATCCTAATAGCTGGTCTAAACTTTCCTTGGAATTCCCATTTTTCTGTTTGGAGGAGTGGTTAAGTGTTTTTTGTCAGACATGGTATTCTGACAGGTCTCCCTGCAATTCCCTTCCCACCTCCAAAGCCATATTTCATTCTGTTTTACTAGGTGGTGACCCTGCTGGCAGACGGAGCTCAGACTGTACCTGCCAGGTGCTGTGAGGCTGGGGATGAGTTTGTGGCACTTGAGAACGTGGGGGTATCTACTACCCCTAAACACCTGTGTGCTCAGTGGAGAATTAGGAGTGTTGCAGAGGGTGTGTGTTCCTGACACCCAGCAGTGCATGCTGCCACAGGGATGCAGGCAGCAGCCCCTCCTCACCCTGGGGTGTAAATCATTCTCTGTGCAGTCAGAGGCTGAGTGCCCACCAGGGATAGGCTCCTCCCTGAAAGCTGCGCCTGACCAAAACTTTCTCTACTCCCATGGCAAATAAAAGATAGAAAGAGTAACAAAAGAAAATTGTGAGTGTTTTAAAGGACATCTTCTGCCTGCCAGAAGGCAACAGACATCTATTGCTCAGCCTAGGTGTCCTCCCACACCCAGGGGATGGCTGCTCCTACAGATCTCTCCTTGTCCCCCATCATGCAAAGCTTTTTAGCTGACTCCCAGCATCACATGCTCCTCTGCCCCTTTCCAGGCCCCTCATGGAGGGTCAAATGAGCTCCTGGTGGCAGGCTCCACCAGGAAGCCTTTTTCCTTGTTCTCCCAAAGAAAAAGCAACTTTCAAGGTGCCCCCAACCTCTCTGCTAGGGAGAGGGGCAAAGCCTGGCATCCCTGACTCCCTCCACAGCTGGTCTTTGACACCCTGAAGTCCTCC
The DNA here is from genome assembly GCA_013399915.1 of Illadopsis cleaveri. Classification (NCBI taxonomy): domain Eukaryota; kingdom Metazoa; phylum Chordata; class Aves; order Passeriformes; family Timaliidae; genus Illadopsis; species Illadopsis cleaveri. The sequence goes on along the minus strand of VXBB01021741.1, from coordinate 447,081 downwards.
ACATCTTGTTTTCTTGTTGGAAGCTTTGCCTCAATTAAGGCACAGCCAAAATTGACAGAAGGACCTTGTAGTGTCATCCCCCCATCCTCTTATGGTGTTTTTTTGTGCCTGCTTTCTCCGCCTCAGTGTATTTAGGGACTAATACCTCGTGGGGGCTCATGTCCTTGACTACATTTCTGCCTTCTGTTTCTGCAGGGGTTAGTTGTCCTGGTGCTACCTGGTCCCTGAGCTGCAGCTTTCAGCTATGTGGTCCTCCCTGTATTTCATACTCCTGGTGCTCTGTGCCACCATCTCGTGTAGGTGCAGGTCCCAAAATAACCTTGATATTCGCTGTCTTGATGGGGAGCAGATGTGCTGGCAGCATGGTACACTTGGCTGCAGAGAAGGGGCATGTTCTGGCTTTGCTTTCCACAGAGTGTGTCTCTTCCAGCTAGTCTCTTATATGATGTTAATGGCAGCCTAAATATGTAGGCAGAGGTACAAGGATCAAGCAGTGGACAATGGGTGTCAGTCCACAGGGAAAAGATGTAAAGCAGAAGGACCACGTGGAAGAATGGCAACCTGAAATGCACCAGATCTCCTGTGATTGAAAGGAATTACTTTTTAAAAATCATCTTTGGTTTAGGGAGTTTCCATTCTTCTCTTGGCTACAGACTTGCAGTTGTGTAATGCCAGCTTTGAATGTAATCGTAACTACAGGCATAGTTTTGAAATTGTCTCCAGAAGTATTAGAACCTCTGAAAGAAAAATTGCCAAAGGGGATTACATAGATAAACCTCGAAAAGACATACAAATCACATGACGGTTTAGAGCAAAATCCTTAAAACCTCGTATGTTTCATTCAGCAAAGACTACCAAGAAATTTGATAGGAAAACCAAATTATCCAAAAACAAGAAAAGGGAGATAGTGCAAGCGACATTAACTGATTATCTCCTCACCGCACCATGAGACTTGCTTGCTTCTCTGCCTCCTACAAGATTTCAAGACCCAGTGGCATCTGTAAATCTGCTGTTTGCTTCTTATCTAGGTATCTACATTTTTGCTTCTCTTAAACTTATGATAGATAGAGAATCATCATTCTATCTACAGGCAGGACCATACAGCCAGGTGTTATCTGAACTGTGGATGCAGATACCTGCCAAGCACCTGAGTCCTGATTTGCAGCAACTCGTATTGCACCTCTACAGAGAATCTTCCCACCGTGCCAAATTGGAAAGGATGGGTTTGGGGATGGAAATTCAAATTAACTGTTTCAAAGGGTGTGCCAGGCTTCTTTCACTCAGAGCTGTAAAAGAGAGAAATGTAACTCATAAGAGGTAAAGGATAAAGCAGACCTCAGTTTAACTTACCTTAACTCTCTCAGCATGTTAATAATTGGTGAGTCCTGGCAGAAAATATTTTCCTTGACTTGTGGATAGTATCCATAAAATACTCACAGATGTAGCAAGCAGCTGCCTTGTGATGCTGTTCTTAGAAAATTGTGTAATGCCGCAATAATCACTTCTGAATCATTACTGATTTATGAATTGAGAATGTTTGCAAATTATGGGTAAACTTAGCTAGCTCAAATGAAATTCACAGCAGCTTGGTCAGGTGGTAATTCTGAGACTATTGGCTGGTGGTCAGGTTAGGGCTTTTGCTCCATTGGCATGGTCTTTTTCAGGGGCTTTTCAGAAACAGTTCTATTTTGGTGGGCTGTCATGGAGGGAATAGGGAAGGAAAGGTAAAATCTTGACAGCTCTGGTATGTAGTGCTGGCAGTATTTGGAGCTGTTGGGGGAAGAGCAACTTGACTCCAGGAATCTCTCGTTTCAAACATATTTCAGCTGTTGGGGCTTTTAAAGAATGAGGGAGTACATTAAGAGATAAAATATGTGGGATCCAGAAAACCAGGGTGCTACTTCTGGAAAGAGTCCTTCTCTGCATTAATATTTGCTCTGTGGCCAGAGATTCCTCCTCTATCCCCCATTTCCCCAGGCTTCAGTTAATTTCCTCATACATCTGGAAGGTGACAGGCAGCTTGGGGCTGAAAGTTGGTAGGATCCAGTTTTAAATTCGTGTTTTCAGTGAGGAGCTGTTAGCAGATGGGCATGTAATTAAACTAATAATAACATATCTAACATTTACCTTGCACCTTTTCTTAATCCTCAAAGACCTCAGCTGACTTTGAGATGGAGCACAACACACTGATTGTGCATAATAATGTCACAGAATTGTTTGAGAGGAGGGAAGGAATATCTGACCCATGGAAACTGCAGGAGAACATAGTAGCAGTACTGTTATTTCAATGAGACAGAATAAAGCTTCAGAAAAGCAAAACTGCCTTTTGACAGGGTGTCTGAAGAGATGACAACTTCTATACTAGACCTGGTCTTTGTAATTGCAGGAAGTTTTTTGCTGTATAGACCCAAACTGAATGTCTCTAACCTCAGTTTAGCAGATGTGTGTTGGTTGTATAACAACAACAACACCACCACAAAAACAAAACACAAAACAGAAAAAACCAAACCAAACCAAACCAAAACAAAAAAAAAACAAACAAAAAAAGCCAAAAAAACCCCCACAAAACCCCACAACAAACAAACAAACAAACAAACAACCACCTTTTTTCTTTCTATTTTTAAGTAGTCTTGTTTGTTTTTAATGAGATGGTTGGGTCCTAAATTATTTTGAGGCTGGGTCACCCTAGTATATTTTGGGAAGAGTGACCTTTTGACAAGGAGTCTGTGGAAAAAGTAGAAAACGTCCAGACTCATGCCAGGTTAAAGCAGTTTTATAGTATGTGCAGAAAACTGACTGTAATCAGCATGGGTACAGGGGAGCCAACTGATTATGAAGACCAGCTAAAACAGAAACTGCAGATGGAAGATAACTGCTTTCCCAGAACATCCTTGGTAAAGGCTTTCTGGAAATTACCAGTGGGTGCACAGACGTGTGCCTTCGTGTAGGATTAGATTGGTTTGCATGACTGGGTACAGATCCAAGTTTTGAGAAATGGGGTGTTGCACCCTGGGAACCCCTTGGATGATTGGTTTATTACAGAATACTCTGTAGTCTGGGAGGATTAGCTAAAATCAAGAACAAACCATCCTGAAGGATTTGGCTTTTCTGCATCTGGAATCACGCCATGATCATTTAATATGAGAGAATCAGCCCTATAGTCATGGAGGGAATTTCTTCAAGATCTCTTGTTCCCAGCTTAGCTATTTTGCTCAGTTGATGGCCATTAAACCGGAGGCTTATTTCATTTTTATAAGAATTTCCTTGCTTGAAAAAAACAAAAGTTATGAGCCGAGTGCCCTATATTTGCTACTCCCTAAGTGGAATACAGAGATGAAGGAGGGAATTTTGATGATAGCCAACTGCTGATTGAGTGAATTGCTTTTAGCAGCATGGAAAAAAAAGTGTGAGAACACCGTGAGCTATTATTTTACAATTATCCTATTTTTGCCACTGTGGGCCTCTTCAGGGATCAGACTCTGGGTAAAATACCATTTTTCTGTTTCTGTAGCTGCTGGATATAAATGCACACCCTCCCTCATTCTGTTCCAAAATGTAGCTTTTCCCTTACAGCCAGTCAAGAGGAGCGTGGTAATCTCTGGTATTGCTTGCACCTTTTTTATGTTTCAGGGAGAAATATCACACTTTTTTAACTTCATCAATAGGCAGCACTATGGGCTTTATTACTTTGTTTAAACTGGCTCTGAGATTTATGGATGGCAGTCCTTCTTTGGTCTTTGAGAGTACATGGTTTTCCACCAACCCTTGCTAGATCTATTTTGCCAACAGGGTAAAAGGCAGAGGATGTCTTGTAAAAATGTAGCAGAGTCTTAGTGTTACCTCCCATTGAGCAGTGGTCTGCCAGTATTCTGGACTAACTCTTTGTAGCAAGGGAAGTGATGGTGCTTTGTGATTTAATGCCCTTATTTTTAAAACAAGGCAGAACTCAATGCCTAGAAGTTAGGCTTTAAAGCAGATAGTAAAGCTGAGCCATCACACAGGTCAAGATTAAGGGCCTGTGCTCAAAAGTATTAGAGAGTTTGTTATCAGAAAAAAAAAAAAGTTTAATTATATGCCTAAAAATTCAGATAATGCATCAAAATTAATTTCCTTGTTCTGCTTTTTAGTCTGTGTTTGAAATAAGAAATACCAAAATACCACAGGGGAATCTGCTCTCATGTTAATTTCTTGCCAAACCAAGCTTGGAAATACTTAAAATTTCATGAGAAAGGGCTTTCCCTTGGGGCTTCAGTCCATTTGTGCAGACTTGGGTGGTGCTCAGATGGTTCAAATTGTCTAGATAAGGATCAAATCTCAGATGTTTGACTGTCTCCCAAATCTGAACATGTTTGAAGGGTGGATCCTCCATTTGTGGTCTTCCTAAAACTGCATACCAAGTGTTTATCAACACTGTTATATACCTAAACTCCAATGCTTCTTGTAGGAGAGACAACCAAAAGCAAAGCCTCTAAGAGAGTGGGGGAGGGCGTTTTGGGAATCTGAGGATAGGTAACCACCATGGCTGTAGCCGCTACACTGATTCTTCAGCTCGCGCTTGGCTAATGGCGCGTTTGCTTTCAGCTAGGCTGACACGGATCTGGAAGCATATGCAATGACTGCTACTTCATGGAGAATTTGAGTCAGGCCAGCACCCATCTGTTGTGGGAACAAATGAAAAGCAAGTACAAAATCTTTTCTCAGTTTGTGTCACGCTCTGTGGTATTTTCTGCCTCCAACTGATCCTGAGAACACGTGCTTTACCTCTTTCCTCAAAACACTTCCTTTTCCCAGGTACTGAAATGCTCTTCTCTTCCTCCTCTTCCTTCACTGAAACAATTCACAAAACCTAAAATCAGGAAAGAAAAGAAAGGGTTGTAGTGGTTGGCAGGAAATGAAAGCAGCACCATAATGTTTCTAGATGTGTCAAGCATATGTTGTGTTGTGCTGGCACAGAAATGTGCAAATGCAATGCTCAGTTTCTGAGTCTTTCAGATTTTAGGAAATACTCAAAGTGGAAATGAATGGTTCTGTGATTTATGAACCTGAGTTCTCTGTTAGGACCTGATTCTTGTAGAAGATTTTCATACAAGCTCCACCAAAATAAGTCTTCCATATCTGCTCTCTGGCATAAAGCTCAAATCTGCCTTTAATACAATCTCCACAATCTCCTGCCAGTCCACTTGCATTTTTAGGACACATCATGTAGGGGAATCAGGTTGGTTAGGACTTACTAGGACATTCATAGTGCCACCAACAAATAAAATGAGGACCTTCCCACAAGTTTGTCTGCTACTTCCAGATGTTTTATGTCTTTAATGACTGCTCACATTTTGGCAATCAGATATTGATATTCCTTCCAAGCTGGTGTGATATTTCCACTGTGTCTGTGCAGTGTGAAGTTTCTCCAGCTACAGGAATGTCCCTGTCTTTTACAGAAACTTGCTCACCACAGTCGGGGTACCACACACATCAACATCAGAAGAAATTTAGCCCATGGGGTAAGGCCAATCATCTTTGCTATGTATAGTCAGTCATCTGAATTCAAGGTGCCCATGAGAACAGAGGGGACTCAGAACTTGTATCCCTTGTTTCCAAAATCTTGGTCATAAATCCCATCAGTTTCTTGAAGTGGAAGCTGGATAAAGTTGCATCAAGCATAAAAAGTTGCATCAAGCACAAAAACCAAACTGAAGCTTTCCAGCATATGCTGCCTCTCTTGCAGACCTTTAGCTCATTGATCTGACTTAGTGGACAAACCAGAGAGCAAATCCCTGTGAGAGTGAACTCCTTTGCTCTCAGGATCACACTTCTGTTGCAGTTTGCTTTCTTTGCACTTTAATTTTGCTTTTGGTTAGGCACTCTGATTTGAGGGTAACACTTCAATCAAAAGATAAAGCAAGTTCTTGCCTAGGTTTTATTAATGTCAGTAGAACTTAAGCATATGTTTTGCCAGCTAGGAAAAGAATGAAACACATTTGATTGAGACTTTTTACTAAGTAGTGAAGGGGAAAAAAAACCTTGAAAAAAAATTATTTTTCCATGCTTCTGATTATCGTCAATATTCACACATGCATTAGAAAGAAACAATTGGGCAGCTGTAATTTTCTTTTGGTTGTTGTTTCAAAGATAGTGCTAGCACTTCTGCTTATCCTTCTTGGTGGAAGATAAAATATTTAAATTTGAAGTAATTTTATAAAGCAGCTTCATCAGAGCTTATTTGTTTATTACAGTGTTCATGATTGTTGTGTAAATAAGATGAGGAAGCTATTTTTGGCTTCTGCCTGCTTGTCCTCAGAAGGAGTCATAAGATGTGTACACCAAGATGGTGACTGAGTGCAGCTGGAGCACCTGATAAGTCTCATTTGATGTGAGCTGTTTGGGGGGGGAATTATCAGGAAAGGGGGTCAAAGATGAGGCTTCTCACAGTGACCGGCCGAACAGCACTCTGCTGATTGCAGCAGCCAGCTCTGCCATAAAGTGATGGAAACTGCCTCATCCTTTTCACTGACATTGATCACTGAGGTGCTCTGCTGGCAGCCATTCTATGGTTTCTGCTTGTGCTTTTTTCCTTCCTTTATTTTTCTATAGCCTAGAAAGAGAGGGTGCTCTGAGGTAGGCTCTTTGCCCTTAATCAAGATGCATAGGACATATATATGTACATTTTTATTTTTTTTAAACCCCAGGGTTAACTGGTGCATATGAATTGTCCTGTGATACAGGGACAAAAAAGCTCTCTAGTTTTACCCTGAGGTCAGTGCTGCTTCACTGCAGCTGACCTAAATGAACTGTTTGCTCTGAAAAGGAAGCGAAAGTGTCCTGTGGTTCTGGAGTAATAAATACAGTCAGATGGGAGCCCTCTGCTAGGGCCAATGTGGATGTTGGTGTAGGCCTCACTTTGCCTCTCTGCTTTCCATGTTCAGATCAGGTTAACTACAAGTGTACTGCTTACCTGAGAGAACAAAAATGCATATACCTGTTTTCTAGCAATGAAGGAAATACCTAACTGCAAGCTGATGAGCTGCAGTAAAAGAGCTGCTAGAAAGAGGGTGCAGTTACAGATAAGTTTGAGATGGGCTTGCTCTCTACTTTGTTAAGGTCATCAATTATTTAAATGCCAAGTAAGAAAACAGAATGGAAGAAAAATTACGTTTGAAGGTTATATTCCACTTGTATCGGTCCTGAGTGAAACATCTCCATGACAATTTTGTTAGCTGTCATTCTTACCTTTATGCTCCAAGCTGAATGTGATTACAGCTTTTTAGGTCCTTCAGAGTGACTGCGAAGTTGTATTCTTTGCTGAAGGTGTGCTAGCAGCAGGGGAGGCTGGAAAGGAGGGATGGGCCAGCATTGGTGCTTGTAAACAAAGTCAGCTATGAGTATGGTACAGATTTTGTTGCACTAGAGCTGTCAATCTGGAACAGTGGAGATGTGTGATGTCCTGTGGCTCTGGGGTAACAAACATAACCAGGTGGGAGCTGTCTGCTAGAGACACTGCTGTGTGCACGTTGCCAAAGGCTTTGACTTTCATCTTTCATTTTGTGCAGTCGATGTTGGGTGCCTGTTCCAGCTGAAGCTTGAAATCAATGCTCCGGGTTTATTTTCCTGCCTCCAAGGATGTGGGCAAACTATTTTATTAATGATATGAATGTTACATGCTGCATGTGCATGGCTGACTAATGTAGGCAATAGAAGTCCAAAAGAAAGGGAGACTGAAAATATGTTGCTCCCTCTTACTGTCCAAACATTTTCTTTTTGATGCTTGAAACACTCCAGAATAGTTAAGGGAGCACAGCCCTTCTGTGTAAGAGAAGGTTTACATGAGAGCTGTGGATAAGACAGGCCTTTCCTGTAAAGGCAGAAGGTCTGCTGCTGAGAGAAACAAGTAAGCAATAAGGAAAGACTTTTGTGTTGATCTGGGAAGATATTAAGCTTGCAATAGTAGTGGCATATCTAATTCTCCTTCTGTCTGTTTTTTTAAGCTTACCCTTTTCAGTGATAGTCTAAATACTCAGAAGGGAGGGAAAACATAGATTTTTTTCACTTTATTACCTTTAAATATTATTTTATCATTATCTCTCCTGTCTCCACTTAAAGCAGTTAACTTCCTAATAATAAGTTATATTTTTAGATCACATAGGGGCCACAGTATGTATATTTGTTTCATTTTCCCTGCGCTCATAGGAGCAAGTAGCTGCAAATACCCACAAACATTCATGGTTAAGTTTATTTTGAAGATGAAGCACTGTTGCCAAAGTCAATTAAAGAATCCTATTTTTTTTCCATATTTAGTAAGTATTTTACAGAAAATTCAAGGCCTGTACCTGAAGTGCTCTTCTGAGTGCTGTGTTTTCAGTATTAGCTTCATGGTAATTGTCCTAAGGTGATCCAGGAATTTGGTGAGCCAGGGTTCCTCTGGGCTTCACCAAGGGAAGGGACCAGATACTTAAATCTTTGTTTTCTGAGGCACAAACGGTCAACCAGGTGGGTGAGTCAAATACATAAATAAGTGTTGGGGTGGAGAAAGGAAGAAAAACAGGCTTCTGTTTTGACTCCAGCAGTAGTGATGGATATATTGCTGTAAGCCTCCTGTTAACTTGGCTGAAGGTTTGGCAGAGTTTCCCAGCTCACCTGTTGAAGGAAGGTGATGATAACAATGGGAAAGGAAGATCATGGAAAGTATTGTAATACATGTATTCATCCAATCTTTAAGTCTTTGTTTCCTGTCTTAAGTATCTGAATTGAAGGATAAGAGAAATTAAAAGTCTTGAATGATCTGTGAACACAGTGTGGTGGGTGGGGATCAAAGGGGAAATGGAATTGTGGCAAAACTATAGATACAAAACCTTTCAATTGAAATGCTAAATACAGCTATATTCTTGTGATCCCTTGTTCGTGACAGTATGGCAATCCCAAATTTCTTCCTGAGGAAAAAAATATTTTGCATAAATAACTCATTGGTTGGATGGGTGACGGGAAAGAAAAACAAGCATTCGGGATGTGGGAGTGTGTTCAGTGCCTCTGTCTTATCGGTCTTCCCCTGTAACAGTGGAAATAAGTCAGCTCAGGGCCTTTGGCTTGTGATGGGGTGTAAGAGCAAATTCATTACTGAGGAATGCTATTTCATCCTGGACTTTTCTTCCTGAGGGCCAGCTATGCTCATGAGAGTAGTTGCTATATTTTGAGATTGTCTCAGATAATCTACCACATCTATTTGCCCTCTGCATGTAGATATCTCCTTCTCAAAACTTTTGGAGACATGAAGGAAGGAGCTATTTTCTATCCCAATTCACACCAATTTATTTAAAAGTTAGCTTGATAGAGCTCCCAGGCACTTTTCTCCCATCTTTTAAGTTCAAGGAATGTTTCAGGAAAGCTTCACGAGTCTGATACCTGAAAGACGCTTTGTTTTTCAAGTGCTCCCTTTATTGAATTCTGAATGGGATGCCCTTCTGTGGCACACAACTGGACTGCTGTTCTTCTGATCCTTATTCAAACCCAGATTTTTTTCTTTCCCAGAGTTTTTTCCCCATGGAGACTTAGGCTTGGGAAGTTGGCTACATCTGAGGCTGCTTATGCAACTAAAGTCAGCTGCTAAGAGCTCTGTTTTAGGAAATCCTTGGTACGGACTCCAATTTGTTTCCTTTTAAATAAGAAAGTTATGTCTACTGAAGAACCCTCACTCTCTCCTTGCCAGCTCTGCTGTAACCCCCATGCCATGAAGAGCTCACTCCAAGGAGGAATAAATCCTCCACTCTGCCCTATTCAAACCTAAGGTCTGCCTTTGTGCCACAGCTTTCAGATTCCAAAGGCATTTTTGGTTAGCAGCTCTGCTGGATGCACAAAGGGTCAGTGCACTAATAGGATACAGCACTGGGAAAGGACTGGGCTTTAAGGGATTCTTTGGAGATTTGATGCCCTGTGTGAAAGAGGTCAGCAATACTGCAGCAACATTTTTAATTTACTTGTGGAAAAAAAGAAAAGGGCACCATAAAAAGGGGGAAGGACACTGGAAATAAGGGACTCTCTAAATCCTCCTGTCCTGGTGATCCTTACCTCAAATCCATCCATTGCTGATAAACCTAACCAATGCCTTTATAGGACTTAACAACATGGAATAAATGTCCTCCTGCCTTTCCCCACCCCCTACCAATGCACAGCAGCTCCTTATTGTGTGCACAAACTTTAGAGATGCTGGGGGATGGTGGTATCTTCTTTACAAGCGACATTGGTCTGCACCTGCTCAAGGGCTTGCTCTCTTGTGTTGATGCTCTGCATAGCAGAAAAAAAGACAGGCCTTGGCAGAGAGTGATAACAGCAACTTTTTGGTGATGGTTTATGCTGTCCTAAAAATAGAGAAATTGATGACAGGTACACATGGGGAGACTGTGCAGTCCCCAAACTTCATGCAGGATTTTGGGAAATCCTGTCTTCTCAAGCTGTGTTGTCACACAGAGTGTTCAGTTCTGTGAGAGTGTTGCTGATGCCTGGGAATCAGAGAAATGCTGATCATCTGTGTTAGGGTGAATGACATTGGAGCTGTGGGAAACTGAAATGAGCTATTTTGACTCTGGCTTTGTCAGTGTGTGTATGACTGAAAGCTGTGAGGCACTGGAATCTGTATCCAAACATAACTTACACATCTGCAAGAGATATCAACAGTACTTACATGACTTTGTACAGGAAACATATTTGAAATGTTCTTCTCCATTTTCCTTCTTCCCAGCATATCAAAAAGCAAAGGGCAATATGGAACATCATGCTTCAGTGGCGGGGAAAGGCTTTGGGGAAATCTATTTCTGAATGGATGCTTTGATTTATTTATTAATTTATTACATGAGATTTATTTTTCATTAGGAAGTATTTTTTTGAGTTATATATAGTGTTGATTCTACTCCAGAACCACCTCCTTCTGGAACCACAACTGAAGTATTGACCAGCTAACTTCTATCCTAACATCCACACTGCTGCTCCTGTAGTTGCAGAGTCTGGGCTGCTGCAGGGAGCAGAGATTGCTGTTGTGAGTGGCAAGCCAGGTTGGCACTGAAGTGGATAACCCCCAGCACTGGTGATGTAGAAAGGGGGAATGCATGAGTGGTATAAGCACCAGCATGCCACAAACTTGTCTTGGGTTGATTCAGGTCTCCACAGACCTGCAGACCCAGTGCCATCATTGTGTTGCATTTCAGGAATGCTGCACACCATTGCAGGGCAGGTGGAATGGACTGGATGTTCTAGCTGTGAAGCTGGTGTTGGAACAAAAGGCAGCCAAAGCAAACGGTTGGGAAGCATTAGGAAGGGCATGAGACTGATTTGCCTCTGGACTTGTGCAAATACAGTCCATAAATACAAAGCCTCCATGAGCACTGCACTTCCAACAACAGTGCTGTGACTCTCTCTGAACTAAGAGATAGTGAGGATGTTGAAAAGCTGCCTCTTTTCACTTTGAAAGCCTTGTTAACTTAGATGCAAAATCAGAGTTAAATGCATTCATTTGTCTCCTGGCCCATTTTCTTCCATCCTTGACATGCCTAGTGATACCATCCCAAATTTATTTACTGACAGTCTCCTATGGTCATGGTACAACTCTTTCAAAATGTGAGAATGGCTGTGCTGCTTCTAAGATTTCCAAGTTCTCAGCCCCTCTGGTAATATAGCTATGGTGTTAAGGAAAATTGTATTGTTGTTGCAGCAGTACTAGAATTGAAAAAGAATGAAGGACTTTTCCTGTCCACATGCTCCCGTCTCTAAGACATGCCTTGCAGTTAACATAAATTGTTTTATTCTGTTCATATTCTCCAAACCATGCACTTTGCTCTGCTCTACATCCATTGCCTGGTATGAATTTTTGCGCTCTGGCCTACAGCAATAACTTGCTTGTTCATTGCCACAAAATCTCAGTTTCTATTGTACTTCATAGAGATTCCACCCTGCATTTTCACCCACGTTCAACAAAAAGTAACAAGCATTGTGTTTCCTGCTCCCCAAGAAAACCATGCATGCTTGGCACATTGTCAGTTTAGCAAACTCAGCTTCCATCCAGTATTGAGGGTATTGAGCTGGTATCTTCTTTTTTCAGGGAAGACTGGAGTTGGGCATACACTGCAGTAACTGCACTGGGAATAGTCCAGTTAGAAATAAGCTCAGCAAAAACAGGATTGTAAAAAGCATCTGACTTGGAGGGGAGCAGAAATGAAGCCTTTTGTGATCAAGGGCTCCTTAAACCTCCATGAAGATGGCTGCAGCTGGAAAATCATATGTCTCTCTTATGATAAACTGTCCTGTGCAAGTGTTTTCAGGCACTTTGAGCTCTCCTTCTGTGGGCTTGGAGTATACCCATGAGCTATGCTTGGCTCCTTTGGTTTGGCTTTGCTTTGAAGCCTAGGCCCTTTCTGGACAAGTTTAGACTGTCTGCCTTGGGGTTCAGATTCTTGAAGGCAGTGAAGTGCTGGGTGCCTGTTTGTTGGTGATGCTAAAATGAGCTGTGACTCATGCTAATCATGCAGACTTTCTTAATCCATCCCTTCCCAGCCTTTCTTGCGTGTTCTGCTGAGCTGTGAGTTAACAGTAGTGACATTTTAAGTTCTAGCATCTGAGTGAATCATCCTGAGACGAGGGCAGCAGTTCACAGCTCATGGAGGTTTGGTTTCTAAGTGTGTCCCAGACACAGCTGGATGTGCTGATATGTGCCATACCAACACTGGGCACCACCACTAGCACCACAACCACAAATTTGTGGGATTTCTGGCACCACAGAGCTCAGCACTGCCATGATTTCACCTCCTTAAATTGTATGTCTCTCCCCTTTTTCCTGTGTGCCAGGAAAGTGTTGCTCTTGTTCTGGTGGAGGAACTGGGAGGGCTAATGGCTGGCTGATCTCCCTGCCTGGGAGAGGTGGTCCACTCAAAACTGGGCCAGCAGGGAGGCTGCTGATCCTGGAAGAGTGAGTTGGCTGGTAGGGTGCCGTACCCTTGGGGGATGTCAGTCCCAGTGATACCTCCTGTTGCTGTTCTACAGTGAGAAGTCCTATGGAAACAGGTTATGTCTCCCTGCCAGGTGACATCCAAGGGGACTCTTTCAGGGGTAGAGTTTCTCCATGCAGCAGTTATCTTTATTCACTTTATTCTTTTATCTTTATTCACTGTATAATACCTTTGCCTTTTTCTGACAATGGCCAGCATCAGCCCCTCTTGTGGGGAGCCATAGTGGCAAGAGATTGCTGGATTTTTATTCTGTTTCAGTTTTTCAGTGTTGAGGAAGACAGTGGAAGGTGTTCTGGAGAAAACTACTAGATGTAGGATTTTTCTTGTGTTTTATGGTTGGTTGGGGTTTTTTTGTTGGGTATTTTTTTTTTACTTGTTAAGGATCCAATAGTTGGGATTGATGGCCAGTCCTGGCAATATTTTTCCATTAAAACACTCTCACAATTAAGACTGAGAGCCAATTCTGTAGAGCCATCCATACAGGGAGAAGGGGACAGAAGGCATCTGTCAGTGGTAGATACATATCCTTGGGGCCTTTGGACAACTTCAGTCACTCTAGCCCATCCTGCAGTTGAAATAGAGGTGTGGGGTCTGCACTATGTGCGTCAGGGCACATGTGCTGCCTGGGCCCATGCCAGTGGGGTGACATACAACCTCTCCTCTTCTCTCAAATTGTATTTCTTGGGAAGTAGCAGGACTGAAATTTGTGGAGAAGCTCTACATGTTTAGAGGGGGAGAAGGGACAAAAAATCCCACCCAAATGCACTGATAGTTAAGGTTTGTTCTTTAAATATCTTGTGTTTATGCTAGAACCGTTACCACAAAGCAAGCAACATGTTTTGTCTACAGAGTGACCCATGCACCAAGTTTAGTATTAGCTGCCTTTCATTCCTTTTAGATAATCTCTTACTGCTATTAATAGAAACTTATGCAAGCTTCCTGGTGTCCAAAAATTGCCTGGACGTAACAAGAGGTTTTGCCTTTGTGTGTGAAGCTTTTTGGCTGTGTATTTTTTGCCATTATGCTGGAAACAGCGGAGCAGGGTCCCTTGCAGAGGTCAAAGGCTTGTTCTGTTGGATGGAGCTGCTGGAAAACTCCAAGGGGAGAGCTCTATCCTTTCAGTTCTTCCTGAAACGGGACACTGATGAGCTCCTTGCTGTCCCCAAACCTTGCCTGATCCCCCAGCTTGCTCCAGATTTCAGCCTCATCAGCCTGCTAGCTTTGTAGCTTCCCTTGCCCCACTCCTGACCATATGACCTTGGGTAGGCTGAAGCATTTCTAACCGTGGTATTTCTCAACCTGGCCTGTACAAACACAGCTGGCCTAGAGGGTGATTGCCTGTGAAGCTGCTCTGTCAGATATGAGGCAGGGTAAATTTTGATAGGAAGGTAGTGACAAGCTCTGGGAGAACCTGGGGGGAGGGGGGTAATCACGACTCACTTTTTAGCCTGCATCAGCTGCAGCCAGCATAGCATGTCAAATTGCAGCCAGAGCAGTTTGGCAATGCTTACAAACTCTGCTAGGGAGGTTGACCACTAAAAGAGCTTATAAAGTCAGATTTTTGGCAAGCTTTTAGACCACTGTGTTCCTGATGGAGCTCTTTGAGGTCTCCTAAAAAAGTATCCAGCATTATCAGAAAGAGCCCTGTTCTCTAGAGCTGGGCCAGGGCCCGTGAATGAAACAAAGCTGACAGCACTGAACTGCAACAGCTTAGTGGGGAGGAGGGAGGAAACACGTTCACACACACAAAGCAGGACTTCAAAAAATAGAATATATTTCTCTGTTTTGAAGTCTCACATCACAGAAGCGATGTTTCCTGCCTACCTCAACGTACTCCTGCTAACATGTTCTATGCAGAAACCTTCAAAAGGAAAGCATGTTTTTTTCTGATGAAGTTGTACACCAGGGTTGTCTTTTTATTTCTGAAAGATTCATGAACTCAAGAGGGATGAGTCCCTTAGTATTTTTAATTCCTGGGGATTTACATTTGTTGAGATATGGAAAGAATAAACACAAGAAGATCCAAATGGTGAAATACAGAGGAGAACCCATGTGTCATGGTCCCAAGCCTCTAGGATAATCACAGCAATAGCTTTATATGACAGAGCTGTATTGTGGAGGGAAAACTGATGTTTTCAGCATTTTCCCTTATTTGACAGATCCAGTCCATTGCATATGATACATGTGTGGTGCCCACTGGCAAACTGAGAAGCTGTTTTGTGACCTGTTGTGCAAAGGAAATTGGGAGTTCCCAGCACGGCTGTGTGCAGGCTGTCTGCAGGGAAATGGCATTAAAGGGGCTGGAATAAATCAGTTCCAGTGCAGGCTCACTCGGGATAACTAACAGAGAAACAGTTGAATGCCAGCGCATGTTTTCATGGCTGCAGAAATCTGTAAAAGTTGAGCACAGTGAGCATGTGAAGGAGCAATATAACCTCTCTTGGTGCATAGGAAATTGTGGGGAATAAGCAGGTAAGAGAAAACAATAGCTAGTGGGGTAAAACTACCTATTAGTGGGGTAAAAAAAGTCTGTGTGTGTCCTCTACTTTTTGGTGTTAGCAATGAGCATTTACTGGCAGTCCATCACTGGAGTTTAAATAGGATTTAAGTGCTGCTTGATTGCTTGAGTGAAAACATTTTGCTTTTTTTTTTTTTTTTTTTTTTTTTTTTTTTTTTTTTTTTTTTTTTAAAAAAAAACACAAAAAAAAAAAAAAAANNTTTTTTTTTTTTTGGCAGCTACAAAAAACCGTGAAGCCAAAAACCTTAAAGGATTGCTCAGTATTGAAGCACTTTATTTGTGCATGTGTTTCCCCCCTGTCCCCCCTCCTATGGTCTGTTTATGTGAAATACTGGCAGAAAAAAGTAAATAGAGAGAAATAAAAATATTCTTTTTATTATTTCTTGGCAGGCTGCTTACAGTATAGAGCACTTTTGAGGTGAATTTAGATGAGCATATAAATATAAACATTATCTCAAAAATTCTGGAAGTTCGGTTCAGAATTTTTAAGAGCACTTTTCTTGTTCCTTTGTCTCTCTCATTGCTTACATTCATTGCAAAGCCTATTTTCCTTTCTTTATTTAAGTCCTATGTGCAGGAAATTTGTGCCTTCATTTTGATGCCATTACCTGCCACTTTTTCCATTTTAGCAATTTTTATAATCACCTTACCTTTTTCAATATATTATCCAGGCCAAGATATGACTTTTTTCTGGACTTAGAGAGTAAAATTGCCAAAGTGCAAAAATTGTCAATTGTGAAAAGTGCTTAAAAAGCAGTGATTACTTGCTGTTCTCAAGGTGAAAAGTTTGTTTTTGTTTAAGGCCCTGTGTGCAGAGTTTTATTACAGACATGAGAGTGATGGCCATATGACCCTGCAAAGAATGAGGGAAGGTCAGTGACCCACAAGCCAGGAAAAAACTCTGTCAAGGAGAGGAGCAGCAAAGAACATCTAACTGCAATTACATCCTAAATACCCCTCCATTTTGCTGCTGTGATAAAACCCTCTGATTTCAACAGGCTTTTTGGTCATCTTTGACTCTCAGGCATTATTATCATAAAATAATTAATGACTTGTCCCAGATTCAGAAAACGGGCTTCGTAGGACTTTCAAAGTGTTCTTTTTCTCCTCCCAGCATGAAGCCCGGTCTCTGTAGGCTGGGAGGCAGCTTGCCCCAAGCAAGACATGGTGCTACCAGTGAGAAACAGCATTTCCCAGTGCAGGGAGGATGGGATCTGGCATGGGAAGGTACTTCTGGCCAGTGCCTGTGCAGGGCAGTGCCGCAAGTTCTCCTACATGAAAAGCTCACTCCAAAAGCTGTGCTCCTCCATCTGACCTGAAGCACCACCATGACCTGTGCAAGGCCATGTACTGACCTGAGAAGATAGTGCATGTCTGCTCCAAAGACAGGGTGACAGATCTGGAGAAGACCACAGGGGCTGCTTCCAAGTAGTGATGCCCCAGGCCCTGCTAGCCCTGCATGGGGCTGAGTGATGAGCCAGGGGTAGCACCACACTCATGCTGGTGGAGCAAGATGCAGCATTGCCCTTCAGGCACTGTGGCAGGGAGGAATTTAAATTTGGTCCCTTTCCATCAGGCAAAGAGTTTTATGTATATTACAGATAGGCTAATTTTCAGTATGCGGTATTTAGAGAGTTTAGTCCAGGCCCAACAGTAGTGAGTGCTTGTGGCAGACTTCATGAAGTTCTCTTGGAGCTTCAGTATTTCTAATGACTTCTGTGTAAAAGATTATTAGGAAAAAAAATTAGGAAAAAAATAACAATAATCAAACCTTCCCTTCTTGAGCCCCAGTAAAATCATAAAACTGGAAGATTGACTTCAAACTCCCTGCTCTGATCTTTGCTTTTTTTCTGATGTGCAGACATCTTCCATCTAAAAATAGTGAATCTCATTGTGTGGGAGGTGTATTTAAACAGTGTTCTTTAGAATATAAATATTATTATTACTTAAGCTAACCCTGCTGCAGAGAAGTTCACAAACTTGTGCTAGATGGCTGCCTGCTGTCTATAGAAAAGTGTCAAATGCTTTCAAATGGGGTCTTTCTGGGAACATTTCTGCAATGGGACATGGCTGTGGCTTTTTGTAGGAGGCTGTACAACACCTTGATGCCTGTGAATTACAGGGGCCTTCAAGAACTCTGCGCCTTACAGGCTCAAGCCATTACAATATTGAGTTAATAATTAGGTTTTAAATACCACTGTAACTTTCATTTGTGATAGACATAATTTGCAATCATATGCTGCTTTGGATAAGATGGAGCTTAAATTGAATCTAAAATGAGGAACATCACTCAAAACAGACTGAAGGAGCTAATTATTTTAATAAAAATACAGCTGTGCTTGCCGTTTTAATAACCTTAACAGATCAAGGCATATATGCATGGGGAGGCCTTTAACTAGAACTTGTATTACCATGAGACTGTAGCCTTTGATGTGTTATTTCTAGTTTATCAAGTGCCTTAGTACTGCTGCTCAGTTTATTTAATGCCTTGTTTGCTGGTGCTTGATTAGGAAGTCAGTAATTAATAAATGGGTGGTAAAATTAAGTTCAGAGTTAAGAGAACATGTTTGACGAGGTGACGTGCAAGTACCGGGGCTCTGCAGAGCCTTGTATGGTTGTTCCCTGTTCAGCTGCCCTGCTAAAGCGTGGGGGCTAATCTGAGTGGTTCACACCAAACCTGCATCCTCAAATACCCACTGCCTTACTGGGTACTCTGGGATGGGATCATCTAAGGTGGTCCAGGCTCAGAGGCAGAGGAGGGAACTGGAGGTGGATTTCCTGCCTCCTGGGAGATTGCTTGAGTCACTGGACTGTGGGAGAGGCACGATATCGTTCCAGTGTCTCTGATGTGTTTTCCACCCTTCCTGATTCTCAAAAAGAAGGCTGGAGGTGTGTGGGGTGGGGAACTTAGCAGGAGCTGTTGCTCAAGCAGAGGAGCTCACAGGCGAGCTGAAACCGCATCTTTCAGGTCACTTTAATAGCATCAAAAATTTAAAGGAGTACATCTGGTACCAGCAAAGCACGAGAGGGCCCAGAGTGCAGTGTGGCACTGTGGTAGCACTGTAACTAATGTGTATGTGCATGCCTCGCATACACACGGTGCTACGTTAGCAACAGAGCTGCTTTGCTGCTGGGAGTGTTTTTGTTAACTGTGCCAACACTCTTGGGACCAAAATGATACTGACTGAAATCAGCTCAGGAATCACAGCTCGTCCTTTGAAATATGAATAAGCTCTCCAGAGAGTGGTCCTCTTATGAGGACATAGGATGGAAAAGATTTACAAGTCCAGCTTGCTTTCTGTCCTTTTGCAGTATTTCTGTAAAATGTGACCTCCCTTATTTAGTGAACTGTATTAAGTAGAGCAAAACACAGGCCTGAGCTGCGTACTACAAATGAGTGAAGTATTTCCGTACTCTGAAAAATTTTGGCTGCTTCTCAAATTCTACATCTCATATTTGCCTTTGTAGTACCTTTTTCCAGACAAGGTCAAGGCCTGAAAGCTGAGCTGTGCTTGAAGTTGAACAAGTTATGTAGAGCTCCCAGGTTTGAAGAAATGTCATGAGATGGAAGTTTCTCACCAGATTTCAAGTGTTTCTGACATCTGCCAATCCTGGAAAAGCAGTGTTAGTCTTGCTTGTAGCATTCAGTCATCTGTGATTCCAGAGGCTAATAAAAAATGGGTTTTAATGGATACAGGATACTGCACAAGGGGCAGTAAGGGAGTGCAGGTTTGGTCAAAGTCCTCGGCCCTTGGAGAGGTTTCGGTATGACTCCCAAACCATAAAGCGGGGTTAACAGGATTAGAAACACCTAATACAGCTCCAGTGCCCCTCCAAACTGTTTTACTGTTCTGTATCCACCTCTCGCTTGGGCTAGTAGTTCCATGGATGAACTGAGAAACTACTGATCTGAACAGAGATCAGCTTTTGCAATGACTGCAGACCTGTGGGAGCAGCACAGACTTTGAGGGTGCTGCTTTGTCACCTGCATGAAAATGTCTGTCCATGATGGGTGATGGAAAGACTTCACACCTGTAGTGTTGAAACTGGGCATCAAGGATTGCAGCTCCCTTAATGACATACTTGGCACTACTGAGGGGTTTAGGACTCATGGAGTTGTGAAAGTTGGCTGTGATTTCTAATTTGTGCAGCATAGGAGATTTTAAATAATGAGAAAAGGATGCTCTTCCCTTCCTTTGGGGTTAAGAGAAATGCAACTCTAATGCTCGGGAAAATCTATGAGAGCAATTGAGTTTCCCTGATGCATCTATCCCAGTAATTGATGTGACACCCTTCACTAATGGATAAACGGATTGTCTTTGTGTTTCTGCAAAGAGAATGTGTCGCATATTGAATAGTGACATTGATATTCTTATCAGATGTAAGAGTTAATGCTTCTTTAGTGTAAACCGAGTAGTTTGACCTCTGAGAGCTATTATCTTCCGGGTTTGCAGGTAACTTGTCACAACATCTTCCTTTGCTGTATTTGTTTTGAAAGTTTCACTGTAAACATGTAAGCTGGAGAGTTACATTTCTTACATGAAATCCAAGATATACAGGCAGAAGCATGCATCCTTTAAAAGTGCATTATCAGTGTGGCTGGAAATTTGTCATCAATCTGGCTGCCTAACTGTACCAGGCTAAAGGCTTCTGATGTTCTGTAGAAGGGCCCCCACATGCTCCATTTTCTATGTCTACATAGACACAGAGGACAACTGCTCTGCTGAGGTCAACATTTAAATGGATGAGCTAAACAAAGTGCAAGAGGAAGAGGGACAGACACAGGAGTAAGTCCCTCAAACTCCCTTTTTCTGGGCCATGTTGCCTTTCTTGTGTCTATTGTTTCTAAATTAAAGGATATCTAATGCTAGCAGTTGTGGACCCCTCCCAGTAATCACTGTTACAAACATTTCTGGGGTCTTGCAAGGTATTTATGACTCTCCTGGGAAACACCAAGGAGAATTACAAAGCCACTGTGGGACAATGTGATAAGAAAAATTCTGAATACAGCCTACATTTGGGGAAAAAAAAAAATTCAAAAGTAGCATGCTGCTAGTACTGATCTCTTCTTTCATTTAACACATTGAAGAACTTCAGTAAAAAAACCCCAACGTTCTGGGTCCTACTATGAACCTATGCTGAAAGTTGTGTTTTCTGTTTCCATTTGTTTTTTGTGAGCTAACTTTCAACCAAAACAAATGTTTCAGCTCCTTGGGTCCTGCATAGATTTTCCAGGACAGGACAGTGGCCAGGAAGGTGTAGTTGCTGGTTATTCATCTAATTTCTCAGATGGTGAGGCTGAGACCAGTTCTAGGAGAAGAATTTGTGCCCATCCTCAAAGACGGTGTGTCAGGTACTTTGCAAGGAAGGGAAAAAGAGAGGGATTTACCATTAAGCCACTTTCCAAAGGGATCCTGGAGGGTGGTGTGCTTTGCTCCTACACTGAGCATAGAGTGGAGAAGGGGGGATGAGTCCAGTGTCACTCATAGCGTATGCCACACAATGTGCCATTACCTGTGGGTGCAATTGTGCATTCATGCATAAAAGAATAATATGTAAATATTCATCAAGGTGGCTAATAGGGTGAGACAAATCATAGACTGTGTAGGAAACTGCTGTTGCCTCTGGGACTTGCCATTCAGGGGCAGTGCTATCCTCATCTTCCACTTGAATCATTCCACTTTTTGTCTGTGTCTTTTTGAAGAAAATTCTGAAGTTGATCCCAGATGATAAAAATCATGTTGTTTGACATAGTAGCTAATCATGAAATATTCCTATCATCCTAATAGGGTGTAGGAGGCAGTTTTTGGGATATAGAATCCTTGTAACCCACTTAAAGCAAGCTATCACTCAGTAAAAACACACCTTTTCTTTTTATCCTTTGAAAAAAAAAAACCCAACATACATATAAAAGGCCTCATTTATACTGCCTTGCAAGAGGCAAGCTCAAGATCCATGGCACTTCTCATAACAAAAAGGCAGAGAATAACCTGTCTGCCCTGCCCATCAGCTTTTCAATAAAATTGATTCTAGATGTGCAAGGTTGTCTGTGCACTACTGCTAAGTGCTTAATAGCTGTAGTATGTCAACTCATTATTCTGTAAAGTGCTGTGAAATACCATGATTATGAAAGATGCTACATAAAAACAGTCTGGTTGGGTGATGGTCAGGTGGCCAGTCAGGCTGCTGTGGCACAGCTGCATGATCTCCAGTCCAGCAGTTTTATGGCTACAAACATCCCTTAGACTTGTTTGCACGTGCTGGAAATTACTAGTGCCCCTTCAGGGGTTTATCGTGCTGTCTCTTTTTGATTCCTCTCTTTGTCCTTGTGTTTTGGGGCACTGAAATTTCAGATTGCTCCTGCTCTAGATGCTCTAGATTTATCCATGTACGTGCCTATCACTTTTCAGTGAGAGTCAGTTATAAAGTAATTTATTTTGTAAAGTACACTGGCTATTGGCCAGTGGGTAACTAAAGCCGTAAAGAAGCAAATGAAAAGCAGATTAGAAAGCATGTTGTGGACTGAGAGAAGGGGGCTCTAGTGTGAAGGAAAGTGAATAGGGACAGTTCAGAGAAGCAAAAACTGAAGAAATAAGGTGTGCACATTTAGCTCAAAGGACTTCATTACAGCTAATTTAGGATGCTAACAAAGGAGTGATGTTAACAAGATCTAAATGGGGAGAAGCACAATGGGAAGAACAGAGAGAGCAAGAACAAATAAGAGTCATAAAATGGACAAATGTCTTCAAGTCTTTAGAAAGTATGTTTTAGTGCCTCTTCCCCTCCTCCTTTCCTGTTCTCCAGGAAATGTCTTACCAATAACAGGAGTAAAAGGGTTGGCAAGTTTAATAATGCCCTCAAGGTGATGAAATGTTGGTGCTTGACAACAAAAACTTGGCCACCCAGTTCTCCAGCTTTGCTGAATTGTGAGCCACTCTTTCTTTTTAGCGTCATATCAAATCTGGTGACTCACATAGAGTATTCATTGTGCACAAGATAAGATATCACAAATTCACAATTCGGAATGTAACTAAACTGAGTTCTCAGAAGAAAGAAAGTGTCCCTTCCCCATCCCCACCTTTTGTTTTCTCTAGGGGACTTTCATTGTAGAAAAGTAAGTATTGCAGCTGTGCTTCTGTAGTTTACTCTGGAGAGTCCATTTAAGATGGTGATGATTAAGACGTGCACGTTTGTCGTGCTAGTCAAGAGACTGGACAGCTTTCAGCAAGAGGAAGCTGTGGAGTGATGGCAGCAGGACAGGGGACTGACAATTAACTCACACACAAAGATGAAACCTATTAAGACCCAGCATAGCTCTAAACACTGAGCTTTTTTTTTCCAATTATGTCATCTTGTCTGATGCATTGCCTCAAACCAGACTGCTAACATGGGCTTTTCCCCCATCACATTAAGGCACACAGTCTCAAACATTTGTGTGCAAGTTTAACGTGTAGGAAGTGGAGACACAAAGATTCTAAAATGACCTGTAGAGATACGTTTGTCATCTCCTGACCTTCCTGAGTGGGGACCTGGCTGTATCATGTGAGTGTTGCTAGCTCCTGTACTCCTTTCCCGTGAAAACTGAACCTGCACAGTTCTGTGGCATCAGTGCAGAGCTTGAGGGTGCATCTAGGCATAGCCAGAACCCCAAACTGACCTTTGTAGATCAGAAAAGTGTACAGAGCCCTGAACTAATATCATGCAGTTTTGGTTGTTCTTTGTATTGGTGAGGCTGCTCTTTCAAGAACAAAAATGAGCTATAATGAATTAACAAAGACAATGATAACCTGAGGTTAAACCTTAATTCAGCAAACAGCAATATGACCGATATCAAGGGTGGGCTTTTCACTGGCCTGGAGCAGCATGCTTCCTTTGACTTCGGCAAGGAAATGTTGATTTAAGGTGGGCTGGAGTGTTCTGCTCTTTGTGAGTATGTTCAGAAATCCAATGATTCAGCTGGTAGGCGCTTCCTTCTTTAGGTGAACCTGCGAGTGCTTTGTTGATGTCCACGATACCCTATGCACGAGTGCTTAATAGTGGATGAGTGTTGGAAAGATTGTGGATTACTTTGTTAAGCAAGCGTGGCTTGTAAGTAATGTGGAGCTGACCCTTTGTGACACTTGCATGACCCAGAAACAAAGCAGCAGGCAGAAGAGCCCTGCAGTAAATGAACAGTGTTTTGATATTTTCTAATAATAAAACCTATGAAGTTAACCTTTGGGAAGTATAGTTAAACTTAATTTATTTTCAAATGTGCAATGTTTTCAGTATGTTTGTTTGCACTGTAACCTAATTTTCCACTTCCTTTCCCTTGTCATACAGTTTTTAGGCCAGGAATGCGATAATGAATAGAGAGAAGAATGTCAGTTTAGACTGTAAAAAGCTTCTGTGAAAAAGCCTGGTGGAATTAAATAGGGAATGATCGTCTGTCTGTAGGATTTCAAAGCCCATGTCTCCTCTGGTTTAAAGCCACAGGATCACTAATAAAGGATCATTTCATACGTGTGGCCTATTGAGCTCTGTGACTGAGCGTAGGTTGAATAATACCATTTCTCCCTTTCTTTCCCTCTTTCCTTCTCTTTTTCTTTCATCTTGCATTGATGCTTTCCATGTGTCCCACTCTGGTTGATTTTGTCTATAGGGCTGCTGGACTATTGGGGTGTGGGCAGCCTGGCCCTGTGATTTTTGTGTAAACAGATCTTCCTCACAAGGATCCTTGTTGGGTGAAATCGGAATCCAAGTTAATGTGTTGGATTATGTTACCTCCAGGAGCAAGCATTAAGTGGGCAATGAGATCAGCATCAGAATTTAGCAGGGGACCTCTTTCTCTCTCACAAGTTGAACCCCACCACTGGGTCTTCTAGTATGTAACCCTTGAGCAGATTTTGAACTCGTGTCCAGAGGCTAAGGCTTGTATTCTTCCATACATTTAACCTTTTTTTAAAATTGTCATCTGTACAGTCAATACACATGTATGACTACCAAGGTAGAAACCTTGGAGGCTGGCTGCTGTGGTTTGTTATCCCCTGAGTTGAGTGGACCCAGTCAGGCTGAGCACAGTGGAAAGGCAGGGAACAGCGCTGGGCCCTTCACTGGCTGTGGATGGGTGGGCATACACTGGAGATGAATCGGGGTCAGCACACTGTGATATGTTAATTTGCCAATAATCATTATAAGTAATAGCTTTACTGATTCATGAGTTCCATAAATTGATTAGTCCCTCTGTTAATGAAGAGCTCTAATGCACTGCGTGTGCAATAGATCATTTCTTTACTTTATGACTTTATCTGGCCCAGGGAACTCGAGCACACTGGGCTGTGCTGGTAGGTACCACTTCCATTTGCCAATGTGTTGCTGCATAAATACAAGCATCTAACATTGTGCACATTCTGCAGTGGTTTTTGCACAGAATTAGCCGAGTAATTAATTCTTTGAGCTTTCTGATACATCACACTGCAAAATCAGCTTGGTTCCTACTGGATCATCTTCACAAAAAAACTGGGCTGACTCTGCACTCAAATGTGGACAGTCATGCAACACAAAGTTTTGCTTGTCAAGCAAGCAATCTCCAGTTGGAAGAAGGGCTAGTAGGGTCATAAATCACTTCTCTACTCTTACAAATCCTCTATCCCAGTGCAGAAGCAGCCTATGGGCTAGCTTATATTGGGACTGAAACTGAGGATGAGCAGGGCTGCTCATTCATGTGGGTGAAACTGGGACTGTTGCTGGTGGGGTCATGGCGGGAGTGGGTTGAATCTGTTTGGGATCTGTTACATGAAGGAGCAACCACCTTTCCCTCTAACACATGTGAAATTCTTCAGTGTGTTGGATTGAAGAATGCTCCGGACTGCCTGACCAGTGACAGTGCCCTTTTCAAAATGCCTGTATCCCCAGTGAGAAGAGGGTTACTTTTTCTTTTTCAAATGGACTTTGCTGCAGTTATCCATGTCTTTGTCCCTTTGAGATGTCGTTGCCATAATACACTCTACATGGGGCTATACGTTGAGCCCACTCAGAAACTGAAGCTAATGCAGAATGCAGTGACCCGCTTATTAAGTAGTGTTTCACGCTGGGAACACATCACACTAATGTGCCAGGATCTACACAGGCTGCCAATACGTTTTTGGATGTTGGTGTTAACCTATAAAGCTATAAATGGTTTGGTACCTAGCCACTTGGGTCAGGAGAGAAGGCACGGTGCCTTTATTAATTATACAAGCCTCCAGCTGAGAATGAATCTGCTTAGGCTTCTGAAAACGGTTCACACTGGGCATGTTCAGAGGCTTAATGCAGGCATTAACGTACCCTTACATTGCATCATTTAATTTGCATAACAACTCCTAGGTTTGTAGCGATACCTTCCCTTGCATCTACCTTTGATGTTGCTGCTGCCACCTCTAAGCTCTTTGTGGAGTTGGCAGTGTGAGCCCTGGGCTTGAGACAAGAGCGCAGTTTTACTCATCTGCTACATCAGGAGAAAGCCCCTGTGTGGGCCTAGCAGAAAGCTCATAAACTGAGACACACCAGTGTTTGCGAAACTAGTGAACAGGAAAGTAGATCATGCTTAGTCAGAGGTACTTTCTGAATACGTCTGAGTCTGGGGAAAAAGCTGCAAATTTGGGGCTGATTTTAGATTTGATCGAAGTGGCTTAAGGTTTACAAAATGCCCCTCCTTTTCAGGGCAAAACAAGTAACCCACAACATTCACCCATTACATCTGCAGATAGATCTGCAGCTACTTCCTGCATTTTTCCGTGGTGTTTCTCACTGGTAATTACAGTAATATTTATGTCTCTTTGCATTTTTATATGTCCTTTGTCAAGCTGATTAGAGGAGGCACAAAGCTGCCCTTTCATAATAAAAGTATTAAAAAAATAAAAAGAGGCCTCATTAGGAGGCTTGCTGACATAAACTAAATTGAGTTTCACCTCGTATCAGAATTTTAATAAATAAGGCTGATGCTGAGCGCGTTGCTGTAACACACACACTCCGCTCACACAGCTTGCTGCATGCTTTGTACCATGCGGCTTTTTCCTTTTTAATGCAAAACAATACTAAGTGAGTCAAGGGGAAATGCTATTTCATATTCAAGCCTTTCTCTTTCCCTAGCAGACCTTAAAAGAAATATAAAATAATTTGTCTGGTATCCAATCACTCTGACTATACTTTCTGAATCTGCTGTTGTACATATCAGAGCCTTAAATCTAACATTTTCTTTTGCAGTGCTGCAAATGTGAGGTGAGATTTACATTTGTTTTTCTTGCAAATTAGGAAGAGCATAAAACACAGGCAGCTTGCCTTTCCGATGCCATCGACTCTATATAAAGTCAGGCTGGAAAAAGCCACAGGAGCAACGAATGGGCAGGGAAAGAGAGTGACAGAGGATGTTTTGGTAATGTAAAAGGCATCTTTACAGCTAACAGACCAAAAGACTCTTGTTCCAGGCTGCTTCTCACTCAAATATTTATGACAACAGTTTATACTCTTTTAATTTCTGGTTTCTCTCTTAGAAATCCATATTTAGATAGATAATTTTAAAAGCCTGCCCCTGCCAATTGCTTCTAGGTGAGTGCCAGGTCTGTGCTTTTGATCTCAGGCAGTTTTAGTAACTAGCTTGGTTTTAAGAGGACCTGTAATTTGGGTGGTTTTTATAGATACCAGCCACAGCCAAGCAGCAATCAAGGCAGCCCAGTCAGGATGTCCTGGCAGGGCTGTGGGCGCTGGGGACACAGAAACAGAAACAAGCACGGGTTGGTGGCAGCGCCCCAGCAACCAGTGGCTGCTGCTGCCGTCTGCCCTCACTGACAGCAAGCGCTGTTTGGTGGCCAGGGCTCCATATCAGACCCTTGCAGTGCCTGCATGGCCCGGGATCTGCTTTCCTGCCTGGCAATGCTGCTGTAAAGACCTGTGTCCTTGGTGTCCCTCCAGATGGGATTCATTTTTCTCAATTAATTTGTTTTGTGCCTGTTCCCAAGGTTTTGAGTTGTTTGTGAGAAGCGTCTTCAAAGCAGGCAAAGGGCCGAAGCAGCCATCCTCTCCATGTTTGTGGTTCTGACCTTGGATCCCAGATGGGGACTCATCCCATCACGTGCTAGAACAAATGTGACAAAATGGTGCCAGGCAGAATGTGCTGTTGAGGAAACAGCAGTGTTCCATGGCATTTCTGGCTTCCCACTTTGCAGGGCTGAGAAAATCCCAATTGTCCAAACTTTCTGAGCCTAGTGGCCCACTTGAGATCAAATCCTTATGAGCTTGTCTAATCATCCCTCTCCCCTCCTACTTTCTCAGCGTTTTCTATCACTACCTCTTTCCTGCAGTGCTGGGATGTGCTCCCTGTAGAAGCTGAGTCTAAAACCTGCTAGCAACTTTAGGGGGTTTCTGGCTGTAAGCTCAAGGTCTGAACAGATTTCCAGCTTCAAGCACTTGTGCCAAGAATTGGGTTGCTTTGATCAATTAAATTCCCTGGCAGTGAAAGAATAATTATAAAGGTTATGGGGGCTGTGCTCTGAAGCTCCATCTGCAGAAGAGTGTATCTTCCCACTGCCCCTGAATAGCATCAGCAGGCTCTCCTCTACCTCTTTTATGGATTTAATTCTCTTTGGGAAGCTAATCTCACCCCTGCTGCCCCAGCACAAAACCCAAAGTGGCAACCTTGTGAAGCACAGAAAAGCAATTGGGGGGAACCTAGCTTTTTATGGTAATACCCAGGGAAAGTGACTTGCACCACTGCTCTTAAGAATGCAAACATGCTCCCACCAAGTGCTGGATAAACAGCACGGCTTGTACCTTTCAGCAAAACAGACATGTGCTATTGCCAGAGCCAAGGGACTCTCTACGGGAAAAGTTTGCTTGCCAGCGAGCATGGCTTTGCTTATACCCAAATGCCTCAAGGTGTGGAGACAGTTTTGCTAGAGAGTAGGGATGCTAAGGAGGGGCAGGAGGAATAGGGAGGGAAACGTGAGCTTATGCTGGGCTTATGAAAGTGATGGAGGCTGACTTTTGCCTCCTGCCCAGTGCCTCTGTGGCTGTTTGTGGCATGGTGTGTGTATGTAACACTGTTGGCTTGCTTGAGTGGGAATCACCAGCCTGGCAACCCTCAGCCTGAGTAGGCTTTGCTCTCAGACTAGGGATTTGTCTGTTCTCTGGCTCAGTTTCAGTGCTTATTTATACAAACAGATGAAGGTGAAAACACAGATGAAAGCAGTGTTCGTATTCCTGCCCTGGCCTCTGCACTAACCACGATGGCTGCATGGTGAATAGAGGACAGCTCCTATGTAGAGTTAAGGGCTCCAGTTAGCAGTGCAGATTCCTTAATCTGAGGGAGATTCTGTGCCCTCCCACCCCCATTGCTATGCAGCTCTCCTGCTGTGTCCTTTGTTTAGGGGGCTGTGTTGGCCAAGTCACTCATTCTGTCCTTGTAGGGTCAGTTTTCCATGCTTTGGGCTCCTGACACAGTATCTGTAGGTGTTGCTAAGGAGCTGTGATGAGGAGAAGGTGACAGGGGAGAGAAGCAGAGCAGGTGAAGAGAACAGGGACAATGGGGTGCAGGACTATCTTATTTTTCAGCAGCTCTACCTGAGACGGACATAACAGATCGTGAGAGATTGTGACAACACATCCTGGCATTTGGGAACTTCCTGGGGGCCCCAAATTTGTGAGGTGGGCATGGGACTGGAGTGGATGGTGAGCAGCAGGCAAGGCAGGGTTGTCCTCCTGGTGTTTCTGACTGATGTAAAGTGTCCAAGGTATCTCCTGAGCCAAGGATCACCTCCCTTCCTGGTTCTCTGACACAAAGTGGCCTTCTCACCCAAGGTAGCTGGATATAATTTTTATGTGCTAGCTGCCAAAATATCTTCAGTTTAGCTTCAATTAAATCACCTGCCTTAATGCTTGTTGTCTGGAGATCAAATTTGAAGGCAGCAGCTGGAGAAAAATTAAAGCAGACAAATCTGTGTAAAAATGTTTCCCTCCAACTGCTTTCATCACAGGCAAATTCTGACAAAATGATGAGGCTTAGGGCTATAAGTATCTCAGTCATTTCATCTGGAGTAAACTGAAACCAAGGTCAAGTCATAGCTGGTTTATGTCCTTTTCCCTTCTAATCTTACACATTTCACTATGGTTATTTTATTTGAGTGTCTGCCACTTGCTATTTCAAGCTTCCAGTCGTATGCCTGCTCTGCACCCCTGTTTGCCAGCTAAAATGTTTCCACATCACTAGTGGACATGATTACATAATTTCAGATGCACTAAGGCCTGAAATTATTGGATTTCTTCCCTGGTACAAATGAATGCATGTATGTTGTTTATTTTTAACTTTGCCTCCTGCCTGTGAACTCCAGTAAAGGGAAATTAATTTTTCATGATGGATGCCGGGGGGAGGACAGGAGGGGAATAAAAGAAAAACATCTGAGTGCGAGGGCAACAGAAAAAGAAGTGTGCTAAGTTCCCAGCTGATAGTGTGATGTTATTCCACCTGTTTCTTTAATTACTAGAAGTTGCTGAGCCTCATCAGCTGCCTCCACAGCCCCGGGAGGAGAGGAAGTACTGATGGGGTCCCAGGAGTGTGGCTTTTCAAGCTCTTGCCAAGACAGCACATGGAGTCATATTCCTCCCAGGACTGTTCATCCACAAATGTGTCGGTCATCCGAGCTCCAAACTAACTTTGAAGATCAGAAGTAATCTGTGTGGTCTATTCTAATCCACAAAACCCTTTCTCTGAATCACCACTTCAAGAGCAGAATTTTCTGAATTCGGGTGCAGTGTCTTGGTTTCGTGACATTTAGTAAATAGGTGTATTCAATACTGCAGTATAAAGGGATTAATTTACTTCAGCCTCCTCTCCACCCCCAGGAATCTTGTATATTGTCTCCAATGTACCTAGTTAGCTCAGCAAGGCAATTTCCCAAAAAATGCTTTAAAATCAAACTGGTTTGCCAAAGGTACTCCCTTGTATCTGTGCATGTTTGAATCCAAAGTGGAAATGTGTTTAATCTGCAGCTTCTGTGTTAAGAACTAAGGGCATCCAAGCCCTTGGGATGGAGGTGTGTCTCTGAGCCTCCAGAGCCGAATATAATTGAAAGGGCTCAGGTTTCCAATCCCTGCTTTAGTCCAACTTCAGTGTTAACGCACAGGATGTGTAATGATGGCCCTCAAAGGCCTCTTTGCATTCACACTTGCAATCCTCATGTCGTATTAGTACAGACTTTGCCCCGTGTTTTATTTCATGCTTCCTTCACCACAAACATTTGCTGCTTGTGAAAAACCAGCTGGGGTGTCTCTCTCTCTTTCCCCTTTAATAATCTCTAGTTTGGGACCACTGATCCTTCAACAACCTCTTCTCTTTTTGATGTGCCCTCTGTTTTCTCTTATTTACAGCAACTGCCATGCTTGGGATTCTCTTGTTTGTCCTCTCCCTCCTCTCAATTTCTCAGAACAAGCTGAAAATGAGATTTAATAGGCCTCCCACTGTTGTTGCTCTTTTGAGATTACTGGGATCAGATGTTCTTCTCTTGAGAACTACATCAAAGAAAATGAGAGAGGGTAAAGACCAGGATACCCAGGAAGGTGATGGAGAGTGTGGATAAGGCAGGAAAAGAGTGGTTTTTAGCATGTAATGCTGTGGAGCAGGGCATTTTTGGCTTTGTTGGAACCTTTCCAGGGTTTTACAGAAGTGTCAGTGCCACTGTGATGTGAAAAGCTTAATAATTTTTTTATAAAAGCTTTCAGCAAGCCCAGTGCTACCTGAGTGTTGTATTTTTTTAATAATGATATTTTTGTGCTACTTGCTATAAACAACCCACTAATTTTCATGTGGGATTATTTGGCTGACCTATCCATCCCCATGTTCCCAGAAATCCTCTCCATATTAATTGCATTTCACTGCTGGAGACACCTGTTAGCAAGGGCACAGCTGAACAGGCTCTTAATACTTTTAAGCTCTGATAATACTCCAGTTAAACCTCTCTTTCTTGCTTTTTTTTTCTTTTTCTTTTTTTTAATAAGAGAGCAGCTGGTTGAACTTGCTCCTTAGGAGCAGACTGAAGCTAAAATTTCTGTTCCTTTCTCTAGTGTGAGTGACTTTGCAGCAGAGGATCTGATGGTTTTTGAAGGCTGTCATTGCACTCCCCTTTGCCTCTTCTGCACTGATGGGGAGAAGGGTCACCCATGGTTTTCACTGGTAAAAATAATCAGCATGGTATGTGTGGTTTTATAGAAGGTCATAAAGCTCAAAGAAAACAAATATGTATGACAGTATGGAAGGGACTTTTGGGTGTTTTGTTTGTTTTGTGTGGGTTGTTGTTGTTGTTTGGTTTTTCTTCTTTTTAAGTGCTGCATTTAATCCTGTTAGAAATGTGAGGGAAATTTCACAAAATTCAAAGTGTCTGAAGAAGGAGATAAGCCCTTCATGCTGTTCAGCTCTACAGTGTTTATTCCTTTCCCCTTCTATTTTCTTATCATTATCAGAGAGAGGTGGAAAGCTTTTGTCAGAGTCTTCCTTTAAAGAGAGATAGTATTTGAATGTAAACAAGTATGAGCACATGGTGTGACCAAGGGAGCGAGCAGTATCTTCAATTTCTGAATTTTCTGGCAATCATGAATGGTGTCAGGATCTTAACATGACTCTTAAGCTGCTCTGAGAACAGGATGGCTTCTATGGAAACCCACTAGACAAGTGATTCAAAAAACATCTTTTCAGAAAATTACTTCATCATATATGAGATTTCTTTTTAAAACTAACTACATGGGAGTTCTTGGCAATGATGGTCTCTACATCTGACGGTCTAACTAGCATGAAATAGAGCTGCTGCTCTCATTTATATACATTACGCTATCTGGTTCCTCACTTGTGGTTTGGTAAAAGCATGAATTTTCAAGTTTCCCTCATGGGACTTCTCTGGCTTCTTTCACTTTACCTTTCATTTTCTTCCCAGCTATGAAGAAATACAGGATGATTATTAAATGGCTTTAGGAATTTTGCTGTAAGAGGGAAGAGAACATGCAGCATCATAATTTTTTATTGCTGTCATCATAGTTTCTTATTGTCTTTTCAAGAAAGCACAGCAATAGTGAGGTGGGGAAGATCTAACACATGCAGTTTAGCTGGGAGAATTAATAGGTATTTTCTTGGTGTAATATTTGTCAGGCAAATCACAGAATGTTTCTTATAAATACCTTTGTGCATACACAGTCATCAAGAGCTGTTTGATCCGTGTGTCACTCTATAATCCCAGGGTAAACCCCATGACAGATGTCCGTGAGCTTTATGGCAACCCAGTTGCAGGGAGGATGCAACACTGGTTGGAGAACGGAATGGGATGACTGGGAAAAGGGGCAACGTGGGTACCAGCTGTGTTTGCTTCAGTGGGTTTGTTGGATACAGGACAGCTCCCCCCCACCACCAGCCTCTTCATGGGGGAACAGAGATGGCGTAAGGCTGCTCACAGGTGCAGAGGGTCCTTGTGTGTGCTGTCCCCAGCCCTGAGGACAAGTAGTCAAGTTGCTGCAGTCAGCAGAATGCAAGAGAACTTAGGAAGTGAGCTGGAGAAGGTTAGAGACACATCAGAGAAGGGTGGAGGAAGGATGTTGTCCTGGGCAGAGAGACAGGGAATGTGCCCCAGGCTGCATTGCCATCAGTGTCAGAGATGGGCTCAGCAAGCGTGCTATCAGCCCTGCTGCCATGCCTCTTTCATCAGTGCCCACTGGGCCTTTCAGCAGTGTTGGCACACACAGAGAGGGGCCAAATGGCTTCTCACAGGGTGCAGCTCACCCTGCTGGTGCCCCTCTCCACCAGGGCAAACACAGATCAGCCTCATGCTTCTCTGGCCCTTCCCAGCCCCTCACCCACCAGCCAGGATATGGCCTGAGGCACCACCTCACTCCTTCTCTTGGAGATCACTGAGGAGGTTTCTAGTGGGAACTGTCACTGTCCATTTTACCTTGGTCTATTCAGGATTGTTTTTTAGTTAAAAATACTCAGCTGGCATTCTATATGAAAGTACATATGCTTTTCATTCCTTCTGCTTCTAATTATTAAGTTATTTAATAATTATTCTAATTAATAAATTATTATGAACTGTTTGGTATTTTTCTGTGATATTTTTAAATCCAAGATGGTTTCTGAGGAAGGCAAGTGACCAAAAATATTTATGTGTTAATTCAGCTTGGTAGACTCATTTAGTTTAATTAGCTGTTATGTGGGAGTTTAACTCTTGTCATCAGATTAGAAATAAGTTTACTACTTTGTATTCTTTTGAATTTTTCTTTAAAAGGCTATTTTTTTCTGTTTTTCTTTTCTATCTTTCTTTCCACAGTAAATATACTATCTATGCTAAGATTTCATGCCCGCAGTGCTAAATAACCCTCCCCCACCTTCTTTTCCTAGCTGGGATTTATAATACACCCCAGAAAAAAATAGGTGCTGACTCTGCTGTGAACAGTGCCCCTTCATTATGAAACAGCCCTTGCAAACTTTTGGAAAATGGACCTACTGTGATAATAAATCTTCTCCCTTGACATACAGCACTGAATGTGGCTCTGACCACATAAACTGCACTCCCCATGATTCTGGGGCTGTTCACAATGCCAACCATTTATAAGCCAGTTGGCTTTACATTAATTAATTCCCAAGTCATTCACAAATAGCAACAATCACCTCAAAGTGCAGGGCTAGGAAAGGGCTGGCATTTTTGAAAGGGAGATCTATATATAAAAGTTTACCATGCTCACAATAGGAAAAAACCCCAGCCCTTGAAACAACAATGGCTTTCTGCTTTTGGGCTTGGGGTCACAGCTCGTTTCAGTTCAGCTTGTGGTGGTTTATTTATGACGGGTGCTAATTTCTGATGTTTGACTTCTTCTGTGGACCGCTTTGGCTGGGCATCGTGCCCCAAGTGCAAGGTAGGGCTCCCTGCAGGACAAGGCAGGGTAATTATGTATTGCTTTGGAGAGAAGCTCAAGGATTCCAGGAATGTCAGGGAAAGATTTAACTTTGTGACAACCTCTGCCATATTGCTAGCTGCTTCTCACCTGGATTTCAGTCCTCACAGCCTTCCCTTACAGAGTTTTAGCATCAATTGGTAGAGTTTTATGGTTCAGACATTAAAGGGACTAATTTTAAAAATCTGTCCGGAAGAGGTCTTGCTCTCCCTGCCTGTCACAGCTTTTAGGATTTTAAGAGATTTTTTTTTTTCACATGTGATTGAATTGCATATCTTGTTCCCATTGGGTGCAGTTTCCTTTGGCTGCTGTTGGCTACCCCTTCTGCCTTCTCCTTCCCCCACCACTGCCCACCCAGACTGTCCTTGCCTTTGCTTCAGATCCTTCTATCCCGTGCCCCTCTGAGCTTCCCCATCTGTGCCTCGGGCTTCCTGCCCTTAACTTTACTTCCTGGGAGATTGCCCACTGGCCAGGTGAGTTACCTGTTTCTGCTCAGCCCCTTCCATCTCCATTGCTTTATCTTGTTCCTTGTGTTTTGTGTCACTGGGTTTTGCCTTGTAAATGTAAGGCTGTAAATGTGTTAGGATACTTTACGTTGAAACTCAAACTAGAGAATGAAAGAGTTGGAGACAGGAACATTTTTTTTCCTAGTTGGTCACCCATTGCTGGGTGCACATGGACCTTCATCCCCCTCCCTTCCAGTCCCTGCTGGGACCACAGCCAGAGAGGAGCTGCCAGTGCAACTTGGCTGCCCTGTGGAGGTGCATTATGGCACAGGCTTAAAGGACACAATTACAGATGAACTTCACAGGACAATGCCTCATCCAGGCCATGGGATTGACAGTGCTCATTCACTAAGCAGCTATTCAGTAGTTTTTCTTCATCATTCTTTAGCAGGGGAGGGAGTAGCTGATCCCTTAATTCCAAAATCCTATTCAGATACTGCACTGAAGACAGAGTTATTAATTTCCTTGGAGGGTTTTTTGCTGTCATTCAGCATGACAGTATCCTGAATGCTTTAAAAATATTGATGGGTTTATTTTCATAGTGGAACCATAAGATGGAAGAGCATTGCTTTCACACTGTAGTTGTGAGCAACAGCAAAGAGTGCAGGATCAAGGTCAAAGAGAATGCCAGGTTTAGACACATAATAATTTTTTTTCCAGATGACATTCTGTTTATCACCTTACTTCTATGTCTGCATTTTATACAGCCCACTGAGTTCCATTCTGGCTGCTGCTGCACAGTGAATGGTTCTGCCAAGTTCAGGGGCAGTACTGTGTGAGCTCTGCACTGTTTAAGTCCTGCAAGCTCTTTGGTCTAAAGAGACTCACTTAGTCCCACAACAGGCAGATGTATCTCCCCAGGTCAGTACTTGTCTGCTCTACTTTATCCTACTATAATCTTCAGTCTCAGTACGACCTTTTGCAACAGGCAAGACAGGAGCAATGCAAAGATCTTTTATTCATGCCCAGCCAGCTGAGGCAGAAATCCTATGCAGTGAGCATGGTAGGTGCTCATAAAAACAAGGATCTCTTGCTCTGCCCAACAAAAATCTCGTTTCAGTCCATTTTTTCAGATACTGTTCAGGATTCTCTATAGCTATGACCCTTGAACTCCTTGTGCAAATACATTGTTTACCTGCTTCTTTTCTCCATTCCCCATGAGATTTCTTGTCCCACCCTTCTGACCAGCCAGCACACCCATTTGATGCAATGGCAACTTCAAGAAGTGGTAGTCCTGCTACCACATTTGATTAAGATATTGATATTCAACTCCATTGGTATTACAGTCTGCTACTATAGGGATTAATTGAATACAAAATAAAGATTCCCTGCTTTTTATGTTGGTTGGTTAGGCATGTCACATGACAGAGCTTATCATGGTAATGGTATTTCTGCTGGATTCAGCCAAGATAGTGCCATAAAAATAAAACACATTGAGATTCATAGAAATCTGTCTACATTCTGCTTCCAGTGAAGCTATTCAGGGCCAAATTTTCAAACATCAATTTCTAGTTGCACCAACATGAGAAGCCCATGCAAAATACAAATATGCACACTTAGGTTCTTACACATGCGGGCAGTGCCCATTCTTGCTGAAATGTGACATTCTGAGAACAGATGTTGCAAAATGCTTGCACATATTTTGTGGGAGCAACAGTGACATCAATCTTGCTGGAAACATAGCTCCCATTTTCACTTTTCTTTACTTGTTAGGCCATTTATCTTGTTTCCTTTGGCGCTGGAAGTCTTCCCCATGCTGTTTTCGGTGTCTGGAAAATCTGCCCACCTTCAGCATGCCAATCACACTTCTTTTTCAAACCTCTTCTTCAAATTTCTCCTAATCCCTTTTATGTTGATCTTCTTACTGTCATTTTCTTTCCAACTCAAGTCTGAATTGTCTCTTACAGGGAGTTTTAAGTGTGTGTATTTATTCATAGTCCTTTGTGTAAGCTGTCTACGTTAGTGCCCCCTTCATTTTGAAGTGAAAAATTAATCTTATATAGTTGTACTAACTTAATCCATACCTTCATCTCCACAATGCAAAGCCCTTTTTTTTTTGAATAGTACAGTTTCTGTTTTAAAGGTGAGTTTGTTGAAATGTAGACATTATGTAGGCTGCCGGGGTCAAAGCTAGAAGGTAACAAATCCATGGGAAGGGCACAAGACTCGTGGTGACCAGACTAGCAGTTTCAGCGCTGAATAATGCACTATTGGCACGGCTTTGCCTTTTTCCTCCAGAAAAAATTAAAGACGGTAAATCAGTTTGGAAGGTATGGTTTATTTTGGCCTGCCGACACTACAAATGTTATTTCTGAAATAGCAATGGTTAATTGCTCAAACTCCTCAACTGTGAAGACAACGTTGAATGTTTCCATGTATAGTGAGGGACGAGAGCTGGAGCGGGAGCTTCTGGAGGAGGCAGGGGAAAGTGGGCACATCCAGGACAAGGGTGGAGCCTGCTCTGGGGGCTCCCTGGACTCACTGCCATGGACGGAGAGCCATGAGGCAGCTACAGTGGCTGGAGCCTGCCATGCCTCTCTGGATGGGCAGCACTAGGAGTCCTTTTGCAGGCAATTGCTTGCTTCGCCCAAGCGTCTTACTAACCCTGTTCATAGAAGGTGTGACTCGTAAAATTGTTGTGTGCATATGTATTTTTCCCCTGTATAATATTATTATTATTATTATATCTGAACATGTCCTTTCATTTCTGTGACTTAAGTTTATGAACATTTTATTTTTCATTTTCAGTTACTTTTTTCAGCATAACATGAAATTGCAGACATTTTCAGGTCCTCAGTTTTAAAATTATCTCTCATTATTATAATTTACTGCTCTTAATGATTTTTCTGACAGGTTTTAGTAGCAAGATTCCCTAAGTATTCCTTTTTTCTCTTGGATGCAGTTAAGTATATTATACAAGACAGTATGGATAATATTAAGATCCCAGTGGTGTAACATTCAGGAGAGTTTCCAACAATCAATGTTATCTGTCATCTCAGGGTATGCATCACTTGGGGATCCTTTCTGTGGAAAGAGTGAGAAGAGACTCTTCTCCAGACAGCATTTGTCACGTTGTCCTAGGATTTCTGGGAGCTCCTGCAGACACCCAGAGGTGGCTGCCGTCTGCTTGTTTTGATGGTTTTCATTAGCATCCAGATCAGACAGTGCTGGAGAAGAAAACCTCCAACAGCTACCATGGCCCTGGCAAGGCACAGGCTGTGCTCTCTGCATGCCTTCTCCAGATGCTGGGCATATGGGCCTGTCCCGAGAGCTCCAGGATGGTTTGGCTTAGTTGGTTTGGCTGAGAAGGCAATTGGAGGAGAGAGTATGGAGAGAGACTTATTGCTCTTGCAGATAACAGCCTTGCTGAGTGTGATTGATGGATGCTGTTTCATCTGCCAGACATAAGCTAAAACTTAGGAAATGGAGCAGAAATGTGCAGCTTGGGCAGAGCAGTTGTGTATAGCAGGGAGAAAAGCACAGTGCTGGTTTGAGCAGAGCTTGTGCTCAGCTGCCCCAGTGCACCACAGGCTCCCTGTTGAGCACAGCTGGGTGTGAAGCACCAGACCCGTGTGTACCAGCCATGCAAGGCCCAGAGATAGGATGCCATGCATGCTCTGGCCATGTGTACTGAGAAATGAGATTTCTTCCTTCCTCTTTTCCCAATCCTTTCCCTTTGCTCTCCTATTGATGCATTGCAGGCCCTCCATCTGGTCCTGAGAGCAAGAATTTCCCAACTGTGCCTCCAGACTGATGCTCAGGAATTCTGGGCTCTGCTATCTTTGGCTTTAGCAGGCTGGCTCAATGGCACTGGGCATCACCTCGTATCCCTGGCCATCTCAGTTCCCTCTGCCTTCCTTGGACTTGCTCCACACTCATCATATGCTCCCGGCCACTTACTGGGTAGCAATGCAGAGTAGAGAGCAGCATCCCTGCCTCAATGACAAATGTGAAAGGGCTCTGAAATGGAAATGGTTGTAGTGGTACAGATTGCCTCTAGCTAAGGTAGCTTATCTTGTGTAGGAAACCAGCTGCAACTGGAGTACCTTTTTTGCTAATGTACACTGCATTTTCACTTTACTGTAATTGTAAAATTCTAGAATGTGAACAAGGCTGCAGCCTGTACATTTTTTAACAACAAGTGCTGGTGTGCCCCAGTCCTGTTTGCCACTTTCTGGAACCCTGATAACCTGGTCTTCATTGAGTCCTTTGGGAGCTAACATTTAGCTAATAAAATTAGGAGAGGGCAAAATTGTTTTAAACAAGCAGAATTTGACATATTTGGTTTCTGAGAAGGTTGTGAAGAAGATATAATATTACTTGTGGAAGGTATTTGTCAGGTGTCTTCCAATTTGAGAGAACAGTTGGACATTTTTCTTCCTCTTAGAGGTGTTAATAGACTCAAAGGTGGAAGAGGAGGCAAGGGCAGAGTGGAAAAAAGACCTGACAAGCTCGAGTGATGGCAAACACAGCAGATTACACTAGAGACAATCTCTGCTCTGCCACTCATTTTTTCTTACTCAACACAGAGTGCATCTGGCTCTTCGTTACAGAGGAGCTGAAATGAGCTCTTGTGAGTGATCAATGCACATGCTGGGAGAAATCTTACAAACACAGGAAAAGACACCGATGATATTCTGTCTGGGAAGAGAATGCTGGTGGTGTTTGAGATTTCCCCAAATTCAGTCTCTTGTGAGGGGACAGATGAACAGTGTGTCTGTAAAGAAAATTTAAAGGTTCCTATTAAAAGAAGAAACATAGACCTGAAAAATGCATGCACACTGAGGTAACATGTATCTGATGCAGCAAATGTTACAGATTTTGGTACCTTCTAGAGTAAATTTATGTTCAAATCCTTGTTTTGTACAAGAAGTGGGTGAAATAATGTGTTTTGCTATTTGATGTAAATGCTCACCTTCATTTGCTTCACAGTGGGTGTGCCTGCACCAGCCTCCCCAGTTAGTGTTGACTGGCACTCCAGTTGGCTTCAGAGCAGAAAAGCTTCTTGCTGAGGAGCTGGGGATAGTGGGGTTTTAGAAGTGGTCTTTTTGGGTTTAGGTCAAAGACTTCTAACCAAAGAGTGTCAGAAAGCTGCTCCTTCAGCAGTTGTTTCAAGTGACAGGGAACAAGACACACAAGGCATCTAGTGCATCCCATCTGCACAGGAGAAGAAAAAATTTGCCCTGTGGCTGTCAGATCAGTGTGCTTTGGCATACATAGAGGTGTAAAATGTTTTTCTTCTCAGAGCTTCCATATTTTGTGCCTCATTTGATATCCTTCAGAGCAAATTCAACAGTTTCCTTGGTAATAGTGTTTTGTACTGTGAATGCTAGTAAATCAAATATCCATGACAGGGAACCAGATTTAATTTACAATCAATTTGCCATTTTATGAGAGGGCAATGAAATACTGGTATCCCATCTGAAAATTGTTTATTGAATATAATGAAGAAGAAACCAATGGGGACTTATGGTAATTAAATAGGGGCTACAAAAATTGCAGTAAATTCTGTGAGAGAATGATACAAACTTCTTTGTTGAACTTTCAAACTGCCCTGTGGAGTTTAACAGACAATAGAGTTCTCTTCCAGAGTTCAGAATTTCTTTAGGTTATTTTCAAACCTTTATACAGTGTCATCTTTGTTCTCCATTTAATGACTTGATTTCTTTTTTTCCTTTACCTTTTAAAAGAGAATTATCTGCTAGTGTAGCAACATGAACACAAGTGGGTTAAGGACAGGTGAATTAAGTCATATAAGGCTCCTCTTTTTTACTTGCATTGGAAAAATCTTCAGATTCTTAGAACCATGCCCAGCCCAGGTGGAAGTGGATGCAAATAGTGATTTTGGTGTAAACTTCTTGTGTTTACTAATACAAGCCAGTCATTTTGCTTGTCCAAGTTAGTGTTTGAACCATTTTGGTTTTTTGGGGTTTTTTTTCCCATTCTTTTTCTTTTTTTTTTTTCACTAGTTTATTTCTAGTACCTCACTTTCACATCAATGCTGAATGAGGGTATGCCATTAGGTGACCTCTATTCAGTTCAAGACAGGATTGCAAACCTGTGTATCCAATATCAAAAGCCAGAACCCTAAGCAGTAGAATAACATGTACATTTCCTGCTAGGATAAAACCCCTGGTAAGACACCTAGGATCACATTAGAAACACCTCAGCAATATGAGACAAGTAGCTTGGTGATCTTGCATCAAATTTGTTTAAAAAGTGTTCTGAGGGTAACTGAGTATCAGCTGTAGTTGCCATACAGATTTGGTATTGTGTTCCCCACTGGCTGATTGGCACACCTTGTTAAATCTCACATAGTCCAGCCCTTGTATTTTTGATCCTTTCTTGTTCCTTTTCTTAGTTTTGTGCTCTGAGTTCATGGATGTGAGACGTTTACATCCTTCCTCATCAGTAGATGTGAGATGACAACATTTGCCAACATTTGTCAACATTCTCTTGGGTGACTTCTGGTCTTGAACTTTTGTAGGCTTGCTATCAGGAGTTCATGTTGGGCTCTGCCTGTATTTACCTTCTCTTTAGTTGAATCCTGAAGGAAAATCCCCTTTCTGAGGAGTCACTCTGTCAGGAACTTCCCTTTTGGATGTCAGCTATGTTGATACAAAACAAATTATCCCAGGCCAGACTAGGGAGATGGTAAAGTTTCAATCCAAAGCCATTCTTGAGGAACACAGGAAAACATTTTTTTCTAGGTATCGTTTGCAGCAGCATCATTTGGATAGATCCTGGGCTTACTCAAGAGAGGAGTACTTTTAAAGTAGCACTAGCTGGAAAACCAAGCACGCTGTCCTCTGCCAGACAGCACTGTCTGGAAAAAGCAGGTGTCTGTAGTCACAACACATACCCTGTGGTAGACCAGTAGGAACGCCAAAAATAATAATGGACAATACTGGGCCACAGCAGTGCCAGAAACTGGATGTGTCTCAAAATGGGAACATTGTGCTGTTTTAGAGGATGTATTTTACAGGACAGAAATCAGATATTCCCTTCATGTATGGGTTGAATTTTTTTTTTTTTTTTTAACCTTCAAGGACTGCAAGAGGCTCTGAGGAACAGAGGAGAATTCCCACTGTTCCTGGGATCCAGATTCTTTTTAAGTAACAGGCACTTGAAAAGAAGCCTTGGGAACTGAAAGAGCCTGGTTTGTGGGTGTTTCTTTGCTACCCATCACACATTGAAGGGTCAGGGTCACACATCAATGCAAGTTATCCCTGCCTATTTCAGTTGCATCTTACTTGGGGATTGAGAGGCTTTATTGCCAGTTTTAAGGAGCACCAGCAACCAGGCACAGTGTGCCCCTTAATCTATCATTTGTCATGTTCCCAGTTTGCCCTGGCTTTTGCAGATGCGTGAATCCAAGGGTCAAATAGACTGGCAGTGGCTTATATTGCAGTTTCCACTTTTCTTCTCTTGATACACAGCTCTGTGCACTGCTCCCTTGGTCTATGGTCCACTCTGATCCTCCTTATCTTGGGAAGCTTAGGTCTTTCTCTCTAGGACTCTCTAGAGTGTGCCCTCTCTAACTGTGTTGTGGGAAGCTCAAGACTGCAAAACCAGACCCTGTTATTAACTCCAATCATTGTTCATTAAAAGAAAAAGGCACACAGAAGTGCACACAAAGGGAGACCTACATCTCCATCCTCTGCCCACCCCTGGGGGGTTGTTCATCAATCAAACACTGGACCCCTGGCAAGACATCAAGGGTGATAAATTTGAACTTCCACTCAGCAAAGTGAATCTACACCCCTTACCTTCCATGTTTCCCAGGAGAATAAGCTTCTTGCTTGTTGTGGCATCAGTCACTGCCCCTGTCCATTCGTTCATTCTGCATTATGCAAAGTAATGGCAGGGAGACTCTTGCTCAACTGAGATAAAGTGGCTTTCACGTGGCCAAGTTTGATGTGAATCAATCTCTCATGCAGCATTTGCATAATGATTTGCAATGCTGACAGCCTTTTCTTGTCATGCCGAACTAGAGAGACACAGGTCTTCACAAATTGCCTCTGCCTTTTTCACTTGTGTCTTTTTTGAGGTTATGCATTAGTAGTGCCACCCTTGGTACCAACTGACAGAACTTGCCCTTTCCTGGGGGAAGAGGGACCAGTGGTGTCCACTTTCAGTAGCTGAGTTGTGCTTAAAGTCTTGCTCTCCTCAGTGTTGTATGAAAGCCCTGTGCTTCTCATCCTCCAGGCATGTCCTATTGGCAACTTTGGAGGGCTGGAAACCAGTGCCAGTCATGAAGAATGGGCTTTAAAGGAGGAGAGGGAAGAAGAACTATTAGTTCCAGGGCTGAAAAAATGCTGGTTATCCTCCAGGGCTGTCAGGATCTGCAAATACTGATGACCAAGGCCAAGAGATGCATGTGTGAGGCTTTGGTGCATTCAGAGCAACTAAGCAGCATGCAAGTCAGGCACCAGGCATTTTTTGGCTGCTTGGGTTCTCATGGGGGTGACTATCCATGGTTTCTCTCCATGCTACTTAGCAGCACAATGGCTTTTCTAATCTCCATGGGTCCAGTGCCAGCATGGAGGCATTTCTCTGCTCTCCCCTACACGGCACTAAGGAGAGCTTAGGTGGCCATATGTCTTGCTGGGCTGTGTAGACACACCCATGGGTGGTTTGCCACTGCTATTTTTAAGAAGGGTAATGAAAGCTATCTATAAAGATTTGTTTCATCATCAGCAAAGAAGAGGGTGAAGCTGGTGATAGATGCATATGTAAAGGCTTTCATGCAATGGGTAAATCCAATAGAAGTGATATTTACTACAGTTTCACCCTTCATCTGCTGGTAGTGTGGGCTGTGCAGGGCTCTACACTGCATCATCTCAACAGTGGCTACTCCAGGGGCCCTGAGTGCACTATGTC
Source organism: Illadopsis cleaveri (assembly GCA_013399915.1). NCBI lineage: Eukaryota > Metazoa > Chordata > Aves > Passeriformes > Timaliidae > Illadopsis > Illadopsis cleaveri. The sequence goes on along the minus strand of VXBB01021741.1, from coordinate 403,255 downwards.
TGTGACTGCCCCTGCCCAGCCTCCCTGAGCTCCCCCCACCCTGCTGCAGTGACTGTAGTCTTGGGAAGGGGTGACAGGCATGGACATGTTCTTTGGCCAAGAAGGGGTCAGTTGGAGATGCTGTGCCCAGGATGGGTCCAGGCTATTGTGTGGCACTGCCTGCAAGTGGTGAGAGGGGATGGGAGAGGAGTGGCAGCACTGGGAAGGCACATGCTGGTAGCTGGCATCCCAGCAGTGGCTGCAGACTTTTTCCAGGGCTGAGGTGACAATGAAGGAGAGGAGCAATATGCAAGCAGCAGCACTGTCCAGGGGATGTGCAGCTTCCCCATGGCTCAGGGCATCCTCGTTGCTGAACTGTGTGCCCTGGCGAGCTCTGCAAAGGCTGGCGGACATGTGCAGCCATGTCCCTGCTGGGTGGCTGGCGATGAGTGGTCCCACGTGGTTCAGATTTAGTGAGAATCCCCTTTTTGTGTTTGGAAGGCCTTGTTTTCAGTCCCCAAGTCTCTTGCAAAATGAATTGTTGTTTTCTGGCCAGCCTGACTAGGAAACACGATTCATGCAGTTGCTGGGAACTGGCAGAAACATCCTGGTTTTCAAAGTGTAAATTATGAAAATGCATTCTTATCCTCATGGATTTTCCTTGAGAAAAAGCCAGGAGTGGGAGTGTGTTAGAGTGGTAAAATACAATTCATGACAACAATCCCACTGAGAGGAGTAATTTTTTTTCAGTTTGGTTGCTTCTAATTGTGGTAAGGAGCAAACATATTCCTCTCTAATTTCCATTGGCAAGGTCTCCAGTACTCTGCAAGTGCCAATGCGTGTGCTGTGGTTGGTTTTGCATTTCCTCCTCTCTTCTTCCCCTCCTCCACCCCCTCCTTCATCTTACTGGTATTATGGCCAATCCCTCTGCAAATACCTCTTTCACAGGCAACATAAGCATTCTCCTTCTTGTTTTTCTTCCTTCAAAACTCGGCTCTATCTCTTTTGGCCAGCTGCAGCCTTCCTAGAGCATCTTCTACCTGACAAAAGAAGATACCTTTGATAGTCAGGCATGACTGTAAAGTTGAAACACATGCTTGGTACAGATACTGATGAACTTTAATTTATCTCAATTCATTAGCAATTTTTAAAGCCACAGTTAGTGGAAGACAGTCTGTAAAATAATTGGAAGTAAATGCTGAAGGAGAAATACTGGGGGGAGGAAAGAAGGGAAGCAGCTTACAGCAGGAGTCTAAGCCAGTCTTTCATCTTCAGGCCAGTTCGGTTTTGAACCCTGATGGGAAAGGTCATGAATTTTAAAATGTGTCTCGCAGCAGACAGCTCTAATCATAAAGCTAACACTATCTGCAGTGCATGTCTGACCATGTGAGACTCATGGCTGACTGAAGAGGGAGACTGACTTCCAAGAGCAGGATGCTGCTTGGAATAGGAGAGCGTGGGATAAGCAGAACTGATGCCATATCTGTCAGTGCTGGCATGAAGTACCCGGCTTTCAGGGGGAGCCACGCTGTTCCCAGCAGGGTCTCAGCAGGGCTTGCTGCAGCAGAAGTACTAGATAGCGCATTTTTTGCCTCTGACAGCTCCTCCAGGATCCACAGTTTCCCCTTCTTGCCTGTTGTTTAGGACGTATAACATTTTACTGCTTTAGCTCACAACCTTCGTTCTTGGCTTTGACGCAATTTCCAAGCTATTGTGCTCCAAAGCCTGCAGAAGCTGGAGTGCTTGCTGTGGCTACTCTTGGGAATCATCTTTTGCCATTTGCCAGGCTGTGCTTGAAATCAAGGGAGGCTAATGTTTTGGCAGCACCTCACAATGACTCTGACAAAGGAGTTGTGGTTAGTGACTATCTCAGTCTTAATTGTTTACTTAATTGGGTGCTGCTGAGGCTCAGACAGTTGTTTGCAGGATGTGAGAAAGCCCTTGGTTCTCCCTCTAACTTCATGTGCATTTTCCAGAATTCTTCCACTGCACATCTATCACATCTCAGGCTCTGTGCTTCCTAGCACATACGGAAGCATGGTCCACTGATGTTAATCACCACGTGGTGTCTAGACATGCTGAAAACACTTAGGCAACTGTGACATCTGTTTGGTTGGTCTATGTTGTTGGGAAACTTGACCTTATTTATGAACAGTTTTCAAAGCCAGGTTTCAACCATGATGTGGTAATAAATGTGAAGCATCTTCACACGCTGTGACCACATCTTTGTGGCCAACATCCTCCTTGAGGAGAGGTGGGCTCGCTCTGAAGGGTTAGAGCTTGGGACATATGGGTTCAATTTTTAAGTGTGGTACATACTTCACATCTGACCTTTGCTAAGTTGTATGCTCCCTTTGTGTCTGAAATAAAATTACAGTGGTAATACCTGGGATCAGACTGATTATTTGACTCTTCAGATTGTGGCAGCTAATTTGTTACCTGAAAAAGTCCCCATGATCTAAATGCAGCTGAATGCCCTATTGTATGGAGTTAGTGTGGTGTGAACAAGAGCAGGACTCAAGCTGGAATTTCTCTTAATTCTGCAGCAGCAGCAAACTCCAAATCAGGGGTTACTTTTGGTGTGTCATATTGCAATTGCTAGGTTTTTGCAGTGCATGATATGAAGCAGAATTTTCAGGAGCATCTGGTTCTTGGCTGCTAAGTGTTTACATTGCTTCTGAAAATGGAATTTAGGGCTCTGACAGAGGATCTTTGGTAGATTTAACTGTTTAGAACATTATCTCCTCTAGCACCTCTGCCAAAGCTGCTGCCTGATAACAGGGGCACAGAGCAAGAAGAAAGCACAGTGATAAGCAGTGCCGTCACTGTGAACCTGGTGGGGACAGTTCCATGCCATTGCTGTTCATGCAGCCCCCAGAAGTTTGGGGTCACCGTCGAGAAAAACTAGAGATTTGCTCAGGTGTTGTCCCTAAGCTGCTTCTGCTCCAAGTGTTTAGTGGTGTCAGAGTGCTAGAACTGTGTTTGTGGACAGGTGAGCTCTCCCACAGCTCACTCTGAAAAGGCTGGGCATCAGGAGCCAAGGAATCACCAGAGAGGATTTGGGAAGCCCCAGTTGTGTGCGGGTGTAACACAAGGAAAAAGGCAGTTCTAGGGAGGCACTAAGTGGAGCTAACCCTCATGCCCACAAACAAGGCTAAGTTTACCTCTCCATTTCCTTTGTTGAACTGCAAGCGAGTTTCCAAGAAGCTCTTGGCTCTGAAGCAGCCACTGCAGGCATAAGCAGCTCTGCTTAAGTGGCATCCGACTTGTGATTTCTGTGACTGTATCTTTTACGGCAGTGTCTCCAGAAATACAGAAGGATAACAAATTATTTATTTGCCAAGCTTTTTCTGTCGTGTTTCAGCCCCTCCTCTCCCCATCCCCCAGCTTATCACTGGTAGAAGCGGGTGTAAAGTCCTTTGAACGAGGACATCAAAGGACAACTGCATCTCTGTTCTTAACCCAGGCTTATAAAGAGATTGTGATAAAGGCCAACAATACATGTCAGTGTTGCCCAGTTATTGTTCTGGGCTTTGTAGTTTTATTGGGAAATAATTTCTCACCCTGTGTGGCTCCTGGTGAGTTTTGTTTTCTGTGCTGCTGGATTTGATCTGCCCAGTGAAAGACCTGCCACAGAACTGAGAGTTTTGCCAGCTGTGAGTTAAGAGGGAGACATGATTGAAAAAGTTCAAGCTCTGCTTCCTAGCAGCCAATTTACCATCTGTCTCACTCTCCCTCACGCCCCTTTTATAGCAAAAATGCAAACAATTTGTTTGACCTCTGCTGAATCTGTACGACTCTGGGCTTTTAAAGTGTTGCTCTAACAAATATAAACCAAACATGACAGCAGCAACAACCCCAAATTCAAAACCGATAAACCTAGGTAGAGGCAAGGCCTCTTCCCAGATATTATAGGAAGCTTTCAAAAGCTTTCTTCTTCATTAATGCATCCCTCCTTCTCTTCTCCCTTTGCTCCACCTCTAGGAAAAACTACAGGTAAAGTCAAATTGTGTCTCCCACAGCATATGGCTGAAAATGTGCCTCTCCTCCACTGTGAGAGAAAGAGTGAAGCTCTCAAATGTAATGCCCAGAGGCTGGATGCTGTGGATAGGTAAATATCAACACCCTTCCATTTCCATGTCCTAGCAGCATGGCCCCTCACTGACCTTGCACCAGCTGAGGCACCTCTGTGAGCTGGTCTACCAGAACAAGGTGGTCCTCAGTGGGGCCAGCAAGCTCCACACACACAGAGAATTCTGGTGGGGGCTAAAGCTGATGAGAGGAGTTGGGGCAGGGGATCTCTCACTTGGTGAAGGTAAATCCCCAGGCTGGCTCAGCTGCATGAAGAAATACAGACGGATGTTGTGTTACAACATTATTGCACAAGCGCGATTGCCAGCACCAGTAATGGTTCTGTCCATCTCCCAGAGAGACTTCTTCTCAGAAACATTCCTAATGCTGGTATAGATTGGCGTGGCTCCAACCAATGTGTCATTTTTTAGTAGACTATGAAATATTCTTGAAAACTGGTCTGTGTTTCAGGGTTTTGTCTTGGTCGTACTGACCCCAGTGGAAGTCCAAGCTGCTAAATGACTCACTCTTACCATGCCTCATCCTCATATAGGCACTTGTACCCTCAATTTGCATTACTGGGCAGCTGTTAGGAAAAAAAATCACACTTCAGTTTTCATGCTTCAAGCAAAACCTATGAAGTCCCCATTCCAGGCTGCTGAAGCAGCTTTTGTTTTGCTAGCAAATCTCGGTAGAAAGAGATGAGAACTGGTAAGAAAATCACCTCAGTGTTCGTGTGTTTTGCTGTGGTTGGAGGAGGGCAGTGTGACATTCTTGCACAAGGCATTTTCTATTTCAGTGTACCTTAAGTAGATCAGAATAAGAAAAGAAAGCCTTTTCTTGGGTTTACTGAAAACAGAAAGATATTATATCATTGGGGATCATCCTGAACAAAAAAAATGGGGTGGCAAGGGCCTAGGGGAGGAAGGAGGAAGAAAGGGGTTTAGTGTGGAAACTGAAGCTCACATTTGAAGATGGATTTAACCTGATAAGAAGTCTGAAGCATGAGCTGAGATACTAATCTCCTCAGGACAATATTTTAAATCCTCCTTTTAGGGATGTGGGAGTGACTTCATACCTGTTTTGAGAAGTTGGAAAAACCCTTTCTAAAAAACACCTAAAGGGGGCTTTCCATTGTCAAAGAAGTAGTTTGATTATTGCAAGATGATATTCTTTCCCATTACGTACATTGACTTAACAATTTTCAGATGAAGTATTATCGGTAAAGAATAATTAGGGGAAAAATTAAATAGAATAAAATCACATCAAGAAGTGCTAGAAACAAGCAGGAAAACACATTTTTTGCTATGGCAGAAGCAGAAGTAAGGCAGCTCTGTTGCATAAGAGCTGCCTGAAATGCAGGAGATTTAAGCAGGAAGCTCTTTGACCCTGAGTAGGTGAGGGTACAACAGTAGGCTCATACTTGAAGACACATGGAGTGGGGATGAAGCAAGCCAAAATGTCAAGGAAATCATGGAACATTGACTGGGAAGTGGCAGGGAAGGTCATGGCAATTGAAGACTCCTGAGATCAGCAGAGGGGCAGTGGAGTCACCCAACATTGTTATCACTGTCCTGAACAGATGCTTGAACAAGGAAGTATACACAGGGAAGCTGATGATATCAGAAATAGCTACAGATGAATGGCCCTGTGCTGTGATAAACTCAGGCCCTTAGTTTTTTTACAGATAGGGTAGGATAGATGGGGAGGAAAGAGTTAAGACACCATGAGGCACTACCAGGAAGAAAGTGAGTCATCTCTGGGAAGCCACTCAGAGGCAGAGAGCACAGTGAGCTTTGTAGGGGAAAGGAGGGGGCATGACCAGAACAATCGACTGGACAAGCTGGGTGTCCAGTTCATGTGCATTCTTATCTGTTTTGATTCTATGTTCTCTGCTGGGAGCATGATGCAAAATCAGACTCAGTGACTCACACCAGACAGCATGAAGGGTCCCAGTATCCTGGTCTACTTCTTGCTGTATCAGTAACTAGGCCCATCCAGATACAGAAATTTTCTGGATTAGTCTGAGCATTATTTTAATGAAACATTTTTGTTTCCCTTTCTGAGCTTACACAGCAACTTTTGTTGTTTCTGGCAATGAAGCATTTGGGAAGCACCTGGAGGGATGGGGACCTGGTGTTGCCAGGCAGCTTGGCTTGCTTGAACCAAGCAGGGTTGGGGGGTGGCTGTGTGGGTCAGAGAACAGCACTGACTAGGCAGTCCAGCATGCACAATTCCAGCCACCCCCTGGCCTCCAGTGCAGTGTCTGTGAGGCTGGAGAGTGATTGGGTTAGTTTTGGCCAGGCTCCAGGCAGATCCCTGGGGGCCAGGGTGTTAGAGCCTCTGTGTAAATGTTAAGGCAATCCAAAGAGATGATATCCAATCCAAAGAGAAATATCACTATTCTCATCTTACAAATGAAAGCTGGCACTCAGTGCTAAGATGACTCCCCCAAGGTGGGGAAGTAGCTGTACAGCACCATCGGAAGTCCCAGGTGACCTCAGTACCTCTTACAATCCACATTCCTCCCTTTTTTTTTCTTTTTTTTGCATTCACATATAAGATAGAAACTATGTGCATTGAAAGGCCATATAAGCACTTCACCGAGAGGTTTCTCTGGGCTTTCACCCTAACCAGGTAGACCCTCAACAGCTGTGAGTTTCCATTCTTTACTTTAACCAGGAGCAACAAACCTGTGTCTTGTATACTCTTCACCATCTGGGATGGAAGAGAGGATTAGTTCAAGAAGGGACTTTCTTTTATACAGGAGCTGCTTTTTCTTTTTTTTTTCCCCTCTTCTTTTATTGCTTAGTTACTTCATAAAATTTAGTTCCAGTTACCACTTAGCTCTCAGTGACATTTCCATATCGCAGAGCTGTTGCTTCATTCCAGGTTTTCAACAACCGAAATATATCATGGGATTTTGTTGTAATGCAGGAAATTGCCTTCACATTAACAATCTGCCACTTCTGTAAACAAGAAATCCACTGATGTGACATGTCAGCACTCAACAGGAGGAGTCCTGGCTACCTTAGCAAACTGATGCATTCCTCCATGGAAAACTGGTATTAGGCATACCTAAGTAATGACACAATTGCTTTCACTTATTTTTAGAGCAGGGGCTAGGTGCCTGCTCAGGGTAGTTGAAGGCAAAGGACATGAAGGAGAATCCCTTCAAGCCTGCTCTTAAAGTGCACTTTGCTACCAAAGTTTCCGAGGTCATGGTGTTACATGTCGGGATTTTTCTTTTTCCTTCCCTTTAATAGCGTATTAATAGCAGTATGTGCATTGTAGATGATAATATATCTTTTTTAGCTAAACCCACTTGTGTCTCACATAGGCCGCTTGTTCTCTCCTGCTAGCACGTCTGCTTTGACTATGTAATGACAGCTGCATGGATATATGGACTGTGGCAATGGGCTGGCAGCCACTTCATTGTCAGCTCCCCTTTGTTCTTCCAGAAAAGAGAAGGCACAATAGGGAAGGCTTCATCCACATGTCAGACATATGAAGGACAAAGGGATGATGGGAACTGACTGAACTGCACGATCTAAGTCATGCCGAGAAGCGCGCTCTTTCAGCTCACTTCAGCAGCGGTGCGGTGGCCGGCCATCGAGCCGCTTGTAGTTAGCCAGCAAGCAATTAAGCTACAGCAAAGCCTCTATGCTACCTAAGATCTTGTGAAAGGCCATTTCACATGGCAGGGTTTAGGGGAGATATTAATCCTTTGCACCTGAGCCCCATCTTGGTTTGATGGTGGATGTTTAGCACAGGAGCAAGGCAGGGTTTGTCAGAGAGCTGGGACCTTTCCTCAGGGCGGCTTGGTCCTCTCAGGAGAAAGCAGCAGCTCTCTGGCACATGGAAGTTCTTAATCAGGTCTAAACCAGAGAAGCAGCAGACATCAAAGAGAAATCCAGGTTGAGAGCAGTTGCTTTGGGATTAACTGGAATTGTTAATCAGCTAAAATGTCTGAGAGAAAATGTGGTTGGCACCTGTGGAGCAGAGGGGATGCCAGTAAAGAAAGCAGTGGTAAGGTGACTGTTTCCTAATGGAAAACCAGAGGGAAGAAGTAATTTATAGCCTGTGGCAGAGGTTAGTGGGAAGAGAAAAATTATAACCTTATAAAACTCAGTATTGCTATTGAGTCTCCTCTTGTTAATATTTGGTAGACATTTAAGCCCCATCGCAGGGTGCTCGTTTGAAAATGTTACACTTTATCTGGTGCACATTATATCCTGCGAACCTTCATCTGCCATAGACAAATATGGGTCATCTTTAGGGAGTCCCCTTCAGACCTGCTCACAGGCCCAGATTACACAGGGTTTTCATAGGATGTCTCTGTCTAAAATAAGAAGCTAAGGTCACCAGAGATGAGGAGGAAAAACAAAAGAGGATGGTAAATATGTCCAGGTTAGATTTTTCAGTAGTCTCATTTCAGAGGTAGTGCTCTATCTCTGCAGGAAGATGGATAGTAAACCTATGCAGAACATAACTAAAAATATTTAGTATATTGATTTTCATCAGAAAGTGCCTGTTAGTCATCTGAAATGTTTTGGATGAAAGAAACAATAGAGAGGTTTGGGTTTTTAAAGGAAGAACAGTGTGGTTATAATTCTTAAACTGATATCACTGTAGTTTTGCAATTGGATGTGAGTTGTGTAACAGCTACTACTGCAACCCTTCCCAATTAGGCAAATTTACATTCTCTTCTGAACCAAACAAAATTCAGAATGTCCTATCACAGAAAATGTTTTGACAATGAGAACAATCTTACAGGATGGGGAAACTGTTTCTGGATGTTTTCCACCAAAGTGAAATGCTAAAGTGTGTGGGGGGGTTGTTTGCTATCTTTTAAAATACTTGCTATGACTTAAAGGAAGAAGTTATTTGGAATTTCTATGGGTTTTATGCTATCGTGCATATCATAATGTTGTCAAATAAATGCATTTAATACCTGTACTACATTAGAGAAATTCTATGTAGTTTTATTTCAAAACTATGTGTTGAATTGTCAGTGGTTACCAGAGGAGTGAGTTTTTCTGCGTATTGCTGCCGCAGTGTTTTGAGAGATAACTGAATTTCATGAAGAGCGTTTCACTGAATTGAAGTTAAAAGATTTAGTTCCCTGGAGTTCATAGTCTCCAAATATCAAGCAAGATCCCAAGTGTTATCCCCTCTCTCCTGAGACTGCAGCCTACCACAAGTAAATGATTTAGTTAGAAGATGGAAAACCTCACTTGGTTGTTAGATCCAGAATCTTTGCTCTTAATTGTGTATGTCCAGCTATCAAAAACAAGGAAGGTCCTCTAATATAGTGGGTTTTATTATGTATATAGTGGTAAATGCTGAAGATGATGCAGCAGGAAGTAAACCCTATATGACTACTATAGACATGTTATGTTTTCTGATGTTTGACATTCAGTTCTCTCCACCCCTGTCACTGGCAAGCAATTGAATACTTCAGTTTTTGGAAATAAAATTCTCCAAGAGCTCTGCTGTTAGGTATAATGCAGCCAAAGAAAAGGGCATAAATACAGTAATAATCATACTACTGTACTGTACCATTTCAGGGAGCTAATATGAAACAAAAATGGAATATGCAGATAGTATATTACTGGAGATATTGCTTTTTTTGTGGAAATGTATTTTTAAAATAAAATTACATTTCTGATGCCATTTGTAGGGGTGTAATGCTAATGGTTTTACTCTTCTCTGGCATGAGATTTCCTGTAGTTGGTACCAAATCCCTGTGAGATGAGATGTTTGTGAGGTGCCAAAAAGGGCTCAACCATCTTGAAATTGGTATTTGCATTTGTGGTTCCAAAGTATTTGCTGCTTTGTAAAGAAAAGAGGATGTAACTAAAAAGTGCTGTTGCAAATAGCTGAAAAGGTGTTGCAGTCTAGAAGATGCTATGCAAGGTAAAGGAATTGGAAAAATAGTTTAGCAGTTAAATCCTAGTGAAAAAATTGCATGTACCTAGATACAGAGAATGGTCCAGCAGATGGAGAATGGCATGTGACAGGAGCACTGTGTTTCTTTCCCTCCAGCCACCTCTGGGACTGAGTCCATCCCTTGGTCTGTGAAAGGCTCCTACGTAGTTGTTGTTTGGGCAGAGATGCAGCATGCCCCTGGTCAGCACAATGTGGTACCTGTGAGAGAGAGAGGACTGCTCCATGCCTCAGTATGATCTCAGAGGCTGATCTGAAAAACCACCTTCAGTTTAAACAAAACCTGTTTTCAGTATATTTTTTTAAGCTAACAGTGACAGGCATCCCACACACTGGCAGGCATCCGCTTCTGCCTACCCAAAACTGCAAAGAATTGTAGTGAATTAGGGAATTTGTTGCCTGCCTGATTGCTTTTTCACACTTTAGCTATACATAGCATTGTTAGCTTGGGGTTCTTTAAGGCTCCTTCATATCACTCAAATGCTTTTCTTTTCTAGTATTCACAAGGGTGACAATGTGACAGGGCTTGGTCTCTGCTATTTTACAGCAAAATTTAAGGTACATTCACAAATGTGTTGCTGTTGAATCCTAATCCAAAAGGGGAGAACAGTCCCTGGGCTTGGATCTCAATCCACTGGGCACAGAGACTCAAGTGGGACTCCAGTCTCTCTCCTCTCCCTCTACTCTTTCCTCATCAAAGCATGATTAACTTAAGAATCTGAATTTGTACTTTAAAATTAACTACACTACTGTTCACATATTGTAAGGATGAGCTTGGAAAAAAAAAATTGAGGTATTTGGTTAATTTAGACTGAATGTGCAGAACTGCAGAATATGAATTGAATATTGGGATCCAACAAAGGATGTTATTTTGTTGTTTTATATTTCCTCCCACCAAAATTAAATAAATACATAAATCCTTCTTCTACCTCTGTAGTAAGAACTCTCCTTTTATGTTGTGTTTGCATGCTTGCACTTTCTGTAATTCTACTTAGAAGATATAATTACATTTATTTTTAACATTTATTTATTTAGACATTCTAAAATAAGACCAATCTTCTGTCTTTATAAGTTTCTGATTATTCTGAGATTCAGAAAGACATTTTTCAAGTGTATTACAGATGACATGCTCATCTCCTGTTCATTTTTAAGATGTTATGCTCATCTTCCTACTGTACTTTAAATCACTACTTAAGAACAGTATATTGAGAAAAAGATATTTCATTGCATGGAGAAATAATCCTTTCCTGAAATGAGAATTCCTACAGTCTACAGAGAGGAAACTCCTATCAAGCAAAATGTTCTACGGATGAGTACTCAAAGAAAGCTACTCTGGAAATGTATTGTTCACATTTGAACACATCATCTAATTGCAACCTATTCTGAAGATATGAAAGTAATTCATTACTTGGCCTGAAAATTACTGCATGAAGTAGGCATCATAACAAGCATTTACATGCTAAATGTAGTAGCACATTTTAAAAAATCGCAACTATTTAAATGACTATAAATAAATTACTAATTTGGTAAAATGTTTTCATGGAGTTATAACAGGTTCATTGTGTATATAATTCTACAATATTTAAATATGTCTTTTAAAAATAGATGTCTGTAGCTAAAGTAATTCATTAAGAGTAAGTAGACTCAAAATATATGGCTCTGGTTTTTATCAGATTCATGCAAAAAAGCTTCTGAATATTTTGTAAATTGAGTTAAATGTTTAGAAGCCAGTGTTGTACCTCTCATCTGACACAGAGAAGTCTATCTCCCTGTGAATAAATAACACCTTCTCTCCTCGCATCTATAACAGCCTAGAAAAGCTTACCTTTACTTCAGGAATTTCATTCCATTTCTAATTCCAAAGTGACCAGCGTTGACAAACCAAGAGCAGACTTGGAATATTATGGATTTTTTCCACCTTGGTTGATCAACCTCATACATTTTATTCAAATAATGTCTAAAAACTCTAATTAGCAATGGCTAGTGTGCCCCCCTAGATGCTCGCTATTGATTTTGCCTGCAGTAAACTAATCTAATTGCCCTCCTTGTGAGAGAGAGTGTGAGTATTAAACAGGAAACTTACTTGCAAGTCCGTGAGAGCCATCAGAGTAGCAGTGTGGAGTGGGGTGGCTCTGTGGGGCACTGGAAAAAAGCCAGGCCATGGAGATGGGTACACACTGAGCTAGTGGGCAGGCAAGTCCTGGAGGTACAGTGCTGCTGTCAGAGAGAGCATCAGAAGGGAGATGAGAGAGGCAGTGTGTTGATTACTGTGCCAAGAGAGAAGAGGGGCCTTATCCATCAGCAGTTCACTGATTGAAATGCTTTTCAGGTCTTCGTCTGGGTCTTGGGGCTTTAGTGCCACCCCCAAAATGATAGTGTTCACATAACTGTAAGACAACAGCTATTATTGCTTCCTTTGATAGCATTGTGTTTATAGAGGATTTGATATTGTCAATAAAAACTACTGCTCCATTGAAACCTGGCTGTTAAAAAGCAAAAAGCAAACTCTCAGCCTAAGTGTTTTCTTTAGTAAAATGTGTAGGTCCCTTATTTTTTTTGTTATCTGTTTGTAAAAATATGTCAAAAGAGAAGTTCAAGCAGATTTATTTTGTATTCCAGTAGAGCAAAAATGCTGTTTTCCTTTTTGAAACTGCATTTCAGGAATGATTAATCAATAATGTGGGATTTTTCTGATATTTGAAATGAGATGTCGGTATGTGAGATACTGTGATGCATTGGTTTTTTTCTTGATAGCTTCACTTGGATTGGAGCTCCTGGTTTTACTTAAGTTATAGTAGGATACATTTATCTATTTATTATCCCTATAAAATTATATTAATAAATTTCCCTAAGTAGCTCAACAGGGGTTTTTCCCCAGTAAAGGTGCTGTTGTTGATTTTTCAGGGCAGTAATCTATCACGTTCCTCTCAGTACCTATTCTTTTCTTGCAGCTTTCTGCACTGAGTATGTGTTTTGGAAACAAGCCAGCCTGATCTTACAAATCCTGTTTTTCTATGTGATTTGTTTTACAAGAGCACTCACATGAGATAGTGGTGCAGGGAGGAAGGGGCGGGGGGTCCGTTGCCTTTTTTTGATGGAAAACTCAATAAATGATTGGCAGGTCCTGACTTTTTGTTGTGTGTCCTTGGATTGCCATTCGATTCAGTTGCCACAGTTACATCCAGCCAATATCATAAATACTCTAACGTGCCCCTCTTCCACATCTTTTTTGTGTCTTCCAGTAAACTGTCTGGAAGAGGAAAAGGAAGGTTGGCTTTTTAGCATGACAGCTGACACAGTGTGATCTTCTTGCTGCACAGTGACTGTCTCCCTTGGGTTGGCAGTCAGTCCTCATTCAAAGGGGTTCTCCCGTCTTTAGTCATGTCCATAGAGTAGTTTTTCTTGGAGGCTTCACTGTAGTTTTGGAGGTCTTCAATGTGGTAAGAGATTACTTTTCTGTTTGGGTTGTGTAAGGTTTGGGAAGGTGCCCCTGCCTTCTGTAGGCTTCGTTTTGGTGGGCAGTGCATCATTACTGCAAGGTCTGTCTAGAGGTGCTGGTAGTGTTAACATGTTCATGATTATTACAACACTAGATGCATCCATAAGCTGGACCAAGACAATGAGACAGGAAATGCCAGGAGGGAGCTCAGGAAGGGCTTAATAGGGACAGCTTACATGGACCAAATCAAGTGCTGTACTGGAGCACGACAGAGGCAGGGTCTCAGGAAAAAACTTTAGCATAGAAACTTCTCATTTCAGGTAACCTTACAGAGCACAGTGCACTGCAATGATTGCCTTTCAAGTAGCTGGTGGAGAAGGGATGCCAGGAGGTATGACCAAAGAGAATCTGAACCAGAAGGCTTTGGATTCCAAAATTAGATGGTTACGTTACGTAACGTTACATTACGTTACGTTACCTTACATTATGTTACATTACGTTATCTTTGTTCTAGGAGAGAGCAGTGAGCTTCAGTGAAGGGAATTTTAATAGGATCAAATGAAACAGTTCTGCCTCTAGTCAGGAAACATGGTGGTAACAGTGAAAGAGCCACAATGGTGCTTCAGGATCAAGTTAGAAAAAATGAAAGCCCAAATGAGAGACACATTTGTGAGTATGAAACCCAAAGGATGGCTTTTAGATGATGTTGAGATTGAAGAAGCATCAGGGTTTGGGATGGGGGCAGACTTTGTGGAGAAAAAGAGAGGACTGAGTCAAAGGTTATTTTGGAGGAAGCTGGAGCAGGAAGGGTTGAATGAAGAAAGCAAGTGAGAACTGATGGGAAGATGTGTGATATAGAGGCAGGGCTGAGGATGGGGAAGCACAAAAGCAGCAAAAGACTATATGCCTGAATCATCAGCCTAGAAAACAGTGTGCAAACATCTGAGGGCAGGTGAGATTCACCAGACAGAGAGGATGAAACAAGATGAGCAAAAATCCTGGGAAGATAAACATGGTGGAAAGGGCAGCGTTTCAAGAGCCAGCATCGAGGCATTTAGCAGCTAGGAAGACGAGAACTTGATTGCTATCTCCTGTTCTGAGCATAAGGAGGATTGCTAATGAGTAAAATATTTCGAAATGGAAGAAAATGTTGAAAGCAACAAAGTCAGTCATATTCTGAGCAAAGCCAGGGAGTCCTGCCAGAGAAAAGGAGCAGCCAATGCAGTGCGTTGTCTCCTTGGTTATTCTTCTCTCTCCTTGGCATTATGCTTGCTGTTTGTGAAGGCTCCTTCCAGACTGCTCTCATGCAAAGAGAGCGGGGGTTGAGACCTTCCTCTTGGATGTAATACCTGGACAAGCTGCAAAACTACACAAACCCTGCTGTGGAAGCTGGAAGGGGCTGATGGTTGGCTGCAGCACTGTGGAGTTGTTTAAGGCTTCTAGTGGGAATTTTCCCTCTTTCCAGAGTATATTAACAGCACAAACCTCCTTAGCTCTTCAGGGATCTCTGGAAATAGCTGGGTAGTCAGTGTATGTACTGACAGCATGTATGCTGATTAAGTACTGGTTTAGTGTGTTATGTGTGTTTATTATTCTCTTCCACCCCATGATGTTGTGCCAGAGAGCAGAAAGAACTGCTGAAGCTTGAGAGAAGGGGGAAGAGAGAGGGACACTGAGGTAGACGGGATGAAATGAGAGAGCACAAGGTACAGAGGGAACAGGTAGGTTTGGACAGAAAGCAAAAAGAAAGTCTGGAGAACCTTCAGAGTGAGAAATATTAAAAGTCCAGCCAGCAGGAATATAAATGAAAAGTATGAACTATGAGGGGTAAATATGTAATAGCACTGCAAAGAAAGCTGAATTTATTGTTCCTTGATGTGGGTGGCTCTATTTACCCCTTGTCTTTGCTTGGATGCAGTTCTTCTGAGTGATGAGGTGACCTCTGCTGATGAAGATAAATTCAAAACCTGTGGTATTGTTGGAGCCTGTTCTGGAGGTGCATTTATTGTCCAGCTTTTGATAATTAGGACA
Organism: Illadopsis cleaveri; assembly: GCA_013399915.1. Lineage (NCBI taxonomy): Eukaryota > Metazoa > Chordata > Aves > Passeriformes > Timaliidae > Illadopsis > Illadopsis cleaveri. Next base: position 387,786 of record VXBB01021741.1, on the reverse strand, counting down.
GTTGCTTTTAAACAATGAGAGTGGGATTTAACTATAAAAAGCTGCTTTAAATAAACTACAACTTTATGCAGCATATAGCTGTAAAATAACTGTTCAGGCAAGGAAAATGATGTATGAGAGGAGAGGATAGCAAGGAGAGGGTGAAATTCTGAAAAGAAGCCTTTGTGTTTCTTTCCCTAAGTTAATAAATGTTTTGCTGGTAACCATATTGCTTCTCTGTGTGGTCTGGTATGCCATTTGTTTTCTCTTCACAAGCCATGCTGCAGGGAGTGCAAATTGAGCAGTGAAGTCAGTTCTGAATGGTGTAAGAAATGCATCTTGGCATGCCTCAGATATTTTCAAGTGCATTCATGTGTACCCTCTCTAGGCTATAAATTCTGCAGGGCATGAATTGGGGCTTTTTCCCTGTTTGGGCTGTTTTGACTGATCTGTTTGTACTGCCCATAAATAAAGATCTAGTGATTCCCAGTTCTGCAGAGGAAAAGCAGGACACCTGGCATTTGGCAGTGAGCATCTGGATGTCTTGCCAGACCAGGCTGCAGCAGTTTTGGCCAGATTAGTGACCACTTCCTTCCTCCTTCCCTGAAGTAAACCTAACTGCTAATTTTGATCACATCACTGGGGGCAATCTGAGTCCTGCAATTCTTCATATCGGTACCTTCATTCTTCTCTTTGGCCCCCTCAGCTTTCACATTCCCTCCAGGTAAAATATCACTGTATTACTGCAAAGATTTACCTTCTGAAATCTGCTCCTGTTCCCATGTCAAGCTCCTTCTATGATTTATGTATTTTCCATCAGATTCAAATGTCCTTGCTGTTTGTTCTTTATTTCACTGCCCTTTCTTAATTCATTGCGCTTACCTGTCTTAATTTCTTAGAAAATAATGTCACTGCTATACATCTGTCTGAATTTTGAACCCACTTAATGATTTCAGCCAATTTTACACAACAGTGGGTGTCTCCAAGAACAGATGCTTCTATGAGTGTTGTGTAAATAGGTGCTCAACCAAAGGAGAGAGACTGTATTACTGATGTTACAGAAGGAAAAGGGACAAAGCACCAGTCTGGTGCTTGGTTGTCAGCTTTTTGTTTTTCTGAGGTCTGACACTCCATGGCCACCTGCATCTTGCCTTCCCAAACAAATTCCCAGGCAAAGAATCTCACCGTGCCATTCTATCACATTCCTCAGCAGAAGATGGCTTTCCTGGGTTGATTTGCTCCATGTTCCCTCAAACTCTTCACTGTTATTGGGGTGCTGTACTGCTGGCAGGTGAGGGGAGGACGCAGTGTACATTTTGCTATCCCCTGCCAGCTCCTCCACCTCTTCTTTCAGATTTCTTATTTTCCCAATTTGCTCCTATGTTTTTGTGCTTTATGTACAGGTGCATAGCAATTTGAATGCAGCGATGTATATTTTAAACAGATTATGTCCCTTAGTGTGGATCCAGTTGTACTGAAACACATTCAGCTCCTAGGTCTCCTAGGCCAGGCTACAACAGGAGGGCCTTGACAGCATAACCGTACCTGTTTGCAGGCTTCACTTATTATTGTTTGTTCCTGCCCTTTAATTTCCAGCATTATCCATTATCCAGTTATCTATCTGCTTGCATATTTAATGCTTTCCAAGTTATCTACATCTGCTTTGCTGTAGGGCCATCTTGGTAAAAAATCATAGCCCAAAAGAAGTAGTTTTGCTACAACAAATGCTGTCCTCTTGACCAGGGATGCTGCATCCATTTGGGAAAAGCACTCACATTGTGGGAAGACTGTTGTTGACTAATGTCCCTGTGACCCAGACAAGGGGATCAACTTCTGGCCAGCCCTGGCAAACCCTCCCTCTCTTCTAGTCTCCTGGAAAATTACTTCCAAAAGAAAGCTCTAGTATATTGACCTGACTCATGTGCCTCATTGCCTTGTGCACATTTATTCATTTCAGTAATAGACACAAAAAAGGAAAAACACTTAGATAGCTACTGTGAAAATGAGTGTTTTAAGCCTCTCAATTGAAAGGAACATATGGAGAAGAGAGATGAAACAGATCTCCCTCCAAAAGGCCCTTATTTGGCTACACCTCAGAAGGAAATAGTGTGCCAGCTGTTGCTATAGCCCCGGAGGAAAAAAACCATTTTGCAGCAAGGTGGAGTCACAGGGGAAGACTAATGCAGTCCCTTAATAAACATAGACTTGTCCATAGCAAGGAGAGGAGAAATGGAGCACTGGATTGAAATTAAATCACTGCAGCATGAGAGGCTTGTGATCTTGGTCTTTGCTTGACTCCTCATTCCCACAGCTGGGAGCTCGGAGAGCTGTGTGGTGGGTACTCTTTGTTCAGCACAGAAGCAGTCCTCAGCACTTACCCATGCTTACAGAAAGCTCACAGCACCTTCAGTCCTTTACCCCAGCTTTAGGAATAGCTGAAGAGAATTGCTCCAGGTCACAAAACACAGCTGAGTTGCACGGCAGCTGTGGCAATCCACAGCACACAGCTCAGAGTGGTGCCACGTGAAGGTGGTAGCAGAAGTCCAGAAAGCAGCACAGCCAAGCCCAAGTGCTCAGGTGGGCTACTCACTAATGTGGCTGCACTGTTTCCAGTCCTGGGCTCTTGCTTGGGCGTTTCTCCATCATTTCACAAGGGGAGAGACACCCTGTGACCTGGTAACAACCTGCAAAGCCTCTCCCCAGCCTCTGGACAGCAGCTGCCTAGCCAGAGGGTGCTGCCATTCCCTGTTTGTACAGCCCTAGCCCCATGGGCATCGTGTCAGAGCCACCATGTGTGCAAGAAATGGGGACACAATTACATAATTTTCTCCTCTTTTTGAGCAAGGGGGCTATTTCATGGGATCTTTGAGTGAAAGAGATTAGATGGACTGAAACTCATCACGGCAAGGCTGGGGAATCCTCCTGGTGATGAGAGAGGTTTGTCAGCACATTCCCATCCCCACTGGGGTAAGGTTATGTTACAATGCTCTTGTAATAAGATGTCAGACTGGCTGATAATATCCACTGCCATATGATTTTTCAAAGCTTTGGTTTGGGAAGAAATACTTGTTTTTCTTCAGCAAATGCATAGGGAATAAATTCAGAAAGTGCCTTTAAAACTATAAACTCTCTAAAGCAAAAGCGAGTTCAGGAGGAGTAAGGAAGAGCCCTGATATTACAATGAAAAGTGAAATTCAACTTTTAAAGTGTTTTTTTCAAATGTAATTTAACAGAATGTATGCTTGTTTCTTCCAAAACATCAAGGGCTTATATTTATGAGACACAGTGCAGCAGATAATTCTCTAGAGGATAAGTAAAACAAAAGAAAAATAACTTTTAAAAATCACAATAATTTTATGAATACTTCTATTAAAAAGATTAGGAAATGCAACACAACCCCTAAAGCAAACAGCCAAATACTGTAGCATATGTCTGTGTGTCTGCAAAAGTGTCAGTATTTTTCAACTGCTATTAACTATTTCAAATACTGAATGGCAGCATTTCAATTCTCTTATATTCCTTTTCTCCTTCATTCTTCAGTAAGTGCTACTGGGGTCTCTGGCTCTGCTAGGAATGGAAATTCTTTTGGTAAAAAAAACCAAAAAAACCCCACCAAAACTAATTTCACCAAAATATTTAAGAAAAGTACAATAAGAGAGTATGCTGAGCAGTAGATAAATCAGCCAGAAGAATTTACCTATCAAAGGCAGTTTCAAGTTGACACAAACCTGTGCTAGCTTACAAAAAAAAAAAAAAAAAAAAAAAAAAAAAAAAAAAAAAAAAAAAAAAAAAAAAAAAAAAAAAAAAAAAAAAAAAAAAAAAAAAAAAAAAAAAAAAAAAAAAAAAAAAAAAAAAAAAAAAAAAAAAAAAAAAAAAAAAAAAAAAAAAAAAAAAAAAAAAAAAAAAAAAAAAAAAAAAAAAAAAAAAAAAAAAAAAAAAAAAAAAAAAAAAAAAAAAAAAAAAAAAAAAAAAAAAAAAAAAAAAAAAAAAAAAAAAAAAAAAAAAAAAAAAAAAAAAAAAAAAAAAAAAAAAAAAAAAAAAAAAAAAAAAAAAAAAAAAAAAAAAAAAAAAAAAAAAAAAAAAAAAAAAAAAAAAAAAAAAAAAAAAAAAAAAAAAAAAAAAAAAAAAAAAAAAAAAAAAAAAAAAAAAAAAAAAAAAAAAAAAAAAAAAAAAAAAAAAAAAAAAAAAAAAAAAAAAAAAAAAAAAAAAAAAAAAAAAAAAAAAAAAAAAAAAAAAAAAAAAAAAAAAAAAAAAAAAAAAAAAAAAAAAAAAAAAAAAAAAAAAAAAAAAAAAAAAAAAAAAAAAAAAAAAAAAAAAAAAAAAATTAGAATGAGGCAGAGCTGAGGGTAAGAGAGGCTCCAGAAATTGGAGTTCCACTGCCTACATTAATGGCTGGAAAGTGAAAAGGTGTCCTTTCTTTTTTTTTTTTTTACCCAACAATGGACAGGTGCTTTAAGATGATTTGTCATGGGACAGTCTTGAAGGGAGTCAGATAAGTTTATAAATTATTCTCCTTGCTTGTAAATTAATATCTTTCTCATCTGGAGTGAAATTATGTAGTTATTTGGTGTTATCCAGCTGTGAAGGGTCTGTAAGTATCTTATTAGGCCAATATACTTTTTTAAAAGAGTAACTTTTAATAGAAGAGAAATTTTTTCTGCATAAATTGTATATGTCTTTATTGGATGCACTCTGCTATCATGCATAAAACTCGGTAAGTCCCACCCCAACACACACCGAGCAATTATTGCTCTGAATCTGAAACTAGCTGAATTTGTCTGGTGTGAATGTGTCAGCTGAAGCCAGCTCCTCTCTAATCAGTCTGCTGTGTGGATTTAGGTGGATCCAAGACAAACTGTAAGGCCACAAAGCTCCTGAGATTAAAACTCTGGACATTTCACATTCATGAAACATTTAATGTGCTTTGATTTTTGTCCCTTGGGACATAATGCGCAAACTGAAATCAGGGTGACCCCATGGGCCAAGTTCCTATGGAGCCATTACAATGTATTTATTCTGTAATCCTCAAAACTAGGAGGGATTTATACAATAGACTAATGGCTTCAAAGGAGTCAGTTCAGCTTTCAGGGTGGAAAAGTCCAGTTTTTAACCCTTGCAGTGCTGGCTCCTTGCTGGGTGCACCCACCTAAACAGGGAAAGAAGCCCTCCCTCCAGGCCTTAGAGAGGAGGACACACAAGGTTTGGTGTCTGGGGTGGAGATACTGAAACTGTGATTGAACCTGAGAGAAAATTGGGGGTGAAGATGCACCTTCTTTGGATCCATCCACAACTGAGCCATTCACACTTCTGTTCCTAGGGTTCAGAGTAGCTCTGTAGAAATCAGTTTGAGACAAATATCATCATACATAAGTCTAAATACATTCTCAAAATCCTGCAAGGCCAGAGGTACCACTTATTTTTCAGTTTGCATGGTACACAGGCACCTCTGTTTATAGCTTTTCATAAAATCTTCATGAAATTTCATTGGAGCTTGTTTTTATTTTTTTTTTTTTAACAAAGAGAGCCAGAAAGGTCAAGGCAACACAGAAAAATCTCCCTAGCTCCAGTTGATATATATATGTTGCTTTAATAATATTTCCAACATTTCTTTCACTTGCTTCCTAGGTAGATTTAATAATTATGAGAGGCAGGTTGGTACCTGAGAAGCTGCTATCCTTTATTAATCTCCTTAGCAGCTCCAGCACTGATGTAACTGTGAAAAAACATACAATGTAATTCTGGTAATAAACTTCTGTGTCTTCCCAAAAGGTCCTCCTCCTCAGATGGGCTTGCTTCACGTTATCCTTGGTCCTTTAAGGAATGCTCTGTGCATGAGGCACACCAGATACAAGCAGTCATCTTGGAATGTGGAAATCTTCCTAAGTACTGTTCTGAGACCAGAACCTGCACCCTTGCCTCACTGATACTGCTGCAGAAGTGCTGGCTGTTGCTGAGGTCAAAAAACTCCTTTTGAAAGGTTGGATTCTTCATGTTTTGTAGTGGCTGAAATAAATGATGTGTTAACTGTCATGTGACCCAAATGAAATGAAAGGGTATAATAGGAATCGTATGTGTACTAGGAATGCAAATTCCAGGATTGTAAATCCACTTATATAGTAAAATCTTGCAAAATATGTTACTCAGGAAAAGGTAAAGGAAAAATGAAAGTTGAGATGTTGCTTAACTTCTGGGTCATCAGTCTTTTCACTCATAACTGGGGAATCATTTTCCCAGTGTGGAGTCTTCTCTCAGAACAGCAGTGTGTCTGCTTTATTCTGCAGGTTCTCATAACCAGAAAAAGAACTGAAGGCCTCAAGTGTCAGATGTGGTGTGCAATGATCTTATATGAAAGGGTTATCCAAGATAGCCAGGAGAAGGTTACCTGTGTTACTACTGACACTGGTCAGGCCCACGCTTTGCATCAGTCCTAGGGCCTTCATGGTAGTGACACCCAAGCAGCTGGAATAATTGTTGCTCATGTTTTAATGTGCTTTGAAACCATGTTACATTCAAGACTTCTGGTATGAAATGAACCATTTGATTTTTAACTTAAAGTCTAAGATTCAAGTGTATCATCACAGAAGCCATGTAACTGCATCTTGCTGGTTTGGCTGCAGTGACCTTGTAGGGAGATCCTTGGTGCTTCTTCCCTGGCACTGGGGGTTTGCAGAAATGCTGCTGCCTGTGACAGGAGCATTGCTGTATATCTGTCACAGGGGGTTTTGGTGTGAAGATACACTTTGGGCATAAACCCTCCAGGAAGATACAGCAATGGGGTGCTGTTTTCCATTTGATTCTGTTTAGTTGTAGCATAATAGTTATGGCTTGATTATATATTATAGTTTTAGGCTACTCATAGTCAGCTGTAACTTCAGCACAGGAACTGTGTTTATATTGACAATCAAGCCAGCACGCTGAATGAAGAATTTTATTAGTTTACTGTAGCTTTCAATAATGGACCAAAACCCAATATCATTGTCTGAGATGCATGTCTAAGGAAATGTGACAACTTTTTCAACTGCTTCTCCCCTCTTTATTAAAGACTGAGAAGCTTCAAGGGTTTGGCAGCTGGGATATTTGTAAATACATAATTAATGAATTATGAGGAAAGCTTTTTACCAAAGTGCACCTCCCTCTACCAGCAGACATACGTAATCCACAGAAGCAGTGGCTATAAAGTCTTGTCAAGGACTTTTTAAATTGCTGTTATGATATTGCCTGTAAGCTTCATCTGAGACTGGAGCCTGGCTGAGTCTGGAGCAGGCATGAAATAAAAAAGTGATATTTGTCTCAGGAAATGTACAACCCAAAAGGCTAACTAAGGAAAGTACTGCCAGGAAAAAGAAAACCCTTCAATTTCCAGGGGGAAGCTGATAGATCTGGTACAAAGCCACACAGGAAATCTTTTACAGACAGGGTTATCACATAGTACTGTGCTACGACAGGATTACTGCTAATGTAAGAAGAAGGAAATAATGATGGGTCTCAGGTTTATGAAATTTGACTGTAGAGTTATCTCTAGGTAGTCAAAGAGATATAATCAGGGTCGGGCTTCTGCCATCTTTTGGCAAAAGAAGAAATGGCTCCGTATGACATAGGAGATATATCATAGCCACTTTCGACACTTGTAAGTGGTAGATGTGTAAAAACTCTGACGGCTGGGGAGAAAATGGTCTGTTTGTTAGAGCACCTCTCTGAACCTGGCAGGCTGGGGAGCCAAAGGTTGTGTTTCCCACCTGAGCTGGGGAGCGACCATCGCGTTTGGCATTCCCGTCTGTGTGCTCTCCCGGGAGCTGTCTGGCTACATGTCATTTGCTGTGTCCGCCAGCTACATCTCAGATCCAAATGCAAAATCCACTACTCAGGGACATTATGTGGATTTGTGACACTACCCGTGGGACTTCGGATCCATAAACCAATGAATGGATTACAATGAGGCATAAATATAGTATTTTCATGGATGACATATAATCCTACTCAATTATTGTTCCTGTCATGTAAAGGGAAACTATACCCATTTTTCTCATCCCTGCACACTGAAATTTCAAAAGAAAGAAATGCCCAATGCAAAAGATTCCATCTTGTAGCTCTCTGCCTTTTATCTACTAACAATTTTACAGCTTATGTTTCCCATTATTAGGTGTTTCCTGTAATTAGTTCTTTGAATCTCTACAAGATTATTATATGGGGAAATTCACTTGACAGAAGCATTTAGAGTTTCTGGACTGAGCAGACTGGTATGTTAGTCTCTGAACAGTGAAGTGCATGTCACATCGTGTACTCTCATTTATGTCTGGATTGCCGTGCCCGGAAACAGCTTTGCCTTCTGTTTTGCTTCTATGAACTCTTTCTGTTTTTGAGAAACTGCTGCTACTGTCTCCTTTGCTTGAAATGACTTGGATATTATAGTTGTTTCAGTATCCAGCAAGACGTGAAATATCTTGTGCATAAAGACTTAATCCTTTCTATCAGTACCAGGCAGTTTTATGGGCGTGGATGCTTCACAATAGGGGGAACAATAAGGAAAACTGAGCTTGTGTTTTGTTTCCTTTTAAGACTGAAATGCCATCTTTTATTGTCAATCTGTCCTCTTTTATTTTTCCCCCCAAAGCTGCCCAGGCAGTAAAAAGCCTTTTGATATATAAAGTTAACATTATAATGCCTTGAAAATCATGTTTTATTAGAGAATGGATATGTGCAATGTTTGTCCAGCAGGCATTTCTAATGCAGTATGTTAAAGCTTTCTTCACACTGCTAGAGGTGCTGAAGGAGTGCTGCAGACAAAACCCATCTCTTGTAGCAAGAGCTGTGATAGTTCCCCAGCATCATGTCCTGCATGTGCTTTACAATGCAGAAGCAGCTGTCCTGCAACATTCAGCTGATTTTTGTAATAGGCAGTGGCTTTTTCAGAATTCTTCCTTACATTTGAAAGAAATCTTTCTGGTTATGCATGGAACTGTGGGTGTCTCAAGACAAATACAAATATGTTGCCATATTCAAACCCACACAGGGATTTAATCAGTGCCCTTTCTTTCTGGTTAGAAAAGTTTTAGAGCTCCTATGGTATGCTCTGAAGCTACAGCCAGTTTCCTTAGAGGAGCAAATGATGTATTTATATTTTCCTATGTGGGCTGAGTTTTTTAGTAGAATGTTGAAAACCCACTGCTGTTTTCCCCCCTCTCACCTCTGTACACCCTTACCACAGCCACAGAATCTGCTTTTGAAAGGGTCAGCCATGCACTGCTGTATTTATAACGCAGGGATTGCTGCAGTTCTCCGCACAAGTGCTTTAATCATCCTTTCATCTAAAGGAGAAGCATCTGGTCCTAAATGTGTGCTTTTTTGCCCCTTCTGCTACAGTGCTACACGGATGGTTGATTAAACCACCCCTCCTTTTTCCTGCCAGCAGGATTGGGACGGCTTGCTACCTTTGTTTCCACTTGGGGCCTCTAAATGGGGCTCTATAAAGGGAATAATAATAAGGAAGATCCAAGGCTTCTGTTGGACCCTCTTCCCAAATTTAATCTGTGCCCAGGCCCCACTGACCAAGCTGCTCTGATTGCTAGGTCTTAAAAAAAATTAAAATACAGAAGCATGTGAGTGAGATGACTCTGGAAAAGCCAGCAGGGAAGCCAAATGCTAGGTGCACTTGTCTTACAACACTCGGAATGGTTTACGATGAAAGACCCAACTGCAAAAGGAACTTCTTTAAACTGTGGTTTAGCTTAAATTTACATAGATACAGACATTTGCTATTTCCTTTACACAGATACACACATTTGCTATTTGCATTACACAGATACAGACATTTGCTATTTGATATTGCAAGTAGATCTATGCCAAGTGAGATCTTCCCTTCCCCTTCCTCCTCAAAAAAGTTTCAAAATAATTTCATTGCAGCTTTAGCATTTGGAAATTTAAAATTAAATGAAGTTGCATTTAGAAATGAAGTATCATTGCAGTATTTGAAATACTGAAACATATGAATGTTGACACAGGAGATTATTGGTTTTTACTTATAAATTGTGATCAAAGCAATTCAGGAGAAGTGAGATTAAGCCATGAAGTAACCCAGACAATCTTTCTGTTAGCTTGGCTGTGGCCTTAGTGCTCTGCTTTTCATAGAATCATAGAATGTCAAGGGTTTAGAATGAACCTTGAAGATCATCTAGTCCCAAATCTCACTGCCATGGGCAGGGACACCTCTGACTAGATCAGGATGCTCAAAGCCTTATCCAATCTGTCTTTGAACACTGCCTGTTTTGGGGCACCCATAACCTCCCTGGGTAACCTGTTCCAGGGTCTCACCACCTTCACAGTAAAATATTCTTCCTAATCTGAAACCTAAATTTCCCCTCTCTCTATTTTAACCCTTGTCCTATCACTATGTCATTCACCTCATACATGTAAGGTAATGGGTCCTTTCTTCTGTGGGTTGGTACTTGCCTAGGTTCATTCTCTCATACATAAAACCCACCAGCACTTCTGGATTTCCTTGTTTATATTTGGTTCAAAGCAACAAAAAACCACATGGATGCCATCTTTTCATCAAACAATCTCTAAAGAGGTATTTTTCAAACAATCTGAGTGTGTTGAATCCCTCAATTTTCCAGTGAAGATGCAAAGTGTTGTACAGAGAATTTTAGGCTGATGGGAGTGAGTTTGTTCAGAGGCTCCACAGGTAGCCCCAAAGTTTTACAGGTGGTTTATCACTCCCAAGTGGTCTGAAGTTGAAGTGAAGGAGGGACAATTGGTCTCAGAACAGAGTCCTCTTTTAGGAACAATTGTGCTTGCCTTTTGGGCTGGTGCTGAGTCCAGGAGATCTGTTCATTTCCATGCTTTGCACTTGGCTCAAGTTGCATTTGTCTGAGCAGCAATGGGAAGTGCTTTTCACCTTGAAAGGCCAGCAGCCCTCCCAGCCCCGATCTGATGCCACAGAGACTAAGGAGCAAGGGAGATCTGAAAGCCTGGTACATTGGCTAATGAAACATATATGAGGTTAGGGCTGGTGGTGTGCCAAAAGAGACTTTCAGCCAAGGGAAAGCACTATTCCTTGACCAGACCTCTCTGACCACAATACACCCATCTTCCCTTCCCCGAAAGCTACTTAGGACCTCCTAGGCTCTGTCTGGGCAGCTGCAGGGAATCTCAGTACCCTTCCCACTGCAGATCCCCCATCATTCCCTGCAAATGACCTGGAGTGGCTTTCTGCTCTCTGTCTGCCCCAGCCATAGGTGACCAGATGGCCTCTTAAGAAAATTGTGCCTCCTTTGCTGGCAAGGCTCCTGGAAGCCATCCTGGCTCTTCTGCTTCTGGTAGCAATTTTCCCAGAGGACAAGGTCAACTTGTAGGGTGTACCTGCTGGCCTTCCTCTGCCTGTGGCTCCACATGGAGTTGTACCTGCCCTGGGCTAGAAGAGATTATATCCTTGATGGTCTGATGTACTAAAGGCATGACCCACACCAGAAAAGGCTGCAGCTTTGCTCTGTAAAAAACACCCCCCAAATATAGACATATTATGCCAGAATAAATGTTCTTTTGCTAGCATGGCTAATCTGGCTCTGGAAATCTCTGGAAGATGGAAAACAAACATGGGAAGGACTTTTTGATGCTATAAACTACATTCACACGGCTTGAATTTTAAGCCCAGCCTTTCTTACCCAATACAGACATAGCAAGTTGTGCTTAAGAGAGCTTCATTTATGATGGCTCCCTCTTAATTCTGTCTAGTTTAAAGCCAAACCCGCTGAGGCCTGAAAAAGTCACAGTATTAAAAAA
>VXBB01021741.1:343154-372927 GCA_013399915.1 Illadopsis cleaveri | reverse complement strand
TTTTTTTTTTTTTTTTTAGGCCATGCACCTGTGTGTATAATCATCTCATAACTTAAAGAAGTATTCTTCCTTTACCAATGATAAATTTGGAATGCATTCTTAATGCAAGGGATTAATGGAATATCCTTCAGCTATGTGAGATGAGATCTTGAGGAACTGAGTGATAGAATGTAATGGCATGGGCAATCACTTAGGAGCTAATAAGAATTTATGGTTAAATGGGAATCCATCAATTGTAAATGACAGAGAAGGAGAAGGACAAGACTGGCCTATTAGTCAATCACAGAATGTCTGTGAACCTCTGAATTCAGGGGGAAAAAAGAAAAAAGAACAGGCAAAAAGTGCAAAGGTGTATCTGACAGATGCTGCTCAGCAAAGAGGAGGAAAAGGGGACTATTTTTCAACTGGGCTCCCATTTAAGAAGGCTTTGTCTAGTTCTGACCATCTTCACAGGTAAAAGCTGAACTCAGACTGTAGCAGAGACAGGCTTCTTGGGCAATTGGGAAAATAGGAAGTTTATGTCCCAGGAGGAAGGTAGAAGAGTTGCACTTATTCAGTCTAGGAAAAGATAATTTAATGCTACTTTTTGTCTGTAAAGATACAGGGTGCCGCAGCAGGACTAAGAGTTAGAGGACAGTGCTAGCAAGAGGATAAATGGCTATTAACTATACATAGATAGGATTTCACAAAGGCTTCCCAAGCATTCTGGAAAGAGGCTCCAGAGCAGTTGTCCTGTAGGAGTCAGAGGGGGAAAATGGCATCTTTGACTTTCTCATGACACCAAATTTCTTAACCAAAAGTGGTTCATTACGTGAGGCAGTCACTTTGAGATATCAGTGAACTGAAACACTTGGTGTTGAACATTGCTTTTCGGATCAGTTTTTCTGTGTAGGGTGCCAATAATTCATGTTAAGTACTCTCAGGTGTGCATGTGCACACACAGAACAGCCTCCATTTTCTCATCATTGTCTCTTCTGTTTTGCTATGCTCCAGGAGCTGCTGTTTTCTGCTCTTGACATCCTCCATCTTTAAGCAACAGAGGTCACTCTCCCTAAATGCTTTTAGGGTGATTTTCCTGCTCCCATTGCAGCCCAAGAGCAGGCTGCTTGGTCCAGCAGGCTGGCTTATATCACATTTTCATTAACTTTCCTCCTCAACAAAGACCTTTAGTGAAGGCCCCATCTGGGGTTTTGGGCCAGAAGCAACCCCAAACAATAACCTGCAGAGTCTCCTGACCTTTCCTTGTGTCAGTCTTTCACACTGAAGCCCTCTTGCCTCTTCTCAGAACCCCATAAACCTTGCCAAGTAATCGGGCTGAGGTGGCTGTCATGAGGGAGCACCCTGAGGAGCCAAAAGCTTGTGTCATTACCACCTGTTTTGTTCCTCTGTTGTATTTAACCATATGCTTATTTGCTTAGAAGAGATCTGTGTCTTGATTACATGGATGTGGAGTGCAAGCTATAACCTGAGCCCTATCTGCTAAGGGCCCCTCCAGGCACTATTGCAGCATGAATTATAAATGCTCTTTCCAAAGGACAGAGTTGCTTCCCTTCACAACAGTTGCGAGGGCAAAGCAGTTTAGGCAGTGAGGCCAGCTCATGTTTTCTGCTCATTGGCCCTTTCAGGAGGTGGCAACCATTTTGGAAAATGAGCATTTTCCATTCTCATGGTAGAGTAAAATAGCAAGGATACATAAAAAACTAAAGCAAAGACACAAATACCTTGCAATGTATAATTACATCATGAGAGCTGGCTATGCTGTGGAAGAGATTACCTAAGAGAAAATGATTGATACTTGAATAGAGAAAGTTAATGTTAATTCATTAGAAAAGTAAACCTTCTCCTTTTCATTTCATAAAGTTTCTCTGATGATCAGCTGATAATTTAAAGATAGTTTTTAAGTGTGGGGTTTTTTTTTTTAATTAGGAAAGTTATGCTTCAAGCCTACCAAGGTTCTTATACATCTGCTTTTGACTACCCTTCCTGAGAATTCAAGAGATCTGACTGAGTTCCTGTGAAAAAGAGCTGAGAACCAGCCCTGAAGACATGGCTTGGTACCAGGTTTGGCTTAGCTGAACTCAAAGATGAAGTATGAGAAATGACTAGTTAATTGAAAAAATATAGACTATGATTTGGCATAATACAACCGGGCCAGGTGCTACACTAAAAAGTAATTATTGCTGTTGTATGTGGTCATCTAAGTCACAGAAGGTTTTAGCTCCTTCTCTTCCCTTTTGCACATCTGAGTAAAATATGTAGTATTGTGCTGTGGTGCAACAGTTTTATGCTAAGAGGAGGGATGGGTAGTTGGTGTGAATTGTATTGCATTGCAAATTTGCAGCTTCTGTCATCCTTTATGAATATTTGCACAGCCATAAGTATGTGTTTGCTCCACTTTCCTTACCTGTAAAAGTGGGATCCCTGACTTCCCTTCTTCCTGCCCATGGTATTTGTGAGGCTTACTTTGTTACTGTTTGCAAAGCTTTTTGAATTTACAGAGCTCTATGCAAATACCACATTGCTCACTTACATATATCCAGTAATGTGGGAGCACTTTAGGCAGATAAGGTTTAATTAGAGATGTGGAATAGTGCAATAACAGTAGGATTTTATATGTTCTAGTATATCATTGCCTGTGCTATCTGTAAATGATGAGGCCAGAAATTTCCATTAGAATTATCTAACATGGCTGCCTGAATAATAAGCCATAGTATTGTTGTAACTTTTTTTTCCTCCTCATTTATTTACCTTTGGAGAAGGTCTCTGTATGGACATAGGAACAGGAGATTTTAAGCTCCCTAGTAATTGATTTGCTTTTCTCATTTTTCTCTCACTAACCCCATGGAGTTCACAGAGGTTTAAAACCATTTTACTTCAACATGAAACTCACAAGAGTATTCTGTCTTGATTTCCAAAGTAAACTTCTGCTATTAAAATGAGTATCTTTCATATCAGCCATATTTAACCCCATATTTCTAACAAAAAGGTTTAGAAAGAAGAATGCAGGCTTTCCAATGTTGCATGGCTCTCTCACAATTATTCAAATCATGCTTAAAGCTAGACCTTTTTTCTTGGAGTTTGTATATTTAATATGGACTTCTCTTTTTCAGTTGCACTTCTTCTGTTTGTGTTGTATTTATTCAGCTCTGGAGTAGTGTCACATAAGTTTATGAAGAGCTGCTGTAGATCTTGTATCCTATAAATCATAGGGTCAAATTCTTGCCCTAGAGAAATCAATGACAAAACCTTCTATAGATTGGAAAGTACTTACAATTTTGCCCATTATGTTAGCATGAAAATGATGTTAAAGTAATGCTAAAATAAACTGTGGGAGCTTTTGCCTGGTAAGTTTGACTATTTGTTTGGATTTGTGGTCCATTATTCAACTCTAATGACCACTATTTATTTGTTCAGTCCAACAGTCTAAATTTTTGTTGGCACATCCTTATTTTCTCAATGCCCTAAGTCTGAAAAAAGGTATGTGTGTGGTCTTTATTGCCTACATGCTGTTGTGTGGTCTTTTCACACTTTTACCAATTTATCTGTTTACTGGATTAAGCCTATCATAAATATTAGAGTTGAGCTAAGTAGCTTACTTTTGGCTAGGTAAAACCTCACTGATCCATAGACTCTTTGGTTTTTGGTGTTATCTGAACCCACTCATCAGTTGTGAGATTCACAGAAAATATCTGGGGCTTACCTTTTTTTGTAAGCAATTCTCCTTAATAAGAATTAATATTAGGAATAATAGCAGCATGACGATGGTGGTCCTATGTCTTCTGCCATGAAATACTGGCCTTGATAGCATCAGAGTCGAGCTCTGTGGTCCTGAATTTAAATGTTAAATATTCAAGATCAGAGCAGCTCTAGTATTTTGAGCTTAATTACACCTTCACTTTGAGACCCTGGTAAAAAGCTGTGGGTGAGAGCACAATTTTAAGAGCCTGTTCCTGTTTTACCTCGTAGCAGTGTGTCAGGTAGTTTAGATAGCTTCAACAGGGTATCTTTTTGCCTCAATGTGCCATATGAAAATGTACAGGATAGTTTTTTTTCTTGTTTGAATATGGTACTGTTATTTAAATCTTCACTCCCCGTATGAAGGTGTATTTATGCTTCCTCAAATACAGTAGCACTGTGGAAAAATGAAATCTCTCTCTTGGTCTACTTTGACATAGTCATTGGGTTTTTATTCCATTATTCTTTCAGTGATTTTATTTTATTTTATTTTATTTTGGTTTTTTATTCCTCGAGGTAGCTTTCTTTGTGTATGTGGTGCTTATAGGAGAGGAATAATTAAATCAAATGGAGCAAAATCTCGGCAGATCACCCTTTTCATCAACTCTGCTCCTTGGGTCAACACTCCCAGCTTACAAACCGATTAGGAGCAAAAAACTCCATGCGAAAGATTCAGTCTTGTTGTGCTTTGTTTTGTGTGTGTGGATAATTCCCTGCAATAAATCTTCCTGCTCACCATCCCTTTCACCCTCTGATGTTAACAAGACTGAGATCTATGCGTATACCTACACACATTGTCTGTCTCGAGCTGGCAATGTCTTGATAAGAGGTTCATTATTATCCACCACTGTCAGAAGCTGTTCTGAAACAATCTGCAAGGCGAAACATCATGTATATATTGGGGATTTTTTTTTTTTTAATTAAATAGAAAAAGTGTCATGAAACTTTCTTCAAAGGTGCCAGGCAGCTGTTTCTTCTGAGGCATGTTGTTCTTTTCTCAGGCAGTGGGTCTTTGATAAGTGTCTCTCAGCATCCTCAGAAGTGTTTCCCAGGTTAGAAGGATGAGAGTGAGGAGATGGCAGTCGTGATGCCACCGGCTGATAAAGCCAGAATGCAGACTAAGCCTTCAGATCAATAGGAATGCAGACGGCTGTAACACCAGACTGCCTGGTGTCAGCTTTAATTTCTCTTCCTGTGCTGGCTGCACCCAATTTCCAGCGCTCGGAGTCAGAGGAAACATTCCCCTGTTCACCAGGCACCCGTCGCACAAGCAAACAGCTTGTAAACATGGGAAGGGCAGGCAGGAAAGCATCAAGAATAACCACAGAACACATGCAGTTGTTTTCCTCCCTCTTGCCTTTACTCCAGCGATGCTTTTGCCTTCATGTCCATTGCTGCTCCTGCCCTGGCACAGGGCACCGAGCTGCCTGGGCATCAGCCACCTACAGGCTTAGCCCTCTCTCTTACCATGTTTTCTTCAGAAAAAGATTTCATACCAGTGGATCTGCTGTAATTTTTTTGGTGGGGCAAACAAGTTTCAGCTTTACCCAGATTTGCAGGATCTGGCTGTGCTGGCAGCTTGACAGGGCGTGCTGACTGGTGGCCAGGGCAGCTGGTGGGACAGCAGAGTAAAGCAGGCTGCCCTCCACACACAGGTGTCTTATTTTGGTCCTCTCTGCAGGATCAACAACTCCTCATGTAGTCACAAGTCTTATGTTAAATTACTGTAACTTAGGTGTTGCATGGAATATCTTGACTCCCTCTATGGTCGCACTGCTGAGAAAAGGCAGGGATGAAATTAAAATTCTTGTTTTTCATGCAAGGCCTAAAGAGAGGCTTTGTTTCTGCTCTTCATGAAGTCATTGGATTTTTAAATCAACAACGTAATCGAAGATTGGGTTGTAAAGGAGCTAAATACTGAAATACAATTACAGAAAAGGTGATGAAAATGAAAAGAAGGAAGAAGTATTTCTTTGAGGCCCCAAATTTTCAGTTTTCAGAAGTTCACAAAACACTTTATTTAACCATCTTTATTTATTGAGCACCAAGGGACGCCTGCAGGGAAGACATGCAACACTTGAATTTATAATATAAAACTTAAATTGTGGGGAAATGCAAAAAGCAGGAGGAAACCTCCCAAATAATCTTGGTTTAATGAGAGAGATAAATACAACTTGTATGTTTGCATCTCATTTCTTCCAAATTCTAAGTTTGTGTAGGTGTAAGCATTTTTTAAAATCAATTCTAATCTTGCGACTGATGAGCCTGCTTGTAATCAGCCTAATAAAAGTCCAGCATTCAGGAATCATTCTCCTAGACACTTTGGCATTCTGAACCTGAATGCAAAATTTGCAGTGCTGGCAAATTTGCTTTTCCTATTGCTGTTGTATTGGACTTCTGAAAATCTTTTGACTTCATATTCATGTATATAAATATATATATTCAAATATAGGCACAAATAGCATATATAAAATATTGAATAGCACTTTGAGGATTTAAGGTCCCTTCCCAGACTTACTGCATATTTTTTCTGTCTTTTCCAGCATATAAACTTTAATTTTAATCAATTTGCATTGCAAATATATCTGCTGTTGCATTCTGGACTCATCTGAACTTTAAAAAAAAGTTAAGCTTAAAGGTTGAGGTGGCTAATACAACACAAGCATTTGATAGTGGTGAAATAAAACCACAGGATGATAGCTAAGCTGCCTTGTGAGGGTAGCTGGGGTTGGAAGCAGCTGATCATACAAGAAGCTGATCCCTGTCGTACATTGTGGTAGGCATCTCAAGAGATAAATTTCTCCTTATCCAAACTCTTTGAGTCCACAGGCAGATAAGAAACAGCAGAAAGAGAAACGTTAAATTGTCTCATTTACTTGAATGGCTTTTAAAATTTGAAGCATAGTTACAGGTCAATATCTTTAACCCTTTCATTGCTCATCATTTTACTAGGAGCTTTCAACAAATATACTTTTACCCATTTTGGCCCATCTTCCTCAAAACTTCTTACTTTTCCAGTTTTGAGCCACAGAACGTGGACAGAGTAATTCTTGCCAATAGTTTCTGATTTAGTAAATTGAAGTATTTGCAGTTGCTAATTAAAAATATTAAGGAGTAGTTGTCTCTGCCATGACTACAAATTGTCAGTATAGCACAGGCTCTTTGATTTTTGTAGGCACTCTATAAAACTTGGTCCAGCAGGAGCAAGGGTAATTTGATTTAATAAGCTAATAAATATGTTTGAAATATGCTTCCTGCAGGTTATAAAAACAGAAGGGTTGAGCCACAACACAGGAAAAGGAAAAATTATGCACATTAAAAAAATACAGATTTGGGAAAGAAATCCCTACTGACGAGACTGGAATTCACTAGGAATTTCTACAAGTTAGACCAACATTTTCCCTTTTACCTGGTGACAACGTACTTTCTGCAATAAGGTCCAAGGATAAGTTATCCTCCAAAACAGCAGATAATAAGCTGTATGGTTTCCTTTACTGAATGAGCAGAGAAGGGAGCAAAACAAATGGTATAGCTTTCCTTGTTGATTAATTTGACACTAATTTTATATTGCCTTTAAACTGATGATTTCAGTGGGCTGGCAAATAGATATAGAAATAAATTAAAATTCATTGTGAAGCGATGCCAAAGTCAGAAGTGGAAGTTAGAAATTTTGGCAGCTAAAGGCGTCTCGTCTGTCTTCTAGGACCAAAGACAAAATGAGAAACATGCAACCCCAAATTCCCAAGTCATAGAAGACGGGTGCTTCTCTTAAAATAACAGACAGTGACATCATTAACAATGTTGACATTTAAATTGACATAATTATGTACTTGAAGTTAATAACCCATCTGTGCAAATATATGGGCGATACTTACCTCTGACACTGTGGTTCCATCCAAAGTGCAGGCTTATGCTCGACTCACACTTGGAGCCCTGCTTTGGAAATAAGGAGTCCTTTAGTTTCATCTCATGAAACCTGAGGAGCCGAAGGGTGCTTCAACTGCTTGGTTGGGATCCAAAGCAAATTCTTGGGTAAGAATATGGTACGATATAAATATGAGCCTGAGGATGCATCCCCCGTAAGGAGCATTTGGGTCTGGCTTTGGAAGGGTTCGGTTCCCCTGATCTCTCTCCTCCTCTTATGTATCTTTGTGGAGCCTTGTGCTCTTCCAAGCACAGGTCAAAACTGTGGTGCTCAGGCATCAAAACAATAGCATTAGCAAAATCTGGAAGTTATTTGGTCAGAATCCTGCTGGATATGTTTTGTTTGTATTTGCATAAAGTTACTCGGTTAAAGTTACTGCTTTTGGGGAAGGACACAATTAACAATGACAGCATCATTTGGCATCAAGCTGTACCTTGAAATGTCTCTAACAGGGTCATTATTTGGAGCAAACATGTCTGAAGTAAGAGCAGTGCTCTTGGCTGTCTCCATCTGACTGTGAGTCTGCCTGTCAGAAGGGACTGACATGCTGCATTACTGATAGAACAGGGAAGGGAAAGGAAAAGAACTCTCATGACTCCTAATAATAACTTAAAAATGTTCATTTTAACAGCTTTAAATTGAACTGTTTCCTAGTTACATATTTATTCTATATTTAGAAGCGAAGCGTTTATTTTTTCATCTTGAATTCACCATTTTTATTATGTAAAATAAGCACATTTAAAAAAAATAAGACAAAGAATGTAGCAGATTTTGTTTAGGTTTAAGTGAAATGATTGCAGTCAAATGAATAGAAACCTTTTCATTAACAAAAAGTTCACCCTTAGCTATGTCTGCCTTTTCAGCATCCTACCTGAGTTTAAAAATATGGTTTTTACTGAACTTTGCCAGTACCCTTTTCTGCATCCCATTGGGCAAAATAGGTGTGAGGTCCTACTATGCATCACAACCAGTTTTAGAAATTCTCTCCCTAGATTAAACTAACAAGAAAGCAGCTGGCACATTTAAATTTATCTGAATTTTGGACCTTTGTTTTAAACTGGTACAGGCAGTTTTGGTGCAGTTTTCATTCTGCTGCCAGCTGTTCACACTGACTCCAGAATACCACACCATATTGATCTGATTTGAAATTTTATATCAAAAAAATGTAAACATTTGCCAGTAAGATTCATGAATGAAATTTTGAAATCTGCCTGATTTGATGAATAGTTTATGGCCAGCTGAATAGCAGGAAAGTTTTGTATGCATACCTGTGTTAACACTCCCTTTCAGAGGAAACACGTCTATTGCAAGATGGATCAAGTTTGGGAGATTGCACCTCAGGGAATAATGGTATTAATAAGAGATATTTTCAATATTCCCTGCATCTAGGAAATTGCAAGATTAATGACCACAAGTGCAGAAAATGAGCGTGAAATAATTTCACTTTCTGTGGGTTTAGTTTAACTGGAAACAGAGCTCAAATGCAACTGCTCTGCATGCATTTATTTCAAGCATTGCTTTACTTGATGAAGACATGCTATTATGCAAAATGCTCCTGCCTATTAGAAATTAGTTAGGTAATAGCTTTTTACAAGGATGAAGGCATTGCTTAATCCTGAAATCTTTTAAAACATGGACTGTCAAAGGGTCTGCTCTTATGTCACTCTTTGAGGAGGCAGTTTTGTATCAAATTAATATTTTCATTTGCTGAGGGTGTGGGCACATTTTTTTTGCAAAACTCAGTGTCTGTGTGATGACAGAATTTATTTCATTCATTATAATTGCCACATATTGAAGCATTTTATTTCAATTCAGTAGACTATTTTTGTTTCCATAAATTATCCAGACTGTTTCTCATTTAAATGATGGGATGGATGCCTCTGGTGTTGAGGAAGATAAAAAGGGAAGGAAAGATATATTTGAGATTATCTTTAGTGTCATGCAAGTTATTACCTAGCAGTCTGAGAAGAGTTTGCAGAAGTGTCTGATAAATATGTTTAGAACAAGCCTGAACTGGAACTAGCAGGGCAGACAGTGAAGTTGCACATCCAGCTTCTGATTTTACCCATTTTCTCAAAATGCACATGAATCACTTAGGACAGAAATCCATCCTTTCCTAATAACTTTCTTAGTTTAATTTGTGTTAATCAACAAAAGGCACTGTATTATCTTTTCTGAGTAAGTTTTAGTGCCCTTGATCACACCTCGGTGTATTATTGGACTTGCTCCATGTTTCGGGTGCAAGCTGATGAATCTTCTGCCTTTGCCCACACCATTGGGAACAGGGGGTGTCACCCACATTAGATGAATTGGCAAGTGGCAATAGAGAAAAATAAAGCCTGCACTTTTGTTTTAATGGCATACATGGGTGAGGGACTGGGGAGGTCTCTCTTTGAGAGGACCTAAGTGATGTGAGAAGGAAAGGAGGGTTTTCACGACATTTTTGACATCACTCTTCAGCAGAGGCTAGTGCAGGGAGGTTGCAGCCAGAATGTTCTGAACCTGCCCTTCGGTACCTGAGACCATGTCCCACACCACCAGTTCAGAGGGGGTTGTTGTGGAAACCAAAATTAGTGTTCCTCCTGAGAAATGAAAGGGAGCATTGACACAGTCAGGAACTACAAACAGATTGGAAATAGGCATAAATAGATGTTAAATGGGAAGTCTTCTTCTTCTTCTGAATCCTGGCACTAACCTAATGATTCCAGGTACTAGAACATTTGGCCAGTTCTGAAGGAATGATAGTTTTGCAATTAGAAAGCAAAACATAAAACTTCTGAAGTATCTCCAGTGAGGGTTAGATCAAGTGAATGGTTTAAAATCCAGAGCACTCTTGATTGTTAAGTTCTTACTAGCAAGATAATGCCTTTCTAAACCTTGGCTGTAACTCATTGGTCTTGTTCTTTCTGAAATCCAGTCCCAGGTGCAAACATATTGCCTGTTATTTCTTTCCTCAAACGTGTTGGCATTTGTTTCTTTGAAGGAAAGAGGAAGACCACTTTTCCCTTAATTAAAGAAAAAAGTTTAATCACTCGGCAGCTCTACAGTGGATGAATGTCAGTGTAATTTAACCTGAAAGTACTTGTGAAACCCAGCTCTTGCATCCTGCTGAGGCGTAGCTGCTGTCTGGGGGATTCTTTGCTGAGTATTTCAGACACAAAAGCTGCATTGTGAATAGGAGGTAATCTTACCAGTCAGGTAAAACTAACATACTTTAGGGATACAGGCACACCTGGTGGTATCTGGGCCAAACTGCGTCAACCACCATCTAAATTAACTGTAAGAACTTGCTGTTTGTACATATGCATGAAAATCATTTATTCTTCATTTGTTAAAGGGACATTGCCAAGACTGGTAGGCCTAAAATTAGCTCCCCAGCTGTGTTTTGCTTTGCAGGCACGTGCATGTCTGTTCTGTTCCTGGAAGCAGCTGGGTGTTGAAATCCACAAGAAACCTGTTCTGTGTGAAATGCAAAAAAGAATATGTGATTTTTTTAAGATTCCCTCCCTTTTGTTTGTTTTTCCTTACTTCTCCCACCTCTTTATGATGACGGCCTTTTCTGGCTGGAGACCAGAATTCTCTTCAAAGTTTCTGAGTGTTACTTTTGTTTAGGAGGTGAGAGCCTGAATTTGCTGAGGCCAAATTTTCACCTATCAGTCCAACATTCCACCTACAGGACATAAACCGCACAGCCTTCTCAGAGCATGGTTAGCATTAATTTCCAGCTTGGAATCATGCTTCTCCTTGGCAAATTCACGCCAACATCTTCCAACTGAATGGCTAGTTTGATACTGAGAAGAGAACATGCAAATGGAAGATGAAGGAACATGGATTTTAAGGTTACAGAGGAACGTATCCAGAAAGCTATTTTTTGTCTAGCCTACAGCCTTGCCTCAGAGACAAGACAAATAGATTTCTTAGACTCAGGAGTGTTGTTTTTAGTGGCATTTTTAGATGACTGCAAACTAATTCTTGGATTCTGAATTTTCACTCCATAATGCTTGAGCTGTTATGCTTTTAGTCATATTTAAAAAAAGCAATTCTCTTTCTCAAATGTGGAAATATGTTTTCTATATACCCTAAACAGCATCCCAGTGTCTGTGTCTCCTGAGTGAGACTTCCTTCATACATGCACATTAGTGAGGCTGAGGGCAAGTGGAGGGCAATATCTGAGAGGGATGGATGGTTGAGATCTATCATTCCACTGTCACCTTGTGACGTATTTTCAATTCTTTGTATTTCAGAAGGCACTGGGAAATTATCTCGAGCCTCAAAGTGTTATATAAGACCCCAAGGCTCTCCTTGGGGCTAGCGTCAAGAGTTTTTCATCTTTCTTCATTCCTCTCTAATGATAATATCTGTGAAGTATCTAAGGCATAGAAGGAAAAGTGGTCTTCCTCTTTCCATCAAAGGCATAGAAGGAAAAGAATTTTTTTTTTAATGGTAGAAGTTATCTGACTTTGTTCAAAACAGAGGTGGGCCAGGCATGGCTGTCACTGGATTTTGTAAAATTAAGTATGATCCAGACTTTGACTGCTAACAGAACTAGTGAAAAGCTAGACAACTAGTGGTGGGTTTTCCACTGATCTATTTGCCCCTTGTGTCGCCAAACAGGAGACAAACTGCACCTCTGACAAAATCTTTGGCAACTGAAACGCTGTGGAGACAACTGCGAAGTTCAGTTGCAACTTAATGGAAGAGAATAAACATTGCACACCTGTAGCCAAAGTACATGGGAGAGTTTTTTCCTATACCACTCTGAGTTCACTAAAAGCTTATCATCTATTTGCTTAGCTGCTGGTTCAAGTTAGAATAATATTTAACTCTCACAGAATCTAAACATCGATGAAACTTTACCTTGAAAATCGACAATTCCTATTGCTTCCAGGCACAAATGGAGGTAGATGGCCATCATACACTGCTCTTCACGAGAGCTACCAATAAATATCTTTTATGAAAGGCTTGATAAACTATCTGCTATTAATATTGTCAATATGGAGAAAGTGAAGTCAGAGAAATGGTAAATAGCCTGCCCAGATCTACAGGGAGCATCAGGCTGTGCTTCTGCAATATTGTAGAGCACCTACTGCTAAATCAAAACCACAGGAGCTCTACGGCAAAAACTGATGAACTGGGATTTGTGTTTGATCCTGGCTTAAATTTACTGAAACATTCCTGAGGGAGATAATTTTCATCTGGACTTCATGTAATCTCTACTGTATTTAGGAGTTTTAACAGGTGTTGCAGAGCTAGGAGCTCCAAGTCAGAGAGCATCTGAGAAGTGACTGGTGTCCTGAAGTGCCTGTTCTATCACAATCCGTACTGGGCCTGCATGAAAATAAAAAACCTCATAGAAAAACGGTTTATGCAGAAAGCTTGAATTGTAAGCGCCTGAAGTCACATGATTGATCACATTATTTTGTGCAGACATCAGTGAGGTTTGTGGCTGCTCATGGCCTGAGCACAGACTCAGAAGGAAGCAGAGAGCAGTGGTGATGACTCTGGGACTGCTCCTTTCTGCCAGAAGCTTCCCTGTACGCCAGGACAGCACACAGGTACCTTCTGAAAGGTGATCCTACAGGCAACCATCCTCTTTGTCTGAACATGTTTTGCCACTTCCAGCACAGATGAGTGGTCTGACAAGCTGACAAGCAAGGGCTTTTTGCAAAAGGTGTCCTCTGAAAAGCTGAAAGTGGGCAAGGGCAAGCTGAGACTAAGCAAGCAGCAAGCTCCTGGATATAGTAAATGCTTTCTCTGTCTCCTTTTTAGGGTTTTTATCTTTTCTATGGTATGCTGTCAAGATCTAGTCACTTCCTCAAAAAGCAGATCCAGCGTTGCTGACTAGGAAGCATCCCACACTAGACATCCTTGGGGACTGAAACCTCCTTGCAGTGCTCAGTGTTGTTAGCTCTGACCAAGGCAAAGAACTCCTGGTCTACAGCCCTGTCCCAGGTGGTGAGCCCATTTCAGTATGGATGCAGTTTCAGGAAAATAAATGCAGTTGAGGTAGCAAAGCAAAAGGGTAGTTGTTGCTTATTCTAATTTTAATGCAGTAGCTTCAAGCTCTCAGGCTGTTCCTTGTCCTTTTAGTACTCATCAGTTGAACCTTGATTAGCCTTTAATTAGTGAGCTGCAGCTGAGGATGATGAATTGTCATCCCCAGATATTGACAGGGATGGTGGGAATCTCTGCTGGCCTGTCATAGTTTGTTGCTCTTGTTCAGGGCCTCAGTTTGTCCAAACACACTGTGCAGTAGTGGGACCAGGGCATATGGGTTTGGATGTCCTATTTTGCACTTGGAGGTACTTTTGTAGATCTGGTGTGTCACATGAAAGAGTCAGAGCAGCAGGCAGCAGGACTGTCAGCCTTGGCTGATCCGCCTCCAGTTGTGTCTTTGGGGACTATGCCAGGACAGGATGGCATTGCCCGTAACTAACTTTTCTCCACTCTATCATGAGCTAATGGGAAAGAAAAAGATATTCCTCTGGGGAACACCCTTTCCCAGAAGCCTGTATGTCAAACCATCACTGTTCTGTACCAGGCAAGGGGAGAGGGACCACTGATATGGCAAAAAGAAGATGTTTGTCTGTCTAAAAGGGAAAATGATAACCCATTTTGGGCATTCTTGCTGAAGGAGGATTGCATTCCATTTTGAGGTGGACTACAGCAGAGAGAAGGTGGCTATGTGAGCTTGCTCCATCCAAGGTTGGGGATCATCTACAGCCACCACAGAATGAGACCAGCAAGTATTTACTGAGCTCAGGTGTTGCCTTGCTTGACACAGCAACACTCAGAGCAGGAGGAGGGACTGGAGCCAAGTGAGACTGGTAAGAGACCAGCACTTCTTCACTGGGACCTGCTTCACCTCAACAGTTACGGCAACAAATCCTGCTCTCTACACATCTCCACACTTTCCAGAGTTTTGAAGGGATACATGTGGTTGCCTTGATGTATTTTATCAATATGGCCCTTTAAATTGCAACTGTATTTTACACTGTATTCAGCAGATAAACAGCCACTATAATTCCTACAGCCTTCAAGGCAGCACTTCAAGCTGCCATGGCTCCTGGGCTTCCAGAAGGTCTCTGACCACAAATCACATAAAGCCAAAGAAAATAAGAGATCAGAGCAAGGGATACAAGAAAGATGTTTTATTTCTTTTAAGTGAACTCATGTACAATTTCACAGCATGGCAAGGAGGAATCAAGGCTTTTGCATAAAATCATCATCCAAGGATGTCTCCTAATCTCTGATCTTCTCAGTCCTTATGATCAAACAAATCAACTGAAGCTGTCACAAGCAATGGCTGTCATTCGACTTGGTCTGCTCCAAGCTCAACCTACTCCAGCCCAACACCATCTGCCTCCTCTGCCCTTGCAAACAGCCTGCAGACACAGCACGGTCTTCACCGGGAAAGGTGGGCTGGATGTTCACCTGAGGGGAGGACCTGTGGTTTCCACTGTTTAGGTACCCAAGCCGCTCATATATTCTGTGGCCAAGCAGCAGCTGCTTGGGTGGCGAGCGATGCAGATGGTTGGCATTGATGGTGAATGGCTCTGAAAGAGACCATCAGCAAGTGCTGCTCGCCCAAGAACAGCAGTGGCAGGGTAGTTCTGCTGTCTCATACCAGGCCAGCTCCAGAGGGTCCTGGCCAGCTCAGCCAATATCTATCAGGCCTGCATGCGCCACACCGCGCTGGCTCTGATGCCTGTGGTTATCCTCTGAAAGGCCCCAGAGATCCAAGGCTTCCTGTTGATTATATACCGCTCCTCGCTGGGGGAGGAGAAGGTGGGAAAGTGTTTTCCATCCATTGTGGTGACACACTAGGGGAACCCCATGGAAACAAAGACTTCTCTGACCTCTTGAATCCCACTGTGGAAGGACTGTATGTGCCAAACACCTCCCGAGCCATCCCACGTGAGGCTGACTTCCTAATCCTAAACTCATTATTTGCGACTCAGGGGTGGAAACGCGTGGTTGCCAGCTCCCAAATGACTGGTTCAGCCCACTCGGGACTCTCTGATCCTCTTGAGGTGGATTGCATCTTCCGCCCCACAAAAGGAGTGAGCTCACCACGGATCAGGCTGAGTGTGTCTCTCCCTCCCCTGGCAGTCCTCCCAGATTACAGCATGACCCTCAGCTATGAGTCACCTCTTTTCTCACAAACCCAGACGCTGTACAGAGCAGGCAGTTGCTCATCTGCGCCAATGCTGAGAATTTACTGCGGCAAAGTGAGTTTGGCCTGCAGTGATTCCTTCTCTGCATGTGACCTTCCTGACTTTTCCTGGTCCTCCTATGTAGAGCATCATTGTGCAACTGCTTCCCCAAGCATGGACTAGCAGCAGTGCTTGGGAGGAGAGAGTGAAAATCCCGTGGGGCTCTTGCAGTGCCAAGGAACAAGTGATAGCCAGGTACTGACCATGCAGTGGGGCTTTCCATGGATTTATTTCTAGAGACAACACCTGGCAGTTTGCCCCAGCCCTGATGGCTGTAATCAATACTTTATATTGGGCACTGATGTTGTTGGTGTGAGTGCTCCTTCCATGCATCATTGGAGATGAGTAGGGTCAGCACAACCAGTGACCACTGTGCCTGATCATCCTGGCAGAGCCCAGAGGGGAGCATCAAGGCTTGAGGGGAAGACAGGTAGGCTGTTGAGTGGGATGCCAGCTTTGTACCCCCCATCAGACCTGTGCATGGACTCTGAGCCTGCTGGTTCCCACTTGCAAGCCAGAGAATCTAACTTTGAGAGCAATACCAATACTGCCTTTGGTATCAGTTTTGCTGTGCCAATCCAAATACATGCTCCAGGACTGCAGGCATGAGCAGTGCCTGGGCTATCCCAGGTGCAGGCAGGGTGTCAAGGGCACCAGGCAGCCACAGGGCCGACCCAGCTCCTGCCACCTCTGCCAGCCGTGATGCACAACCAGAGAAATGAATCAGCAGCACAGTGATGCACAGTCATGAGAGAGCTGACTCCTGGGAGGGCTATGAGGATGCTGGGTTTGAGGAAAGGCAGCTTCAAAGTCTCACTCCTGCTCTCTGCTTGTTTCCACACCTGTGTGCTTCCAGCACTTTCAAAGGAGGAAAAACTACCCCAAAATTCTGTGTTTTGCTTTGGTTTGTTTGTTTCCTCTCTTCTGAAGCTGCGTTCCTCCTATGTCATCTGGTTTAGCATTTTGCCAGCTTGGCTAAGTATCTTGTAAGGAAATCATTTATAATAAAGCTAGTATGCTGGGGTTTATCATTTATAAGTGTGGGTCAGGGTTTAGTTCACTGTGTTAAACTCTCCATGCTGCATGTGATTTTTCAAGCTTTGTCAGGAACAAAAAGTTCTGGAGATGTGCAAAGCATGACTGCATGGTTTCCATGGAGACTCTGCTAGTTAGGCTGTGGAAATCCTGAAAAGGCCAGAGGATGACTGACAATACAAGGTCTTAGCGGCTGATCTGAAGAGCCAGACTGAATTAATGAGATTTTTCACAGAGAGTTATTAGCAAGGCTAGCACGGTATGGCACTTAGGCCTTTTTCATTTTCTCAGCTGCAGTCTTGGAAAACAGAAATGGAAATATCTAATTGCTGTTTTTTAAGCCCTTTTAAGATTATTTAAACCTATAACATTTTAAGGATGTAATGAAAAGCAGGTTTGTTTGCTTTTTTTATCATTTGGATACTGTTATTACTGTGTTTTTTGGTGGCAGTTGCCCTTTATCTGTACAGAGATGGAAAATTCAATAATACTTATTACATTGAGCAGTTAATTCCCACATACTGTGAACACATTACCGTTCAAAGTAAGTTATCTCAAGTTCCATTTAGAGCCAAGCACAAGATACCATGGCTTTATATCTCCTAGGGCCATATTAATTATTTATTACTGACTGCTAATACAAACTGTTAACTCTGGCTAGTAATAGTTTGTTCATTTATCCATCACTTACTGCTTCTTCCCCGTGTTTCTGCCTAGCCCCTTTTGGCAGTCTGCTCAGGCTATGAATGCATGTATATTTTTGGACCCAATTAAAACAACACCAAAACTATTATCAGTCTGAGATGCTGAGTTTTGATCAGGACCCAACTGCCCTAAAACTTTTGCAGTGTCTGAACTGCAGGACTTCAGTGGACCATTAACAGGTGGATGGTCAATAGTCAGAGGGAGATGTCTATTCTTTGCCAGTGAATTAAATGGATGTATCTGCCTGTTTCTGGTAGAAGTAGCTTGTTTCCTGTTTCATTTTCAACCAATACAACAAAAAAGTGTTTGAACACTCTCCCCTTTTCCCAGGAAAATGCTGTATCTGCTGAAATCAGCACAGCTGGTACAGCAAAGCAGCATGTTGGGGACTGCTATTTCTTGTTGGTTTGCACAAGTGCACATGCCCATATGTTTCGGGGAGATGTAAAATCATAATGCTGCTGAGTAATCCACAACAAAAGCACATGCGGGCTGCATTCCTTGGATTCCTGTACAGTAGACTAATCCACTTAATCTCACTGTTCGTTTCTCTGGCTGGAATTTCACAGTCCATTTTGATTTACTGGTTTGTAAATCTCTGATTAAATGCCTGGGGGAGGGGAGGGGTAGAGGATATCATCTCTGAAGCCCCCTCTTTCCTCTCAGATGGTTTTGTGGGAAGGAAATGTGTAAGTTGAAGTGGGGGTTAGCTGACCTTATTTGGTCATCATTTTGTCATCATCTTATGATTTTAAAAAATATTTGTTTGGTAGTTTTCTCTGTTTCAGCTGTTTAGTGCATGGGCAATGTCTCTTTTTTTGCCACATGGCAACATTTTCACACCCCAAGCTTCACTTTTTTTTTTAACTATTATTTTTTCCTTTTCTAGTTGTGTTTTTTTTAAAAAAAGATGCTAACTAAGATGTGTGGAAGTTTTCTTTTCTATTAGTGCACCAATAGTTATAGACAAGAACAGAACACAAGAGCTAGATGTTGGCTGTGAAGAAAATTCCCAGAAACCTACTGTTTAGGAGGAGGCATACATAGGAACACAAGATAAATCCCTAGCTAAGCAGGCAGATAAATGAGAGTGCTTCACCTCAGAAGGTGCTCAACTGATACAAATATCAATTTAGGACCTGCTCTTGAAATATAAAGGAAAAAGTAAATAATAGAGGTGTCTCACCTGACTTAATGATTCATAAAGGATGGGAAATTAAACACCGAGCTCCCAAAATAAACCCCCTGTTGGAAAGAATAAGTTGCCACAACCCGCAGCATCCTCAGCATCCCTGCCAGTGCCTTGCTTTTGTGAGCGCCGTGGCTGCGAGCGGGGCTGTCCGCAGGCAGGGTCCCGGGTCCGGGGCGCAGCTGCCCCGCTCGGCGCAGCTCTGACTCACCGCCAGCCCTCCCCCTGCGCGCGGCCGGGATGACTCCCTGCCGGAGCGTGAGGACACTTCCCAGCTCATCGGCAAATTCCTCCGCAGCCCCACGCTGCCTTCGACAGCCTCGAAGGAGGATGAGTTTTAGGTCGCTGCCTTCCTCCCCCTCCTGCAGTCACGCATCCCACCGAGCAGCTCATGGGTGTCCCCAAGCAGTGCTGCTGCTGGGAAGTATCTGTCACTGGAGCCAGGCGTAACTATCCATCAAGAAATTAATCAGAACGGGTCTGAAGAAGTGAGCAGGCAAATAAACAAACATATGGGCTACCTGACAACACAATGTTTGGAGAAGCTTTACTCAGGGAGAAAGGATAAAATCTCCCACGCTCTCCAGGGCTGTCCAGAGACATTTACAATTAGATCCAAATTGAGTTTAGGCAACAGATTTAAGTCTGAGTTGAATTGCCTTGGATCTGAAGATGCCAAGTGCCGTGAACTAACCTCTGCCCAAAGTGATGAGAACTGCACAAGAACAACCTCTCTC
The DNA here is from genome assembly GCA_013399915.1 of Illadopsis cleaveri. Classification (NCBI taxonomy): domain Eukaryota; kingdom Metazoa; phylum Chordata; class Aves; order Passeriformes; family Timaliidae; genus Illadopsis; species Illadopsis cleaveri. The sequence continues at coordinate 353,385 of VXBB01021741.1, read as the reverse complement.
ACAGTGCTTCTGCCATCTGGGCTGGTGCCAGGTCCCAGGGCGTGGAGACACAGCCTGCTCCCAGGATGGGACATGCTGGTGGGATTTCAGCTGCATCTGAATGGAAAGTGGAAAACAGATTTTTCTAAACTTTGGCTGTAAACCAGAGCTAAAGCCACTGGGGCAGTCAGGCCCTTGGGTATCAAGCTGATTTTATTCGAAAACTTGGAAGTTTTTGTTCTGATATTTTGGCTTTAGCATGCCTGAAATGCTCAGAGGAAGCACTGGGAATGCTGTGAATCTCACCACCCATACTGTTAACCTCCTATAGCCAACATAGTCTCAGTCATTCTTTTGAAAGGGCTCCCTGGTAGGATTGCTGTAGCTGAAAGAGAAAGATAAGAAGCAATGGGCAGTCAGAGGAAAGAAGCAGGGTCTCACGAGAGTATTCCCACAGTGGATTGATAAGAAGGGTGATAGAAGAATGCCACCTGAACTTTGGGTTCAAGATGTAGAACAGATAAGTGAACCACAATGACTCAAAAGCCATAAATCTTCTGTTCCAGACAAAATTAATCCAAGGCTGTCACAGGAGGCTAGAGAGGAAATTTGGAAACCCCTTTGGAGTGAATGTCTGCCAAACTTGGAAACACATACATTGTGCTATGACCTGTCAGTCTGCATGAGCCATGCTGCTGGGGTGCAAGCCAGATCCTTTGGCTTTTTGTCCCTCACAGTGCAGACAGTGCTGCTAAGAAAGGATAATACAGGAACTCACAGAAAAGCTTTGTCTATCCAGGCATGCGTCTGCTTTCAAACAAGCTTAAGTGCAAGTGGGCAAGAGAGAAAACATGCAGCAGCAAGGTAAGACTTAATGGGATGCCAGCTGGTTTAATCAAACCCTCTCTCAGGTGTGCCCACACTGAGAAATGAGCGCTTGCTTTCACAAGGCTAAGGCTGACCTGTGCTAGCAAACTACCATGCTGTTTCTGAGAGCGTGTTACAGCCTCCCAGCTTGTTGACCATCTGGTGGTCTCCCCTGTTAGGATTACACAAGTCTTTGAGTCCTGTTCATATCAAGGCAGCTGAATGGTTTGATGCCACTCTTTCATGGCATGCCATGCTTGGTATGGCTACAGGCTTGGCAGATCCCTGCAGTGTGACCCATTGGGTCTTGAGACTGTGAGTGGGTATCTGCAGACTGCAACCAGCTCCCCTCCACCTCCCCCGACCTCTCTGTCTGCCCAGCTGCACCCACCCCTGTGGGCTGGGGCAGGAGGGTTATCTTTGCTGCTATCAGGGCTAGAGGCTTTGTTTATTTTTAGATTACTCTGTAAAGTCTGGACAGAGAGATGAAAAGAGCCAGTGTAAAGAGGTCTGTGCATGCCAGACTGTCTTGCTTGTGCTCTGGCTCTGAAAACACAGGGAAAATGTGAAAGGATGGGCTCAATCTAGCCAGATTGATTGAAGATGGTTCTGCCCAAGTTTTGAGTGGCAGATGTAGTATGAGGGTGGGCTCTGATTCATTTTGGTGCAGAGGCAGCAAGGCTCTGCCAAATCCTCTGCTTGAGCCAAGCTGGTGGATGTTGAGCTGAAGAGGATAGATGCACCAGCCTGCTGCTCCAATAGCTCCTCTTAGAGAGCAACAATTTCCACCTGGGAAAAGCTGAAAACATCTCGTGGGAAGTTCAGATCATCTTGAAGTGCCCTTTGGTGGGGGTGAGCTGCAGGCTATTTAATGAACAGGAAAAACCCTTTTCCATCATCCTGCGTTACACATTACAGGGAATATTTTAAAAGTGGGCAGTTCATTGTCACTCAAAGGCCAAATTTAAAAGTGGTCTGGAGAGATGGTTACTGTCTGCCCGGCTCTGGCATTTCAGAGATCACCGGGGTTGACAAGAGGGAGCCTGGTAGCTCTGAGCCCTTTCGGTCCTGCCCTTCAGCAGAAAACAGCACTACCCAGGGAGGTGAGAAAAGTCACCCTCCCTGCCATGCCCCCAGGTGTGTCGACAGCAGCTCTCTTGCTGATTGTCAGTGAGTTTACTGACTGCTAATGAAGTGGAGGGAGAAGTGACTTTCAGTGATATCCACAAAAAAATGAATGTGTGAAAACCACTGGCTATTTTAGGAGAATTCTGCCCTGCTTTCTCCCTCCCTGCCTTGCCACCCACCCCCCAACCCTTCCCTCCCCCCGCGATTTAAGCATCATCCTGGGTGAGGTGGGGGATTTTTATGACTATATATGGTTGTTGTTGAGTTTTTGCAGCAGTGAAGTTAATAAAGATGGATATCAGCAACAAACTGTCAAGTCCGGAGCTGGAGAGATTTTTCACTCAGTGAAATAGACCGGGGCAAATAAATAATCCAAGAAGTGGTAGAGCTTGTAAATATTGACATGTACAAGCAAGGAAAGAAAAGTTAGGCAAAATAAAAAATGGGTTGGAAATTGCTCTTTTTCAGGTTATTGCTTGGGAAAAAAATCTACTTTTACCTAGCGTCCTGTCTGGAAGAGTTAATATTTTTCAATTAGGTTTTAAGTGTTTGAAAGGGTATGTTGCTGTTTTTCCAAGACAGCATCTCAGTTTGAGGGTCAGTCTTCCTTCCCAGCCTTTGGGACCACAGTGAGCATTAGTTCTTCATCCATGTGGTATCTATAGGAATACCCATGATAGAGAAGACTAAGGAAAGAGGAAATAAATGCAAGGTGAGAAGCAGAAGAGATCAGAGAGAAATTGCTCTTTTCTCTGGTTTCCCTCCAGAAAAGGGATCTTTTAAAGTTCTCCACAAGAATACCTTTTAACCTCATCTGGGATCCAGGCCTATTGCCAGTAACTTTGCCAGTGCATTCAGGGACATCACACAGAGAGATGCAGAGCTGCACAGGTCCCACTAGCTGTTGTTCCCCCTCTCATACAGAGGAGAGTTTTGGCTCCCTGAGGTTTGCCATGGTGATACATGGTTGTCACACACCAGTTAACTAGCTGAAAACATCTTTTAAACACCTCCTGCTTAGTTTTGTTTTCCTCTGCCCTCTTAAAAGCTCTAAGAAGCTACTAGGTTTATCATGTGTAGTAAACCCATCCATGGTTGACTGGTCGTTTAACTGGTTTGTTGCCCAAGTCCTCCTTTCTTCAAGTCAGTTTGTCTTCATCTTTATGACTGAAGGAGAGTTTGCGTTGCTGCCCTGCCTGTACACCCTCTGGAAAGGCTTCAGACCTTTGAATGTTGCAACCACTTGAAGAGAAAGCCAGTGATGTAACCTTAAAGAGAAGCATTTTTTGCAGTCAAGATGGGAAATCTTTTGTTCCACCCTGGCATAACGTAGCTGTGCCAGTGAGTGTAAAAAGCAGTAGTGCAGTAGCCAGTGGTGTTTCAGCCTCTTGTTATACCTTAGTGGCCAAGCTGCTGTAATTATGGTGAGTAGAAAAGAGGTTATTGGGGATGGTGTTCATACAAGGCAGGCATAAAATTCTGAATAAAAAGAAGTGTTTCCAGATACTTAGTGAAATTAATGGAAGGGAAAGAATAGTGGTCTTTAATTATTTCAAACACAGACTATTAAGGCAGATGTACATCATCAGTCCTCTAAGAATGTCTTGGGGACATAGCCAAGACAGTATTTTTTTCCTCCTATCATAGCTGATTTAATATCTGCACTAGTGCACATGCAAGAAGACGATATGAAACTTGTGCTTTTCAGTTCAAGTCCCTGTAAATGACTCCCCCTTGGAGATTGTTAGAAATGGAATGGGGTTGTTGTACACATGGGAATCAGTACTTCAACGCATGTGCCAGGAAGGCAAAGGTGGGTTGACCCTGTCTGTGTTAAGTCAGGGAAACTATGGGGTTGAACTGAGCAGCTAGTGGAAATAAGAAGAAAAACTAATTCCAAGCAGGCCCCAGTGAGCATGTTTTTATCCAAAAAGCAATCAGAGAGAGGAATATGACCTACCAGATGGAATTGCTGAGGCAGAGGTGAAAGTTAAAAACAACAATAATGAAACCCGATCAAGTATAATTTTGACAGAATGAAGACATCAGACAGAAAAAGGCCCCAGCAGGAGTGTTTGGCTCATCCTGAGCCCAATATTTCATTTGTTTTTAGAAGACCCCTGGAGTAAGCCATGTCACAGCACCATAAGATGTTGAGGCTGAACCAGGCTGAAAACTGCAGTGCCTGCAGCCCTGCGGTGGGGCTGAGGCTTGCTGGCAGCAACCTTCCTGAGCTGGTGGGCCAGGTAGTGGGAAGGGCTGCTGTGCCTCTCCTCCTTACCAAGGCCTCTGAAAAGAGGGGCTGGGAGTGCTGGGATCTGAGTCCAACTCTCGTTTTCCCTGTTACAGTATTCCACAGCATTGCCCCTATTACCTACTGGGAAATTCCGTGGAGAAACACCCGACATGGACTTAACTCCCAACCCTCCTTTTGCTGTAAAAGGGATTTCGTGTGCTAAAGGAATTTTAGCCCCTCTATGACTCTTGATGTTGCCCAACAGATATGAAAGCCTTAATGTGGAAGAGAATCAGACCCTCTCTGCCTATAAATTTTGGTCCATCTTTTAGAGCCATTAATGGCTGACAAATTCACTAGAAAAACTAGAAAAACAAACTGGAGCTGCTGTGAGGAAAGTGTGATGGAAATAGAAGAGCATGTTTTAAAAATCTGCCACATGTTTGGTTTGCTGTTGCTGTTTTGCACTGTGTGGCTGGCTTTGGGTGCCCAGGATGGACTGCAGGAGCACAGAGCGGGATGGAAGGAAGTGTTGGCTCTGCTGGAGGAGGTGGCAGGAAGTGGAAGGGTGAAGCCACAGCAGCGTGCAGATCTCTGTCAGCTCCGTAATAACGGGGTTGTCTGCTTGAGCTTGGCTGGATACCAAGTCAAGGTTTTATGGTGTGAGTTCATCTGCTGGCTTTTCCCTGTACATGATGTAATACTCTCTGTGAGTGCGATATTTATTACACCCAGCTCCGTAGTGGGTACGTGCAGTCAGAGCCAGCCTCAAAGAGTTTGGAAACAGCTTCTCGATCTTTTTTTTGCATCCTTTCGGCTGACCTATGACATAATCGCTGTCCTGGCTCCCTCCTTGGGCTGCCCGCTTCCCTCCTTGCCCCCTCCCTCCTCCTGCCTTCCCAACGGTTTGTCAAACTGTCTCGCCTTTATCTCCTCTCGCAGGCTTCTTGACAAGTCACAGGATGATTTATGCCCTGATAACTTCTGCTTTTAAAGGCTGGGCTAATAAAAGCAGCCTCTGCAAAAACAACTTTTGCGGGAGGTGTGGGGAAACCCACTCATCATCGCAATCAGCAGGCGAAAGCACTATCTCAGCAGAGACGCCGCCGGCAGAGCAGCGCCGAGGGCCGCCTCCCTGCCCATCTTCCTCTGGCGCCCGAAGGGATGTGGTGCAGGGAGGATGGGTGGGAGGAAAGCCTGGGCTGGCGAGTCCCAGCAGGTGAAGGAGCACAGGGTGTGCGTCACCCGTTTCCCTTTCTGTCTGTCCCGATATGCCCTGCTCAGCATCCTGCAGAGCTGGAGCCTGGTGTGCACCTCGGCAGCAGGTGGTGGGCCAGGGCTCTGTGTTTGGCATGTTGGTGGCAAGGTCAGTGCTTTACCAAAGGAGGAAAATAGTTTATCATGATGATATTGCTTCCAATGTTTTATCTGCAAGCTTCCTCAGTGCTGAGGCTGCAAGGAGGCCAGTGATGAGGCAGGCAGCTGGACCTGTGATCCCAGTGCACTGACCACAGCACTGGGCATGCCGCAGCTGCAAACACACGTCTCCCTGCCCTTCATTAACTTCTGGCCTTGAGGTTTACCCCAAAGGCCCCAAAGGCACTGCAGCTGCACCAGGGAGGCAGGCAGCAACCGGCCCCTATGCAGCGGGGCCAGCAGTGCAGCAGGGCTGCACCTGGGGACATCTGTGCTGGCCTTACAGACCTGCCCACTTAAACGCTGCTGGAACTTCAGCCTAATGGCCATCCACCCAGGAAGTTCAGATGTGGGCACAGCTGTGGGCACAGACTCTGTTCATGTGTTTTAAGATACATGGAGTTAAACCCTTAAATCAGCTCCTACTTCAAAGCACTCCCACTGTAATTATAAGACCAGAAGGATGAGGTGGGCACTGGCAAACATACATAGAAAGCATAGGAATATTTTTGCAAGATCTAACATATTTAAATTCTTCTTACAAAGTGAATTTATAATTTTATTTTTGTTTTGCAACTAGGAAAGGGAAGATTTTCCTCTGAGTGCTGTATTAACTTGGGTGTGAAACCATTATGCCTTCCTGAACAAAAGCAAGTAGGCCATGCCGCACTAAGATCAGCACACTGGGTTTCCTGGGGTGGAAAAATCATGAACAAATAAAAATCAAGTGTTGAAATGAAAGCTGAATCTGTACCTGTGCTGAAACTTTTGCAAATAATCAATGAACACAGAGCAGAGAACAATTTAGGCGTTTGTGAAGATTTTTTGTAGTTATTTTCTGTGGTGTATTTGATTTCTCAGGACTTTTTTTTTTTTTTTCACTCCTGAAAGACATGGTTGTACTTGCCTAAACTCCTAAACAACCTATTAGACCTGAGAAAATATTCACAGCAAAATTTAAATTTAGTTCAAACTTGCTTGGCTTCAGGTTTCTTTACAGTCTCTAAGCTCAGCCCTGATTCACTGGGAGGTTTGCAAAAGACCATGAACTTTTAGAGGGAACATGGACTGATTTGTGAGTCTGCCTGAAAATCCATGTGAAGTTTGCCTTGTGCATGACCACAGTGCAAAAATATCTTCTTCCCCTCTCAACCCTTTCCTGTGGTACTGCATAAACACTGATGTGTTTTATCTCCTGTTTCTGCATTGAGTCTTCCCAGCACAAGCAACATCTTGTTTGTTTCTTTATAAATCACCAGTGGTACTAACAACAAAATGTTCACAGCTCTGGAATTAGTACTTGTTACTTTATTGCTGCTACCATGAGCCAGGCAGGATGAAAATGATGCCGATTTTGATTTATTTTAACTCGACGTTAATGCTGTTGTGCACATTTTGCTCTGGATTGTAACAGCTGAAGACAGACTGGGGCTGCACAAAGGCCTCTCAACATCTTGTGACGCATGCAAGGTTGCAGGAGGGCATGTTACTGTTGCATCTGGTTGCATGCTTGAGGAAGTGCTGTGGGATGGAAATGGCCAGCCATGCGGGGTGCTCGCTGCAGTGCTGCCCTATGGTCCTCTGCCAGGACAACTGTGGCACATCCAGGGAGGGGCCTAGGGGGAAAGGGCCACTGGTGGTGTGTTTTTCAGGTTACTTTCACAGTCAGTGTCTCCCACAGGGTTGGGTCTCTCTATACTGTCACCACAGGAATAGTGCAATCTTTTGTTAGGAGTAAGAGATTCCACAGCTTTTCTTGTCACCTACACACATGCAAATGGTTGGATATTGACCTCACATCTGGTTGTCTTGTTTCTCTGTTTCCAAACCGTGTGAAAGACTTTATCAGTCATCTGCAGGTACCAAGACCTACCCTGGGCTCAGGAAAGTCCATCCTCTTTGAAGCAAAGGGCACCTCTTCCCTTCTCTGTGCACACAAGCTGCTCCTTGCAGCAATTTTTGCAAATGCAGCCACTTCTCAGGTGGGAGAGGCAGCTGTGTCGGGTCTATTCTCCATGGGTTTGACAGCATCTTGCAGTGTCAGCCACAGGGGCTCACATCAGGGCTCACATCTTTAGAGTGCCATGGATGGCCCATGGAAAGTTCCCATCTGGCCCATGTTGCCAGAGAGGAAAAGGCAGGATGCTGCAAGTGAAGGGACAGCAGACTGCAATGGCTTCAAGACCTCTTGAAAGGTGTTTGACATTGGAAATTCTTTGGAAAATCATCTGGATACAGGAAAAGACAAGTCTATCCCAAACACACAGCTGAATTCCCCCTCATCACAAGGACTAAATTCTGCTTATCGTAGGGAAAACACAGGATAAAGAAAAAATTGTAGATTTTTGTTTTAACCACCACATGCCTCATTTAAAGGCTAAGTTGAAAATTACTTCTCCAGTTTGGAAATGCCGTCCATTTCACATTCCAAATTAATTTACAGTAAAACAAATTTTTCCATTTGTAATACTTTAGGGGAAACACTTGGAAATCTCCTAAGCATTTTGATTCAGCAGATCTGACTTATCTCTTTCCCTTTTTCCCATGCTCAAATTTTCGCTTGTTGATTTGGGTTTTTTTTCATTCCTTTATGAGGTGGGATAAATATTAAATATGACAACAATTCCAACGGGACCAACAAAACAATTGACACTCAGCTCTGCTCAATGGCTACTCATCCAGCTCATATATCAGCCAGAAGGATCACTGTAGGGTTGCCTGGCTCATTTCCCTCTGTGGTTTGTCTGTGCAGATGAAGTGGGTTAACCTGGGAGTTGAGAAACTGGAGCTGATCCTAGGCCCCTCCTGCACTTCTGAAAAGCACAGATGTGTGGAGCTTGTAGGCCAGCTCTCAGGTCATTTCCATTATTGGGGATCTTTCATTAGGCTGGTCTTACTCTTGATATATCGTATTTCTTCTGCTTGAGAGTTACTTATATTACTCCACTGTTTATCACTTTGTGGTTTTATTTTATATTATCCCTGGCCCACAATGACTTATCAGGCTGTGAACACATATAACGAAACTTGATCTGCATTTTTTTCTGGCAGAGCTGCAAACAGAACTCAGTTCACAGAATTTCCTGATCCTGTGAGCTTCATAAAGGTGTGAGGTGATAATTCAAACCAACATCTCACTTGGTCTTGTTGTCACATGAAGTTAAAAGTCCATAAAAATAGTTCACAGCAACTAAGGGCTGGTCTTCAAACCATGACAAGAGGGTGCCAGAGGAATGGAGGAGTGAAGTGTCTTCAGGAACAGCATATTATAAATCCTTTTTTGATTAACAACTAATTGTTCAAATAGATTCAAGAAGAATTTTTAATAGAGTATAAGGCTAAGTGATAACTTGGTGACAGTTGATGGAATGAAAATACAGCCTAGAGTTACCTTAGATGAGCATAACACTAAAAAAGGCACTTCCACAGAAATTTGTCTATGTAAATGATAATATAATGAATTGGACTAAGATTTGCACATGTGCATTAGGAATTTTGTCATATTGAGTGAAAGGGATCTACTTTAGAGACAACACTGAAAGTACAATTGCTTTGAGGGCAAATCTGTCTTCAGAAATAAAGGTCTGTGAGATTGCAGGGAAAAAAAAGAGCAATTTCAGGCCAGGGTAAGCTGTTGTTTTATTTGTGTCTACTCAAAATATAGGAGCGTTTTATGTCAGAGGAGCTTTTCCCAGTGGGAATGAATGAGAAACTCTAATGGATAATAAATGCTGGGGGTCAGGAGGTTTTCAAACTTCTTTTATATTGTGCACTGCACTGGCTTTGAATGACTCACAGTCCTTTACTCTTTTTGTTCCAGGGAGCATGCTTCACCTTCCTACCTCTCCCATAAATGAAGTGCAGTGGCAGAGCATTCAAAATAAGACCCAGAGGGTCTAAACTGGAGATTCAAGTCTTACCTTGGATTTTAAATGAAAATCTGGAGACGATCTGGCTGTTTGTAGGGGTCTGGTTATTTGAAGCGAGAGTCAAAAGGCCTGGCAGGGATGTGACTGAGCATGCCATAAATCCTGCTGGTCTGAGAGGCTCACTGGCTTAGGAGAACCCTTAATCTTTAACACACAGCTCCCCTCTGGCTTTCACAGATGTTACTTGCTGTGAGAACACAAGAAGGGATTTGGAGAACAGTGTTCCCAGCCACTCTCATGAGAATTTGGATATGGGAGCAAGGGGGGAGATCCTGACTTGTGCAATCCTTCAGGCCCTCTACAGTGTCCAGCAGGGTCCCTGATGGAGACCTCCCTCAGGCTGTAAGCTGCAGTTTGGAAATGCCTGTCCCACAGCATTGATACACTGCCATATCTTCCTCACTGACCTCAGCATTTGCTGCAGTGCCTGATGAGATCCACAGCCATGATGACCTTCCCTTACACCAGCTGAAATTAAATCCTCCTGGGTCAATCCTTACACTCAGAGTTCCAAGGGACTAGGGGATGATGGAGAGTTTTTAGCCATGTCCAGCATCCTTGTGAAGCAGACCGCAAGTGACCGTGAAGGAGCACAGGAAGATGTGTCAGTACTCCTGTCTGCCTCAGGTGTGATCCTTTCCCTTTCCCTTTCCCTTTCCCTTTCCCTTTCCCTTTC
>VXBB01021741.1:258848-343135 GCA_013399915.1 Illadopsis cleaveri | reverse complement strand
CTTTTTCTCTTTTCCTTTTCCTTTTCCTGATCCTTTCCCTTTCCCTTTCCCTTTCCCTTTCCCTTTCCCTTTCCCTTTCCCTTTCCCTTTCTTCTTTTGGAAAGAACTATAACAGGACAGCTAGCTGAAGCAGGACCTCATAAATGGAGATGTCCAAAATACAGTCACTTAAAAATATATATCTATAAAAGCACAACCTGATCTTTTGCTTCTGCCAACTCCTGACTGTTAAGTGAAGATAATAAATGCTTTCTCAGTTTATAGAGCAGTATGACACTAAATATATTTTCAAAGGTGTCTCATGGAACAAGAATGACTGCCACAGTGAGAAGAAAAAAAAAGGCTTCCTCATCAGTTTGTATCACCTTTCCGTAAACTCCCTTAATAGCTGCTGGAAAAGTGCCATCACTTCACACACAGGCTACCAAATAAGAGGAACCCCCTGCTTGCTGGGGATTCAGGTTTATTTCCTTTCTGCAGCCTGACCCTGGCCCCAGCCTTGCCTCTCCCTGGGGCCAGCAGTGCCTCTGTGGGATCTTCCTCTCCAAGGTTTGGGAGGGGGTCAGCCCCAGATCTACATTCCTTTTGGGTGGGAGCACAGGTTAAATAAGTAATCTCTTAGTTGGCCTCTGGTTCCTCTCACATTGCATGAAACTGACTGGGTCATTCTGCTGCTTTGGGGAGGGCTCTGACAGCAGTGTACTGAGCACAGAAGCCTACGAGGTAACAGAAAATAGATCCCTCCCCTGGCATCAGTGGAATATCACAGGAGATTTGTTGAATCTGTGTGTAGATTTTCCTCTTATGGAGAAGTGCTCAGCCTCACTCTCCTTTCTGTAGGTGCAGAAGCTGCTCACCTCCATGGGGTGGTGCCGGGTGGGTGGGTGATGCCGGGTGGGCGCAGGCATGGGGGCAGTCCAAGCCTGACTCAGCTGGAGGAGTGAGAGCAGCCCCGCTCCCTCACACATGGCCTTGCCTGCGGGAGGGAAGGAAGGGGGAGTAGCGCCGGGGTGGTAATATCTTACTGTTCTATTCTTCATCAGATGGCCTGGTAAACCGACTTGCAGGACTAGGAATTCAAGTCAAGAGAAAGTTGCTAAATCAAGGAATGAAAAAGTAATGAGGTAACCCTTGCTGCTTCCCTGTGTCGTGTTGATAACCACAGATCCTGAAGCACCCCAGTGCTGCAGAAGCAGAAGAGAGTAAATAGCCTTGTTTAAGAGAGGAGCTGATAAAGGCAGGGCAGATGTTCTTCTGCCATCTCTGTAGATTTTACCTGGAGGTGCAGAAGTGGCTGGCCAAGATCAGCAGCCTTCTGCCTGCAAATGCAGCTGGGGAACATATTTGTCCTGAAACAGGGATGTTCCTTTGTGCAGAGAGCCTTATGGACTGCATGAAAGGGCTGAGGCTGGTGTGCCTATGTTGGGTCAGAGACAAGGCTGAGACTCTCTGTGTACCCTGGAACCTCCTGAAAGTGTTCTTTGGGGTGGCACAGCCACACTGAAGGACCCCACTCTCCATACCACACATACTACGGAGCTCACTGCTCAGCAGTGACAAAAGTTTGGACTCCTGCTGCTGTGGAGTACTGGCAGGTGCCCCAAATGAGGGCCAACAACCCAAGTCAAGACACTGCTCCTTGAAAACCTGCTGCTACCTCTGCTTGTTTTCATAATCCTTTCCTCTACGATAGTATAAACAAGCTGTCATCTATTTTTCAATGAAAAATACTTTTGCTTGGCTCGGTTTCACATTGCACTGTTACTATTTGCTGTCGCAGAAGCTGCTGCAGCTATAAATAACCCCACCACAAGCTCCTCTCATCCGTGAGCTCAAGCACTCTCTTCAGAAGAGGCAGGCAAGATTAGGATCTTGTTTTGAAGCATGAAGTGTCCCAGCAGAGGTGATGAGTGGGTGCCATCACTGGGGTGCTGGCACCCCCTGTGCTTGATCCTCCAGTTGGCTTCCTGGCAGAGCGTGCAGGGTCCAGAAGCCCAAAACCACCTTGCTTGTCACTCAGGAGGTGATGCTTATGTCAAGAGCAGAGGATGAGAGCTGCCAGCAGCAATGCTTCACTTCCACATCCCACTGATGGAAGCAGAGCAGCAATGCTGTCCATGGCCCTCATGTTCCTGTCACCATCTTGCACACAGCTTGGGAAAAACATCTGAGGAAGGCCACAGTCCCATTGTCTCTGGGACCTGGCTGCCCTGTAGTGGGTAACATGGCCCTCTCCACTCCATGTGGGACAGAGGTGCTGTCAGAGCACATATATGTTCTCTAACTGCAGGAAGAGAGCCAAAGGTTCAAGCTGTCAGAATACTGCTTGTTTCTGGGGCTTTTTTTAATTTATTTTTTTTCTTTTTTCTTTTTTCAGACTGGCTCAGATGAGAGGGTCAAATGAGACTTAGGTCTGGAGCAAGGAGAGAAGGGGAGGGCAGGCCCCATTTTGGAGTGAAACAGTGCAAGAATGACCTCCTCTCCACACACTCTTGCACCACTCTAAGTGGTTGCAGAGCCCCCAGACTACTGAGAAACCATGCACTGATCACAGGCGTGTGATTTACAGGCATCTTGCTCAACCTCTGGTGCCAACCAAGCGTGAGATACACCAGACAGGTTTCACACACTCCCCTCTTCCTGCAGGCGTTTGCTTTGTTGTCCAGGGCTGTTGTTTTCTCTGCTGTGTTCACTCTTCAGTCCTGCCTTGGCCTCCTCCGTGGTGACAGCTGCATCCTCCCTGGTAAATGTGTGCTGTGGGCAGGGGACATGGTGTGACTTGCCCCAAGGTGGTGTTATGTGGTTATGCTCATCTGGACCATTGCCCATGCCAGAATAAGTGCTCTGAGCTGACGATGCCGTAGATCGAGCTGGGAGTGAACTTCAGAAAGAAGAGCTCGTTTTGACTGTAGGCTGAATGAATATGGTGACTCATCTCAGTTCCTAAAAGCAGAGAAGTGTTTGTTTCCATACAGTGCAAAGATGCTTTAACTCAGCGTTCAAGGTCTCTGGCTGCGGTTTCACATATATCGCTGGCTGCTGCTGAGCAGGATAGGTCTCCCTCCTTCTCCTGTCCCCAGTCTCACAAAGTCCTGTCCCTGTCCCCATCCATGTCTGACCACCACAGTGAGCTGAAATAGGAAATTTGACCTGGCAAAAATTGTCCACTTCCTCTTTATTTTCCACAGTCTCTGTTTTCTGTTGGTTTAGCTTCGGTATCAGGCATGAGGTAAAGGAGGATGAGGCCTGTCCTGGGTGGCAGACAGCCTTTGGTTGACATGTACTCACTGCTCCCAAACAGTGACCCCCACCACGTCACTGCTGCCTGCCCTTGCATGGTGTGCGCAATGCAGGCAAAGCTGGCAGAAAGCGCTGCTCCCTCATTGCCCAGGTCTCGGGCACAAGACCAGAGAGAAGCAGGCCTGTAGATTTATTCCTGAGCCCTTTTGTTTTTGTGATACTTTACTTTCCCAGCCAGACAGGATGAGAAACAAATACCACCAAAATACGATGAGAGAGGCTATTCTTGAAGTGTTTATAGCCCAGCCTCACTGGAGAATGTTTGGCTGCCTCCCAAGACAGCCAATTCTCACTGTGTTTCCAAGCCAGTTTCTGAACTTTCAGGCACTTACCCAAACAGAATCTGGACTTTTTGAAGTTTGCTTATCTCTGTTTACAAGGGCCTCCTGCGAGGGTGAGTCAAGGAAGGGCAGCCGAGGTCAGGGGTGTGAGGGGGGAGCAGAGCAGGGAAGTTCTGGTGAGTTTTGCATGTACTACATGGGATAGCAGTAGCCCCATGTAGTCTGAATGCCCAGCTCTGATCTGCCCAAGTCAGTGGTCAGACTGACTGTATCTAACAGGTCTCATCATTGCAAAAGGCTTTAAAAAGCTCTTAAGTCCCTGAAGCATTTTTAATTCATAAAACTGAAAGTCAAAATGATGGCGAGGGCTGTGTGCCTGATTGAGTGAGTAGTGGGTGATCGGAGCTGGAGCTTTAGACCAGCACCCTCCTGCAAGTGCAAAGGTGTCCAGGTGAAAGCTGTCAGTTCTGGCACACTTCTGCAAAATAGTGGTTGGCCTCAGCCTGCTTAAGAAAAGCAGCCGCTGCCCTCACCTTTCTCTTCCCTCTTCTTTCCAGACAATCAAGCGCTACTAGTAAGTAATTCTGCATTAGTGCTGGAGAATAGCAAGGGGTTGCTGAATTCTCCTGATTTTCTTTTTATTCCAGGTTGTTTCCTGTCTTGGGATTTTTTCTGTTTGCTTGCAGATACGGTATGTGAGAACTGTATAAATTTAGAAGGAATAAAATCTAAGCTAAATTATGGGTGAGAAATGAGCTGCGTGTTTTAGTGAACGGTCACGAATTTGCAGTGTGCAGTAGTACTTTAAAACAGTAGTAACCAAAATCTTGTTTTGCATATTTAAGGTGAAATACAGACCAAGCAGGATAGGATTAAATGAAATATATGCTACTGTTGATAAAATTTTGATATATTAAAAAGTTATTTAATTGCATGCAGCTATCCAATATCCTCAGCTGCCACTCTCAATTACTGACATTATTAGTCTAACATTATTGCATTCAAAATGTAATAAAATAACTCCATTTGTTTGGGAGCAACCTTATCACTGAGGAAAAAAAGGTGTTTGATAGTGCACTGAGTGATCAAGCAAACACAGGGATTTTATTCTATTAATTGGCTATCAGGGCAAACATCAACATTTTATGAGTAGCAAGCGATGTCAATGCTATGTTTGTTTAAACTTATTGCTGTTTGAACTGACTGAGCAATAATAAAAAATCCTTTGTTTTTAGATAAACACTTTTTCTTTATCCTACAGGGAGCTCGTTTTGTTTCGCATGTGTCATGAACAAATTTCACTGTGTTGCTCCTAGTAAAGCATGTCTGTTTAAATTCAAGTAAATTAAATGTAATCCTGAGATTAAGGAAAAAGCTGTATTTTCATTTGGAGCAGCTTGTTTTTCCTAGTTGATTTTGTTACAGTTTTCCAATGTTATGTAAACAAATAGTTTAATCAGGAACAATAGTGGGGGGAAACAACTTTCCTTTTTCCTCTAGCAGTGGAAATAAATAACATATGTAATAAAGATACCATAATTATGAAACAATACTATGCAAAGGATAACTCAGTGGTTATTTTCAGTGTCAGAAATGTGGCATGAGCCACAAAGTTCAGAAGCAAAGTTGCAATTTCACAAAGACTTAAGTGTGGTAACTGGCCCCACTGAAGTCAGAGCAGTAACAAACAGGCCCACAGGCTTCCTCCATGCAGAAACTCCAGCTAAGTCCTTGACATAGTTGAGAAATCACAACTGATGTTGCAATCTGCTCCCCGCTTTTTGGATTTAGTCTGTCACACAAGCAGCATTGGTTGGCCATATCCAGGCAGGAGTGTGAGTGCGTGCATGTGCACATGTAGTCCAAAACGAAACAGTCTCCTGTGAGCACTTCTACCTCAGGGAAAAGATGATGGGAGTAGATATGTGACTGATGTTAGTCATGTTGCTTAATACACTGGTGGGAGGCAGCAAGATGCTGCTTAGATAAATGCCACGCAGGAATCCATGGATCTGAGCAATCCCTCAGGTTTTGCTTTCAGCGTTTCACATGAACCTGCCAAGAAAGTACAGTCAGTGTGGTCACTTGTGACAGTGGGAACAGAGATGGTTCATGCTGAAACTCTTTAAAAATCTGCAGCTTGTAACCCAGTTCTTGCCCAAATTTAGCATGGTGCATTGTGTGACAAGACACTGACTCAGAGGAGTTACTCATACTTGAGTCTTTGTGAAGTCAGTACCTTTCTGGTGGCCTTCCAAACTGTTGCCTCAAAAGCCACCTATTTTTAATTTGTGCATGCAGCTTTTCTGAGGAGGTTTTGCTGAAAGAAATTTGAATGGAAAGCGCTGTTAACATTCTCATGCCCAGCCCTAATACATCATTTATGACTATACTTCATTGCCACTTAAAACCTGTGGTTAACTCATAGCTTTATCTACATGTTCTTGAAAAAATCAGTGCCTAAATTAAGTAACCTTTTCTAGCAGTGTCTTGAATGGAAGCAAAAAATGTGCTTTTTAAACCTTCTGCATAAGTGGCAAACAGGGCCTGTAATTTTGCATATGCTCCAAAACAAAACAAACATTTTATTTAAACTTTAAAAATATCTGTGTTGATTCTCATGTCCTGTGGTTTTGCATTAAGGTTTCAGAAGTGAGCTTTGGGGTTTTTTGTCACACAAACAAATGAAGTGCTAATTCTGTTATGTGGATTTTTTATGGATAGGTGTTTTCCTAAACAAATTAAATTGTAAACAAAGATGGAGGCTGATGAAAAATTATTTTCCCTATGACTCCCATTGTACAGCCTGTTCTCCAGCCATCCATGGAGTCTTATGGGAAATCAGGAAATGTGGCTTGCAAAGCAATAAAAAAGCAGAGCACCCGTTGTTTTTTTATTTTTTTTCCTGGCCTATCAAACCTCTGTAAGAAGTGAGAATTCAGATCTTTTTTTTTTGTGAAATGAGCAAGATGTTTCATTTTCTCAACTGTTATGTTTTATTTGAGTTTTTCCTTTAACTGAGGTGTCCTTAAACAAAGGTATTCTGTGTTCAGGGTAGCCAGGGTGCCAGACCTCCCTAGCTGGAGTACTCCTCAGACTCTGAATAGCAGTTGTTTTCACTTGTGTGCATTAACTCTGTCTTTGAAAGACATACGCCATGTCAGCACTCTACTACTGCCTCCCATCCATTTGTTTAGAGATTAATCTTCCCCTTTGACAAAGGTAATTTTTAAACTTCAGAGCGGAGCGGCCCCTCTGTGCTGTGATGCCATGCAGAGGACGTGAGCTGACACCAACCAGCAGTGGCTCCACGGAGTCGCTGCTGGTGCCCAGGGGACAGGGGAGGAAAGTGGCATTGCCCAGGCACAACAGAGCTGCCACAGCCCCCCCGGATGAGGGAAGCCAGGAGGGAGCCAGCCCGGATAGTCTGAGTGGAGTTAAGCCGCCGTCTGATCGGGGAGAAGGCGGCAATGTGCTGGCAAAAATGCCTGAGTCCTGCTTGAAGCTGCATTTTCACCACAGAGAAATAATGGGCCCATTTCCCTCAGGACCCTTGTTAATTGGTTTTGTTTAAAAAGAATAAAAAACAAAGTGCTGACAGGGTATTGTTGGCCGGCGTAATCAGGTTTTAAACATGTTTTAAATCAGCTAACAGAGCAACATAGATGCTAGGTTCATTCCCTTCCACTTTGTGTGCCCAGGAAGGAGGGAAAGAAAAACAGCAGAGCCAAACTTACTAATAGATTTTAATCCTTCCTGAAGTTACCATCAGCTAGGCTCCTGCTACTGTTTACCCAGCTGAGTCGTCCTTAAATGGGTGTCTCCATTTGCAAGGATCTCATCCCATTGTGAATATGGCAATGACTAGACAATGAGGCTGTTACAGAAGAAAGATGAGCTGGCTGCAGCCAACAAATCTTGCACTCTCCATTTACAGGGCTATAATTATCCAAAGTTTTAAAACACAATGCTATCTGCTGAAAGGGACCATCTGGGTGAAGACCAAGACATCCCAATTAAGTGATTGATAAGCAGCTCATGTGCTGGAGGAACACACACCACCCATACAGTGCAGTTCTAAAAATGCCACTTGCGTTAACAACCGTCTTTAAGGAGTTTGAATGAAGCATGCACTGTGGGAGGGAGGAGATAAAGTGTGTTTGTGTGATTCAAAGTCAGGCAGAATAAATAAGATCAGCCTCCAGAGCACAGTGGCAAGTGTTCTCAGAGCACTGAGGTGCAGTGGCGGAGCAGTGCCCATCTGTGCTTTGCAGTCTCCTGTGTGAGGGCAGTGATTTTGTCCCAGAGGTGTTGCGAGGAAGCATTGCAGAGGGGTAGGAGAACAAACCTCTGCTCATGGGAGGCCTTTGCTTGATAGGCATGAGAGCAGGTTGTCCATCAGCCTGCATTAGGTGAGGAGTGTAAGCATGATGGAGAGATGGGAAAGAAATCTGTGCTGGTGTACTCCATCTACCACATGCTTTGACTTTGGCATTGCCCTGCAGTTCATTTTTCCATCTGCAATGAGAGGATGTCCATCTGTCCTCCTGTGATCGACCCACTCATCTTTTTAAGTTTTAAGCTAAGTTCAGCTCTTGCAGAACATATACACAATAAATACCTGACTCAGGGCCAGTGTCTTGTGTGGCACTTTGTCACACAACAGCAACAGAAGATGCAGTTTTTCTCCCTAACACCTTCCCAGTATGGATCAATACTCCTTTGCATCTCTTCAAAGCTGCAACTGGCACCCTGGGCATGGATATGGTCAGAAGTGTGACTCAGAGTGCCTGTGGTAAAATAACACAACCAGCTACAGCTGATTTGCTCTTCAACAGTTGCCCGCTGTTGCCATCCCCAGGTTATAAAGCCAGATAGGAGTTTGTGTGATAATCTAAGATGACCATAAGCCTTGCCTTGATTAGTTTTTTTAACCTGCAAAATGGTCCATCTTGTGTGTAAGATATATTTTTATGTGGATACAATATTTTGCCTCTGAAGCCTGAATCTTAGTTTTAGTGCTGCTGTGTCTAGCCACACCTTTGAGACTTTGTTCTGGCCTGTGGCTTCTCTTGCTAAATTTCTCTTTGGCTACTGACTGTTCTTACCCCCTCCACCTATTCTAAGAATTAACTGAGGTACATGTATCTTTCAAGTAGATTTATTTTCTGATGCTTTTCTGTGAACCCAGCTTGATTTACCAGCAAAGTTATTCATATATGAGCATTCAAATGGGATGTGGCCTTTTTTTTTCTATGCCTTGAGTACATGACTGCATTTTTATCATATCTAAATGCTGTTTTGCAGGGGTTACCACGTGAGTGACTGATCATCTTTATTTGTGAATCACTTTCCTTAAATCTTTCTCTTATCTGCAAGCTTTTCACGTAAGATTTGTTGTCGTCTTTTGCTGTCTTGCCTGTCTGGCAAAGCCAAATAAATAGAAGGACAGGAATCCAAGCGAGTCTCAGTCAAAGCAAACCCTTGTTTTCCCAGCAGAAAAGGACCTGGGGATGCTGGCTGACAGCAGCTGAACATGATCCAACATATGTCCAGGTGGCCAAAAGGCCAATGGCATCCTGGCCTGTGTCAGCAATAGTGTGGCCAGCAGGACCAGGGCAGTGATTGTCCCCCTGTACTTGGCACCAGTGAGGTCACATCTCAAATCCTGGGTTCAGTTCTGGTCACCTGTAAAAGTGAACATTCTGTGATGGATCAAGGACTTTCTGCTTTGCTCCAGGGTTGCGAGCATCTTTTAAAAAAGTGATGAGATTAAGCCACCTTGAACAAAGAGGTCTGCAAGTGTAAACATCCCCAGAACCCACATCACTAAAACCACTGGTGAACAAGCTCATGTGGTGTAATCACATCTGCCCAGATGTAGCTCAGGGCTCTAGAACTATTCCCAATACGTGTAGGGGTTGTATGGGCCAGGCTGTGCAGGATTGTCTCCCTCTGCCCCACATATCCTTCAGTGCTGTCCTGGGGGACCTTGCATCTTAAAACTTTGTTCTGAGAAGCTTTGATGCCACACTGCTGTGTATGCAGCACACACCCATGCTGTGAAAATACTGCTCTGAGAGGCAGTAACGCTCCCAGCACTACCAACATTTTTGAAGTAATCCCACTCTTCACACACACAACAGAGTACGTCCCAGTGTCAGAGAGCTTCCACAAGGTGTTTAGAAGGCCCTTGGGGCCAGTTCATGTCACACAGGTCCCCGGCCTGTTTATATGTACCAGCAGAGATGACAGCTGCTATAGCAGCAAATGAATTTTAGAGAAGGCCAGTTCTTTGGCAGCCATGTCCCAGATTATTTAGGAATTTGTATGCCAATGTACTGGATGCTATTTTATCCTAGGAATCATCAGAAACCTGGCTATACAAGCATGACTATACAATACACTCTTCATGTGAAACAAGGCCTGATGTCAGTATCAGGTGCTAAAAGATGTTTTTGAAGGGTGACTGAATTTAACAACCTTTTAGGATGCATTGCATTAGCTTAATCTCCAGGTGACTAGGCATTGATGAAGTGCCCTGAGACCAATAAAAAAAAGATCACACCTGTTTGTGAAGCCAGGTGTAAAAATACAACCATATCCAGAGCTGAGACTTCAATGTTTGAATCAGCTTTAGGAAAACTCCAGTGTCAGAATCTCAAAAAAAATTATGTAAGATCTTCACTTGAGGAAATACACAGGACTGCTGCAGCATCTCCTAGAAGCTACTTTCTTCAACTGCAAGCTCTATTTTCATATGAAAGATGCAGCTGTTCCTGTCCTCCCACCAGTCTTTCCTGCCAGCCTTGCTGAACTGGAGGGATGTGAAGACCACGAGTTCCTCAAATGATGGAGTAGACAGGAGCTGCTTTGCACCCCCTTCATGTTCATCTTCAGGTCAGGATATCTTCATGGGAGATGTGCTGTGGCCAGAGAGAGGTTATTTTGCTCCTTCAGAAGACACTGGATAGTACTCTACGGCACTTCTGTTACAGGAAGTGAGGCTTGATTTTCTTCATTCCTAAAACTCCTTCGCCTCTCAAAAAGACAGGAGAAAAGCAACTGTAAAGTCAAATAAAATGCCAGCTATACCTCACTGAAATATTAGTGTCTTTGTTTCCCTCTTGACCTAAAATAAACTTAATTTTCTTAACTTAATACCAAAAGTAAAATGGTTGATTCAATTGGCTTATGCTGTTATGGAGGAATATAGCATTTTTCATGTTGATTCAATTGTTGGGCTTTTCTATCCTCCAGTGGTGAAAACATTTGAAATCAGAGAATTTTCCTGATAGCGAGACGCGGACTTAAATTTCAGAGTTTGAACCTCTCTAAAATATTTCCCAAATTCAAGGTCTGGGAGCTAAATAGTGGGAGTTGGTTAAATCCTCCTAGGGAAACTGGAATTAAGGTATTTTAAATATGGGTTTC
Organism: Illadopsis cleaveri; assembly: GCA_013399915.1. Classification (NCBI taxonomy): domain Eukaryota; kingdom Metazoa; phylum Chordata; class Aves; order Passeriformes; family Timaliidae; genus Illadopsis; species Illadopsis cleaveri. The sequence continues at coordinate 332,120 of VXBB01021741.1, read as the reverse complement.
ATTTAGCAGCCATAGTATTTGCATCCATTCCATTTGCATCATTAAAGGCTTGCTGATGGGAAAGGGAGAAGTATTTGAGTGTCAGACTTCAGGTTTATCTACATTTGTCTGTCTTCAGCTCAGAAAATGTCTAAAGCATTTTCTGAAGGCTCAGCTGTGATCTGCCCATTCTTTATGCATTCGAGAGAATTGCTAGACAATTTCCTCTTCTGTGGAATACTTTCTGTTTAGATAGAGCACAGCTATACTAGAACTTGGGTTTTTTTCTAGGCTGTTTTACCAGACTTGCCTCAGATCCTCTCTTTTCTCCAACAGTCTGTGATCCAGCCTGTTTTATCTAATCTGATCTATCTTGGCCTCTATGCCATGCTCATCCCATGGTTCTTGAATGTCCCAACAGCCTGACTTTGTTGCCTTTCTTGCTCGTGAGTCCCNCTGGGGGGCCCAGAACTGGACACAGTACTCAAGGTGTGGCCTAACCAGGGCCTAACCACTCCTTCAGTCAAGAAAAATCTGTGACAGCTATCAGATAAAAACAACAAATTTGGCTTTGCCTGGTAACGTCCATGTAATCAGCCCATCCTTCAGCTTGGTGGAGAAAAAAACCTTCCAAGCTGTGTCCAGGAAAAAAGGACCGGTCTTTGTGTCCTCCATCACCTTTGGGCAAGTTCTCAGATAACTTGGCTACCTCTGGAGATGGAGGCAGCAAGCAGGCTGTGAGAACTGCTGCCATGGCACACTCTTCTCCTCCCTGTCACAAATTTGTCATCAGCTACGCTCACAGCTGGACCTCCTGAAACCTCCCCTCTGGCAGCAACTGCTAGTGTAGGCCAAGCATATGTTCGTGTTTCCCTCCTGTGGTGTGCCAGATCCTGGCTTAGTCTGGGATCTTTTCACTTGTGCCAGGGGTAGAGGGTAGGGCCAACTGCTCCAAGGCTTCAGCTGGATCTGGGATGGCCTATGGGAAGAGCAGGCAGCTGCTGGCTTTCTTGGTGGATGGCGCTGGAGCTCATGAGTACTTTAGGTGCCTGAGTGCATGTAGCTATGATTGTGCAATGCTTTAATGTAATGAGGATATGATTTCTCAAGTGACCAGTCCCAGAAATATTAAGGTCCTCTGAGTTTCTTCCTGGAAGTGACACCTGGGTAAAAGTGGTCCATCTGTCAACTGGCTGTTCTGACAAACATCTACTGAGCATGTCAGTCAAAAAAGGAGCACACTCAACAAACATGTCAATCTGAAAGTCTGAAAATCATGTCAATCGTTGTGTGTGTACTGCTTAGATCTTGAGCATGTTTCCACCTGGGAAATACCTTGTACTTTTGAGGCTAAAGGTCCACATTATTTGTAATAAATTAAAATAAATTATTTGTAATAAATTGTAATAAATTTCTGTAAGTCAAAGGCAAAAGTTGCCAGTCTTGTATCTCTGAGGTAATTTTGTCATGTAATAAGCCAAGACACTCTTTAATCTTTTAAGGAGAATTTCTGGCAAACATCCTCAGTTCATCTACTCGTTCCTTTCCTACACCCTGCAACATGCATATGTGACTAGGAAATTGAGGCACCCAGCAGTTCCTGTATGGAAAGGCTAGTATCCCTACCAGTTGTTTTAAAGGTCAATCGCTGCTATCAGGGGTATACTTCAGACAGCTTAAAATGTTCTCATTTCACTGACAAAAAGCAGTGATTTGTGTACAGGCTATCCAGTTTGTGGCAAGGCTGTCAGAGCTGAGGTCTAGGATGGGCATAGAGCATCTTCCTGTTTGTCACTCTTCGGATCCAACTATCCACTAAAAATGCAATTGCCAGAAGAAATGTTTGCACAAAATGTAGAAAACAATGCTCTTGTTGTTATTTCACCAATTTTTATTTCAGAGAGGGGACTATATAACTATGGGGCCTCAAGAATAAAGAGTAACAGATGCACACTGGAGCAGAAGCATTAATGTTTGATTTATAGCACAGAAGCATTTTCCTCTGCTGCCAGGTGTCTCTTAAGTCTGAGTGCTTCTTGCTTTGTTAGCTGTGTTCTCCTGTAAACACTTTGTTGCTGCTATTACATTTTCCCATGCTGAAAGTCTATCGCAAAGCCTTTTTTTCTGAGGCATTGGCAGATGGCAATTAGCACCCTTCATATTCTTTCCCCATAACTTCAGCAGTTTTTTTGCCTGCATCCACTTAACAGCTCCAGGCATGCCAAATCGCACGCTTCTGGAGGACTTGTTGCTAGCAGCAGATCTTTGATTCTAAATGCCTAAGTAGCGTCTGAACTATATTTAGAGCAAGTACACGCCTGCCTATTCATGATCTTTTGTGTATAGCCTGGACAGCTCAGTGCCAGTGTGCAGCATAATCAGCTTCTCCTTTAGCGCTCAAATTCCACAGCTCTTCAGAGAGGAAGGGAGAGGGGAAAGAGTGGTGGGCAAGGAAACAAGGATAGCAATTAAATATGACTTAGGAAAAAAAAAAAACCCTGAATAGCAAATTAGCCTTGCTGTTTTACTAATATTGCTGCTCTCTTCGTAAAGTCCCAGCCATGTAATTATTGCACATTCATAACTCCTACAGACTTTCTAGAGAGTTATCCAGTACTGAGTGAGGCTGTGAACATCAAGAACTTGTCCTTGTTTTCCTGGACTGCTAAGGAAAGAAAGAACTGACTACATTTCCTGCTTAACAGCGCTTCCATTGACTTAAAAGGCAAGCACCTCTTAAAAAATTCTAGGTAGCTGTTCCACAACTTTGCAATGTAAGGACATCTGGATTAACAAGGACTAGTCTACAGCAGATGTAAGATGGTAATTTGGCTTTGGCACTTAATGACTTGTATAAATGCTCAGAATTTACGTATTCCGAGCATCTGATTTTTCTAAATCATGTTTGTAAGTACTTAGTTCTGCAACATTAGAGCAAGATGTTTCTACTGTGAGACACAGACAAATTCAACCAATTTGATCAATTTTTTATGTAGCAGTAAATAAAAAGGTGATCAAACCTACCTGTTCATTCACTCACAGGAAAATAGGTAAATATGAGTTTATGATTGACTGTACCACTAACTTTTGTCTCTCTTGTGAAAATGTCTCCATTAAACTTCTAACTTGGCACCTCTTCACGGGGAGACAACCTCTAAGTATTTTCCTTATAAGCCTCTTAAATAATAACTGCATCTTCCCCTTGAACTTATGTAAAATCAACAAAAAACAAGATAAACCTGTATTTTTCTTCTGAAAGAAAAATAGTTAATTAAATCAAGAAGAGACCCTGCTCCTATTTGTCATAGTTAAATTTTTTGGCTATGTGCATTTAACTGGTCAAAGTGAAATCTGAACCTGTTCAGATGTTCAATGTGGATGGCTGGAGAAAGGGGTGAGGAGCTTGTTCAGCCACTGATATCCAGCTGTAGAGCACAGGCCCATCTTGTGAATACACAAAAATGAAAACCAATTGAAGTGTATGTACAATTCCCTGTAAATTGCACTACTAAATGAGAGAATAGAATATATTTAATGTTTTTACTTTTTCTAAATGCGTTTGCTGTTGATTTGTCATGAGAACCAGCATGGTCATTTCTTTACTGATGCACGATAGGTTCTCTTTGAGTGAAGTGCGACACTCTTTGCTTGTTTCTGGTTCTTATGTTCCATTAAAAAAGGTTCTGTATTTCTTCTATATTTGCAGTAGCGCTGCTGCTAGAGATGCAAACTGTCTGGTTTCTTCCCACAGGATGGATTGTAGGTATCAGCCTGTGCCAGGAGCACAAGGCTCTGTGCCTTCACCTGTAACAGACAGCTGAAGTTTTTAATTCCCTCTCAACAGATGTGTGGGGTTTTTCAGCTGAAGGCGGGGCGAAACAACCTGAGCTTGCACTCTATACTAGAGCCATCTTACCATTTATCCAATAGTTGTCACATTTGCATCATTGCAAATTGAAGCTCTGGAAATTAAAGAGGGAGGATTTCTGTCTACACCTTATTGTTGACAGTCTCTGTGGAACACAGAGTGGAACTAGTCCAACGTCCTAGGGAAGGAGGTCACTTTCTTGAGTGCAGATGGACTAAGGTTGTAACATCTCCTGCTGGCCATGTGCCATTTCCCTTCTGTCCTGATTTTCTTGAGAGGAGTTCAATTTCTGTCTTCTCTATATTCCTCTGATAATATAATCTTGTTTGGAAGAGATAAGTATAGTCATTTCACTATTAAAATTGACTGCGTACGATTTTTTCTCTGAGAGTCAGAAAATTGGACATGATTTCAGCAATGTGCTTTGGGAATGGTAGGCTATTGATTAATCCTCTGTCATACAGATTGTATTTGAAAACAAGACAGGTCTATAATTCTTTTCTTGATTGACATTTCTGAACCAAATAAATGAGTTTTATTTGTGTTTTTGGATGAAGTGTTGGGTAGAAAATATTCTGGTGTTTTCCCCGGGACTAGAAATCCACAGCTGTTAGGGCAGCAATGAAAGTGATTTCATTTAAGTGATGTATGGCCCAAGATAAAGAAGTGAATTTGGAGCCTCAAAATTAAGTATATGGCTTGGTCTCATCAAGTGTAATCAAGAATAAATGAAGTCCTCTTGGGTTTCTTCGTCATTTGAGGACTGCCTTGTTCATATATGGTGGGGTATTTTTCCTAGAAATTTTAGGTGATAGTGGTGGGAGTTTTATCGCACAGATACTTGAACAAGCTCCAAACATTCAGAAATAGTTTTGTAAATGTACCCAATCCACCACATTATCTTGAGTTTTGCCTCAGCAGGGAGTGTATTAGCTGTTTTTCTGTAGCAAGCAGTTATAATTGTAGCAAAGCTCAAAGTTAAATTTCACAGAAGAGACAGGTGATTTTATTATAAAACAAGCAGATTTTACTTGCTCACACTCCTCTACTTGCATATTCACAAGCCTTTTGAACTCTTCAGGAGCTTACAGTGAATAGGAACTTTCGTCTGTATCCTGTCCTAACAGTCATTATGTTTTTCTCATAATTTTTCATCTCTGTGCCTGGGTGCTTAAAGTTCCAACCTTGTTCTTTGTCTTCTTCATCATGATCTCTTAACTGCTGTCCCTCTTTTTTGGCAGTCCATTGTTTTCTCTGCCTGGGTCTCTTCAGAAGTTGCACATGGCTGTGCTGTGATTTCGATGACCTGCAGAGCTGCGTACCAGCAAAACCTTATGTCACTGCTTCTGGTGTTTTCCCACCTCACCCTTCCCACTCATTCTCCACAGGCCAACCTTAACCCTTCTATTCCAACTCCCTATGCTTCTGTGCCTGTTTTGTGTTTTGTTCAGCTAAAAATTTACACAAAATTTTCTTTGGTATTGCAACACTTTTATGAAATAATGATGAATTGCTTAACTATTTCTAGCCTTTCCTTAACATTATGCTAATAACCTGGACTTCTAAAGTAACTGTATCATAGGAGTGAGTGTCCTGGTCCTGATAAAAGCAGTCAGAAAACCCAGAAAATGACCAGGCCTTTAGAGTAGCTGTTTCAATGTTCATCCTTATGCAACTTGGAAGTCATTAGAATTGAGGCCATATTTGGAGGTCCAAACCTGGGACCTGTTCTCTGAATGGACTTTTGCCCATGTCAGAATAATAACACTCCTTGGCATCCAGGATAGTTGGTCAACAGATACGTGATATTTTAGGTAGTGAAGTTGAAAATGCAGAGCTTTGGTAGCGCAGTTTTTATCCCCTGGTCATTCTCAGGACTAACACAAATGCAAAATGAGCACCCTTAAATAAAGTGAGCTCAGAATGGGAAGCCTTCAGTGTCTGAAATCAAATGCAAGTAACAAAATGCGTCCTGAGCCCACCCATCTCAGGTGGCACTGGATACCCAGCTGGAAGGAGCAAGCAGACAAAGGACCAGCTGCGTCGTCTGTCTACTGTGGGATTATACATAGGGCTTCTTGGAGCAGGAGGAGGGGAGGTTCATCCATTATTAAAACATAGATAATAGAAACTTTATGCCCCACTGGTCTTGCATTAGACAACATGAACTGAAAGATGAGGTCTCTGCTAATTCAGTGCCTGGTACTCCCAAGACAGGCTCCCAAGTGAGGGGAAAGCAGACAGCAGTTTTCTGTCTTGTTCTGGCCAACCCCAACCACATGAGATCTCCTGCTCCTTCCCTAGTGATGGCTTCCTGTGACAGCTTCACTTTGCTGGGAGAGTAAAGGTGTCAGAAAGAAGGAGAAGACCAGCATCTACACAAGCCAGGCCATGGTCGCAGGATGCAAAGTCAGGCACAATGAAACAATCTCTACTCATGCCAGATCAAGTGCTTAATGTAAAACATCTCCAACTCTCTTCTTCAACAGTCACCCTGACAGCAGCACTATTCTCAAAAGGAAAGTGTACCACAGGCAAGCTTTGTGCTTTCAGAGGGCTGGGAAAACATGGATGTCTTTACATTCATTTCTTGAGGAAGAAACTAGGATGCCATGGGTTAATTATCAGTAAATAAGAGCAAGCTGAAAAATCCCATAGTTATTCTCTCTTTCTGGTGGCCCCATAACTTGATACGATACGGGCCTTTTTCCTATTAAACCCTAGGCTTTGAGAAACTCTACCCTATGCTTAGCTGCAAACAAGTAGAGGAAAGAATGCTGAGGCTAATGGGGCTAGAAATCCATGTCTGATGCAAATATTTGATGTGACAATAACTGTAACGCCCCCTGCCTCCAAGCAGAATGTCCAGGCACCCTGCCTTGAAGTTTCTGAAACCAACCCAAAGGTCTGTTTGGGACACTCGTAGTTGTGGGGTGTTTGTGGGTCAGGGATGGTTTTTTTAACATTTAGTGCAATGAGAGACCAACATGTTTTCTCAAAGTGAACCATTCCATTTTGTCCCATGCAGGGCTAGATTTGTTTTGGTGATCTGTGATTTTGGCTAAGGTCCCAAACCACTGGCAATGCAAGTCTTAAGCAGATGACTCTTTATGGTAGTTTTGGATACCAGAAGCTTAAATAATAAAGTCCGTATTTTTTTCTTCAGTAGGAAAAATAAAACCATCTGAATCGTATTTAAAACAAAAATAGATTGAGAATTTCATCTACTGCAAAATTTGAAATATGTTTCACTTACTTTTAATATTTTCAGATATGCTGGTTTCAGTTATTCAGGGAAATTCAAGTCTGATGTTCAGATAGCAATATTTTTTGCATATTTTCAGTTTCATAATTTTACTTAGGGCAGGGGAAGAGAATTGGAAGAAAACATCTACTCGTTTTTATTTCTTATTCACAACTCACTTGTAAATGACACAAGTCAAGCTCTGATGTGGGATTCACTGAAGTACTGCAATAAGAGACATTAATTGTACCCAGTGCTTATACCATTAGAAACAACTTTTTCTAATGCTTTTTTGAAGCATTTCAGAATGTAGGAACAGATCCCTCCCAAGTGATTAGAACATAGAAAGCCTCCCTTGTTCTCCTGGAGTAGTGTAAAATGGACTCCCACTGTTGTCAGAGCATCCCTGAACGCACACTTTTCCTTCTCAGGAAAGTGTAAAGCCAGAGTGCAGGCATCCAGGGATGTTTCTTTGTTTTCAGGAGAAGCAGAAATAAGCCCTATTGCCCCAGCGGCTCTTTCTTCCCATCGTTCTGTATCTCCCTCGAGTTCTGAAGGATATAGTATTTTGAATAATTTGCCTAATTTCAAGCTTCCTTTCCCACCACTCCCCCACAAAAGTAGCTTGTACTTAGCACAGAGATTGTGTGAATATTGCTTTCTTCCTGAATGAATTTCTAGGTATTTCTCAGAGCTATGGTTCATCTAAACTTCTTCCACTGATGAATTAAATATTGTGGCCACAGCCACGATGTGCTCTTCCTTCCATCCTTCGCCCAGTGGGAGATCTGAGTGCATGGAGGTGGGCTTTGTTCTTGGGATAGAGAGAAAAGGGGGATTGGGAAAGTTTTATCTCTATGTCTTTTGTTTCCTTTAGGTAATACTAATTTGTAATGAGTTGCTTTTGAGATGGCAAAGGAATAAATCTGATGCTGGTCCTTAGTCCCCACTCAAGTTTATTTTCCCAGTGTTAGATGGCCTCTCCTGAAGGTCTTTTGCTTGGACAGTCTGCAGCTTCCCCCAGGAGGTAGACAGGGCAACATTACTGAGGTGCAGTTCCCTTGCATCTACTTCAGGCAAGTCAGACTCTCACACTGGGACAGTGCCCTGAAAGGGATGACAGATTTGATTAGAAATTTTACGTTACATGATTTTACAGACCAGTCAGCAGGCTTGGTTGCTGCCCTAGCCAACACTGGCAAGAAAATGTGCCATAACAAGGTGCACAAAATGTGTTTTCAGGTGGATCAGGAGGCCCTGGATCAGAAGCATGGCCGTAGTTTGTGGGTTAGGCAGCAAAGGTGTATTATTCACCCTGTTGGAGGCTGTCTGAAGACAATGGAGCCACCGTGGACTCTGAAAACTTCCTGCATTACCAACTGGCTCAGCCAGCAATGCACAGATAGTGGTGGAGCAACCAGCCCAGCCACCTGCACCCAGTGGAGTGGAAGCTTGCTGGAGCCTTGCACTGTTGGCAAAAATGCTGTGTCTGTTCCCTATAGTGTGTAATGGGCTGTCTGCCCTTGGCGAGCCTTTCCACCCACCCAAGGGGTGAGCTGCAGGTGGCAACAACAGTGGGAAGCATGCTTTACTTCACGCCTCTGGGGGATGTTACAATGTTCATTTTCAGCCTCTGAAATTTATTTTACACCCTATACATAATTTCCAAAGGAGAAAAAAAAATGTTGGAAAATATTTAAAACAAGAGAAAGGCTAGCCTTGAGATGTGGAGAGATCACAAAGCAAGGAGATAAACATCTTGGGAGGCTTTGTCAAGACTGCCTGTGGCTTGGGCTTGGTGCCGAACCAGAGGCATTAAAAATGGCAACAACCTTGTTCAGTCCTTGTTTCTTATTCCCCTTACAATGGAAGAACTCCTTCTTTTCTCCAGCTTCGTCCTTTACTAGTGCATTTGGGTGACAGCAAGCAGGTGAATCCACAGCAGAATAGTTTCTGTGAGCATCTCTGCCTTGCAGAGGAATGCCCACAGCACCTAAAGAGTGTGTGCTGTGGGTATTCACCTCCAGCCAGCGTCTGTTGCCCACAGGTTCACTCAGCTCTCTCTGCAGACACCTGGGAAGGAGTGTCACTCAACACTGCCGTGCAAGGGGCCTATCTTCCTTCAGAGCTCCTTGTCAGCAATTCCCTTCACCTAGCCTGCAGTTCAGATCAAGCTGCTCTTTCACATGTTTTTTTTCATTTATGTAGTTACTGGAAAAAAGCAAAACAAATGAAGTTGACGTGTTTTCCCCAGACTGAAAGGTGATTAACCAACACCAGTTGTTGCCAAGCAGGTGTATACATCAAAGATGATACTAATGTAGAGAGAAGCTGCTATTGTTGCTGATTAGTCTGTATTTTTAGTATTTTTCCGTGTGATTAATTAGGGATAGAGTCCTTTCCACATGCATGAAATTTCCTTTCATAAACAGGTGATATTTTTCCACAGAATGACGGCCAATTCTGATCTCACTTACACCTGTGTGAACCAGGACTCACTCCACTGGAGCCTCTTCACCTAATCTAATCTGCCTGTTTTCAAGTGTGCCTGGCATTAGGGCATCTGGGCACCCACGCTTATCCCCAGACATAAACTGATGTCACTGGGTTCAGTCTTACTCACTATGCCCCATCCTTCATTTATAATTTATCAGCCAGAATGATGTTAGGTGATTTGCACTCTGAAGTAATCATCAGCCAGGCAGCAAGATGATGGATAGGTGGAAGGAGAGCAGATGGTATGAAAGATTAATCAAAAAACGAGAGTCCATGCCACTGCTGGTCCACAGCTAAAGATTCTCTTGGGTGTGAAAAATGCTAGAATAATGGTGAGGTATTTGTCTCCTGAATTTGTGCTATTACTAGGAAATCCTTCCATGCTGCACAGCTCTGGAAAGGCCCGGTGCCTTTTTTGGGAGCCTGTTGGGGCAGATCTCACCCACAAGCATGGCTGTGTCAGCGTGGCTTGGCCTCCATTGCTTCAGCGATGCTGCCTCCTGCTTTTTCCCCCTCATGTGCCATTTGCTCTGACACAAACACCGTGCCATTCCTCCCTAGCCATCATTTCCCATTAATTAGTACTTCTGCTTCGCATGCACAGACCCCGTCTCCCTTGTCAGACCACCCCTCCTGCCTGTCTGCTTCCTCCTTAGCTGGGTCTCTCTTTTTCCATCACATCAAGCCTCCCGCCTCTGGATAAGGGAGATCATCAGTGCTATTCTACTGTGGCAGCTACTGCTCTGTTCCCTCTAGCAATGTCTTTTCCTGTATCTTTCTGGAAGCCAGATCTCTTCTTTTGTTAAAGATGCTTTACCTTTCCCATTTGCATTCCTTTGGTCATTGTTTTCTACTCTAGCATCCTCCTGAATCATGACTCCCCTCAGACAATTTGGGTCCTCCTGGAAGAGTGGTCATGTATTCTGCAAGAGCAGTTGAGTGTGAGCAGAGGTGAGTTTTCCTGCCACAAACCAGGGCAGGCCAAATGCCAGGCTGCAGCCAGAGCCAGGCAAAAGGGAGGAAGGATGAGGGTTAGAACAAAGAGTTAGGAAGCCAGTCCCACCATCAGCCTCACTGTCCCCACTGCCACCCACAAAAAGCAGGGTGGAAACAGAGACTGATGCTAGGAAACCAGACCAAGCCATGAGATTTATGCAGGACCTGAGGACAACCACTGAAACTGGTAACAATAAAAAGCTGAGAGTGATGTGGTACACTAGACCTCAGCCAGTGAGGGCTGAGCATGGAAAAATAGAGGGGAGAGAAAAGCGTGGATTTCATTCCTATGGCCCTGACCATTAACTCACCACTAAACTCTGCAGCAGCTGCTTTTTCTGCAGCTTCTAGACATCAGTGTCTTTTTAATTGCTTTCATGCAGCCTCAGCACTGTGGCATGCTTGGCTGATGCCTTCAAAGGACATCTTCACAGCACAAAGGGCAATAAACTTAAAGACTATTACCTGTATTGGGCCACTCATTCCAGCTCTGTTGGAGCTCATAGGCATTAGTCTGGGCCAGGAGTGACTATACATCAAATTTATTTTAAATTAGAGCTTCTGGTTTTGCAGGGACTTTTTTATTGCCCCAGGCAAGAAGAGGGATGGAACAGTATTCCACCTTTCCAACATAAACCTCTGCTGGGCAAAGCCCACTGTGTGCCGGCTGCGCAATCCTCCTGCAGCGCTTCCTGTTCAGCTATTTAATTTGATTGCCATTGGCCAGCCTTAAAACCTGGTGTTTTAAGCTGCTGTAAATTGGTGCAGCTCTACCGAAATGTGGTTTTCAGCCTGTCGTCTGTCAATCCCTGGGTCTCTGTGAACTGCTCCTAAAAAATCTGTAGAAGGTAACTAAGAAAAGCAAAACCTAATGTTTTGAATTGCCAGTACATGGGACTTCCTCCACTAGGCCATTTTGGGGGTGCCAGAAAATGAAAATGACTGAGGATCATGAAAAGAGTACTGTTTGGAACTAGCTGAGGGTCTGTTTCTGTCTGTTCATTGAGTAAAAAATTAGTTTTGAGGAGGTGATCAGGGTAGAATAAGAAAATGCTACAGCTTAAGCTCAAAGTTCTATGTGGTTTTTGAAAGCAGACTGAAATACTGTCACACATACCATGTGGTTATTTGTAAGCTAGCCTGTTTGAATAGCTGGAGATAGCAAAATGCAACTGCAATCGTTGGAGTACGATATTTGGGAAAACTGTTTTTCCAAATACTGCTTCAAAAGACCTACACCCATCTCTCCTAAATTAAAAAATGAACATTTGATGTAATGTTTTAATATACTTTTATGTAACATAACCTCAGCTAGAAAAATAATATACATATACCCTCTTAATAACTTCAAAGCAGTGAAAGATCTTTCATTCTTTTCCAATAGTGTCACATTAATTTTTCTTTTCCTGAGTTCTAAGAGTTTTGTATATTATATAAGCAGGCACAAATATGTTCTTTGCAGTATTTTATTTGTTCTTCTCTTAGAAGTGGATAGAAGATATATATGCTGTTTTACAAAGGATTTTGAGACTTAGTGTTGTCCTGCAGAGCAAGAAAACATTCAGAAAGAAAATTCAGGATTCCTGAAGGCAACAGTTTTGTTCAAGATGTCTAAGCAGCTTCCTTGGAGACTGTAACAAATTATCTTGTGGTTCTTCTTAATTTTAAAATATTACTTGATTCTGTAAAGCATTTTGATTTTACAGATCTGCAAGTTCCAGTGGAATATGGCTCCATACAAACTTCTTTGAACAGTTCTATTTCACAGCACTATGACTGTAGCACAGGCTGCTGGGAGAGATTTGGAGCTAGAGTCAGATACCTAACAAAGATTTCAGTTGTTTGGATCTGTAGTCTAAATTCTGTTTCTGATCAAACTCAGATTATTCTTCTGATGTTCTCTAGCACCCAGAGAAGAAAAAATAAAATTTCTTTCAGTAGAAGTTCAGCAGTTAAGCCATCCTTGCTAGGCTCAAGAAGGTTCCAGTGACTGTTCTGAACTACATGCACACAACCAGCATTCATCCTTCTGTGCGGAAGTGATGCTGCTTCCCTGGATCTACATGTTCTCCCTCCGTTAGCTGGCACTGGGCTACAACTCCCTGCTTTTTGACTTGCCCTGAGCTTTTCTATTCTCAACCTTCAGGGAGTGTAGCCAGTCATTAATAAATAAATACAGTTTTTAAAAAAGCAACTATAACCTTACACAGGTAGCAGAACCTGATGTGCTCCACCAGACAAGGGAAAAGCAAGTGAGGCTGCTGCAAAGGGCAAACCATTTTGTCTCTGTGATTCCATGTATGTTCTGCCTTTAACCTTTCCCCTCTCCGAATATTTGCCATGTGCAAATGACATGTGTTTTATATGGATCTAAACCATGCCGTGTTTTTATATAGATTACCTATGAGTAGTGAGTACAACCTGCGATGAAAAGCAGAGGTTTCTGTTACTTAATATCAACATATGATCTCAGCAGTATCTAAAACATATGCTACTTACCATAACATTTGCATGTGCGTTGCTATATTTTTGTTCCACTCAGGTTATCTTAGAGCCTTAGGGCTTACCCCATTTGCACATGTTTGAATTAGATGGATGCAAAACCACCATACAAAAATATAATTTTGGAGGAGAGGAAGGGGGACACTTCAGAAATGTGGATTATTTTTCTCCTTTCCTGCCAGTTCTGTGTCTGCATCTGCATTTATATGCATATGTTGCTGTCACAGGTTTACCTGGATTTACTTTCAGGACAAACAGTCCTGAAGCTGCATCTTGCAGCACCATTTAAGGCAATTCAGAACAGGGAATATAAGACTCTTCTCCCATTTGAAATGCAGGTAGGGATTCCTATTTTCTTATTCCCTTTATTCAAGTTTTTCCACTGTCATATGTGCACCTACAAGCTATTTTCGCCATTACTAACTGGGCCAGTGGTGTGTGCATGAATATTGACTCTGGAGGTTACAGTGAGGCAAACTCATGGTATTTTCTCTTTATGGAGCAGAATGCATTGGCAGTTCATAAGTTATTCATGCTCATTGCCCTCAGGGATCCATTCATATAAGCTAAAAAGATGTATTGGGTGCCTGACTATCTCTTATGCCTGCGTATCAGATGGCCCTCATAGCCATAATCGTATCCCAATTTATACTGCCATCATTGCTGCATGCTTTTGAGGAAGGGAATTGCAACTGTTCCCAGTTTTCTCAGGGCAAAAAGGGCCCTGCGGGACTTGAGCTGGTTTCCCCGTGTCTCAAGAAATTAATCCTGGCTCTCTGAAAACCCAAACTAACTGTGTTGTCTGTTGGGCCTCTGTTACCCTCCCTGCCAGGGTGTGTGAAATCTCCTGTCAAACACTTAAGCAGCAGAAATTGGCAGATCCCAGCTTGGCTGCTGCAATGCCAGCTCTAAGCATCGACCTTGTCATTAGACACCAGCTCTTTTCTTAGTGGAAGATCCTGTGCTCAGTATGTTCCACTCAGCTTTTGCCAGCACTCTGCGGGGGAGGAATGGGCCACAGGTTTTGACATTTCCATCACTGGACAAAGCTATGGATATAAATTCTTTTGGTCCATTTGGTTTGGTTTGGTTTGCATTTTGTAACAGATTGAAAACATTATGCAAAACAAATGCGTGCTTGGGTGCCTTCTTAATGCCTGTTTAGAGTTGTGTGCATCATTCCTTGGGCTTTGTTTACTGATGGATTTGCCTGCTTTTCTATATCAGCTGTGGATGCCCAGCTTCCAATTTATATAGAGCCAGAGATGCACTAGTTATCTCTGAGCCTAGTTTTCCTGTGGAAAAACTCCAGGGAAAGTTGTGGATGCACTGTTGAATTAATCAGGAGGAGGAAGTGTTCTTGGAAGAAGCAGAACTTCCTTTCATACAGGATAAGACATGGCCAGATGCCAAGGGTGGGGAATAGGGACACGATTAAAGATCTAGATAAAGAAGGAAGTGCTTTTCTCTGCAAAGATGATGCATTTTCCTAAAATTTGACTTCCTACATTGCTAGGAAAGCAAATTGTTCCACCCTTTTTTTTGCTTTATCTTCTGCTTGAGTTGCAAATTTTCCCTCTTACTCAGCAGACCAACTAGTAGAAACAAAATTTCCTTCCTCTTTGAAGCTTGCAGATGCTCAGATCAGGAAAGGGCAAATGGAGGAAGAGAACAGGCCATGCCCATTTTTGGCTGCAATTTATCCCCCCAGGCATCAATGATGGAGGGGAACACCATGGTCCTTTCCAGCTTTATTCTCAGTATTAGACCACTGACGTCATCAGAATTTGTTCCACACTCAACTTTAGCCTCATCAGCGTTATTTGCTGCAGATCTATAATTAGCGGAGGTACATATGTGCGTGTATACACTCACAGAGAGGGATTTATGGAGACAGTAGCGTGTTTCATTACTGCAATCACTACCAGGTGTTTAAGTGTAATAGGATTACAGACAGCTTGATATTTATACAACAGCAGGACATGAGTTCTCACCCTCCATGTATATCCTTTTGACTTTGTAACTGTGTGACCATACATCTAGTGACGCTGGCTTTCCCACCCGACCCCCACAGCCTTGTTCTCTCTGCCTGCACGGATATATTTCCTTTCATTTCCATGCAGAGTGTGTCACCATTTCATAACTCAGTAAATCAGCTCACTCTTTTGATTCCTCCCACCAGTGCAGCTGTACATCAGAGCAGAGCCCTGTGTCCCCCTGCGTGGGATGCCAGCTGTGGCAAACGAACAAGGAAGCCACCAGAGTTCTGCACTTCTATTTTCTTAGCTTCTATGTAAAAACATATATATGAGGGGGTTTTTCGCCATGCAGACATCCGCCGGAGCTAGCATTGTTTTCATTGATTGCTGCCGCTGGAGCTCTGGAGGCAGCAGTACTGATCCATATGGAAACAAGGTTTTCATAAATCTGTCAGACTTGAATTCTCTTGCAGAGCCCCATCCGGTTGCTTGCTTCTATTTTCTTTTCCGTGTTTTCAATTCCTGATTGAGTCAAGTTCAAAGAAGCAACTTATTTGGCAGTGCCCTTGAAATAAAGGTCTGGTTTAATTGTGCCTTGGGAAGCCTGGGAACATAAGGCTTCCTCATGCATTCAGAAAAAGTATATTCGCAGGTACATCTGCATCTGCTGTCCCACGTCCTCTGGCACACTCGGGGTAGAGCTCTCCCACATGCCTCTTTTTAGCATGTGGGGGCTGAGTGCTTTTCAAAGCCAGGGATTAGACTCTTTCTTCTGTTAAGGAGTGGCTATTAGCATTTGATGCCTTCTGTCCTGCCTGCTGCTTTTATGCTCCATTGGCGCTGTTTCAGAAATGACATTATCATAGGATTGAGTAGCTCGGGGGATTGCAAACCAGCAGCAGAGTCTTTCCCCTCCAGGTCAGGAGTTCATAGCTGACCTGGACTAATACTAGCTCAACTTCATTAGCATCTGTAATGAGTTAGGGATCTCCTTTCCAGTTCCTACCAAACATATATCTCATGGCATCCCAGCACAAAATTTTGCTTTACCAAACACTCTCTCGGGGTACTGCAAAGACACCCACAGCTGGAAAGTGTCCTTTCAGTGATAGTGTCAGGGCAGAGTGGCCAGGCAGTGTGAGCATAATATGCATAATATGCAGATGTGTTCTCCACCACTGCCCCTCTCTATCTGTCACCAGTATCAAAGTTAACTTGCACAGCCTTGGGCTACAAAGGGACATGATGAAGAGTGGGAGACTATGCTAGACTGAGAGGGTTATTCATAAGCAGAACCATTTGCAAGCAAACTAAAATGTCTGCTCTCAATAAAGACTTCAGACTTTCACCACACATTCCTGTGTTTCTGTGGAAGGTTATCACAGTGAATCAGAAAGAAATTATGCTAATTCGTTGTCACCTTTGGGGATCAGAAGATGGTATGGCGATAAAATCAAAAAGGATTTTTTTTCTTCATCTGGAGTAAACCGCGTGAAAGAAAATTTGCTTTCCATATGATACAAGATGCTACATAGATACCACATGCCTGACCTGCTCTAAAACCATCTGTCATCAGCTCTAGGCAGCGCCCATTTGTCTCGGTGGAAGATCTCCTCTGGTTGGTTTAGTGGTCTGTCTGTTTATATTCATAAGCCTACACAGTGCTGCAGCTGGCTTAAACAGCTTATTAGTATTGTTTACTGGATTTTGTTGTTTAATCAGAAATACTGATAAGCAATCTAAAAATTAGTGGCTTTTCAAAGACTTTCACGTAAGAGTGGCATTGGCATGGAAGTACAAAATCAAGTCTTGCAAAGATGCAGCTGAAGCCTCTGTCATTTCCTCCTCCCCTTATCTTTGCATTTTTCCCCTCAGGAATGCAGGGAAATATTCCCCCTCAGAGCAGCCTTTGAGCTCTTCAGCTGTGGTGGGTTTATTCTACAACCTTTTTTGTATCTAAGGAGGCTTGCTCATATAATTTCTACAAATTTCTACAAATTAATATTTCAGGTTCTCTTCTCCTCTGGCAAGCATCAGGGTGTTTAAACCACAGCATCCTGCTGGGGCTCATTCCTACAGTTTTTCTGCTCCCTCCTCTTCTCTCCAGTACTGAGCATTGGACCTAGAGCCAAGCTTGCTCCGTGGTCTGTGTTCATGGAGGTTACCGTGTCTGTGCGTGGGGAACTACCAACTACAATCTGTGCTGAAACCTGTCTCTCAGTATCAATCAGCTGTTGGGACAACTTGAGGAACCACTGGGCAGCCATGAGAGCAACCACATTATTAATTCCTGGCACACAAGAAGAAAAGGCGTGGAAGAAACCCAAAGGCTTTCCTCGGGCTCTGTCACACATGGCCATACATGGTATTGCTCCCCAGACAACATCATGGCTATTTGGCTTCCCCTTGCCTTTTTCTGTGATGCTGTCTCCATGTGCAATATTTGCCTCTCTCCTTAGTTGCCATGCTACTGTTAGTTCCCTTTTAATCCTCACTAAAGAGTCACATTCTCCTGTGATTTCCTCAGGAAATGGAACAAACTTGAGTAAGTTCTTGAGTCCTCTGCCCACCCCCTTTCCTTTCGTATTCTGCACGTCTGCCTATTAGATTATAAGTGATTTGTAGAGAGGCTTAGCTTTAGCTGGAGCATTGTACATGGTCAACTTCATTGTTGTCAGTAAATGCATACTTTACCTGGGCTTCTTGCTTTCTTCTTTTCCTTTTAAAAATGAAAAAATCCCTTGAAGCTCTAAAATAAAACTACAAATCCACAAAGGTTTAACTGCAGTGCCTTAAACAGGTGCTTTATCCACTGTTCTCTTTGAAATGTGGATTCTAGCTTTTGTGACAATCTAACAGCGATGCTTTGTCCACTAGAGAAAGCCTAATTGCTCCCCATGATAGCAAATAAATCCGTGGAGATTTTCAAGTTAAAATTTGGATTTCAGACTAGCTGCATTGTACGATGCACAGCACTATCTCCACATCACAGATTCAAATGCACTACCAATTTCCTGGAAAAGCAATGTATTTTCTCTTTTTATTAGTATTTATTATTTTATCTAACTTCAGTACTTGTCAAGAGAACATTTATTGGTCCAAAATAGAAATCAAATACTCCACACTGTGAGAAATTAGTTGGGGCATCACTGTGAGAAGTTGGTGTGACCAGAGGGGAGAGGCCAGGTTATTCATCTGGGCATTAATCTTGATTTTGGAATATAAATAGGTCTTCAGGCATTTCAGCGAGACTTAGGATTAGTTCCTGAGAAGTCTGGAAATCAGCCTCATCTCTACTTGTCTAAGTTTCCCATATGATCAGTTCCCTTTTCCCAGCATAAAACGGACAGTGTTCCACTGTGGAAAATCAGGCTTTGCACTGAGGCAATGCTTTATTTTAAAGAATTCCCAGATGTTGTTGGTTTAAGGTCATTTTGAAATTCTCCATGATGGCAAAGCAGTTTATTAGAGAATATTTAGACAGTATAGGTTTGTCTTGAAGCTGAATAGGTATGAGGAAACACCTCACCATTAGGCTGACTCACACCACTCGAGGTAACCAAAGCTAAAAGAGAGACGGGACAGTCTGGAGACCTGGGCTCTCCTTCACTCTGCAGTGGAACTGAGGTGACAATGGCCTCAGGTTACATCAAGGGAAGTTTGAATTGGATATTAAGAAAAATTTCTTCACTGAAAGGGTTGTCAAGCATTGAAACTGGCTGCCTAGAGAAGTGGTTGAGTCACCGTCCCTGGAGGGATTTAAAAGATTTTTAGATGTCTCACTTGGAGACATGGTTCTCTCTGTGCATCAGCAACTTTACATCATTTCCAAAGAAGGTGAGAGGGTGATGGTCACTGCGGGTTGGGGTCTTACCCTGAATCTCTGCAGAGCTCATTCAGAATTCAGCATGCTGTGAATTTTTGCATGAATAAATTAGGCTTTGTTGCCAAGTTGATGGACGTCACCCACACGTCTTGTTATTGTTTTTGGAGCAAGTGCATAGGCTGGCATGCTGAAGGAATGCTGTATGTCCAGTTTGTTGAGGTGCCTGGAGTGTTAAAGGGCTGACATGAAGAGAGCTTGCTCTGCTAATGGATCAGGATTTTTATAGGCAGAAGGGATATGCCATTGTTGGAGTGGTAAATCTGTAATGACAGACGTTCGTTCTATATTTGTGAATGACCTGATTTGGCATGCATGCGGTTCTTTCTCCTGACAATAATGGAAACATGGTGTGAGACAGACAGAGAAATAAAGCTGTGGTTAAGTGAAGCTATACCTTTATAAACGTTTTGATTTAAAGTATTTGCTCCACTTAATTTCTCGCCTTGTTAAAAAAAAAAAAAGCCCCTATTTAAATAGTCTTTGTAAACGTTTCAGCTCTCCTCCTCCTTGTTTTTCCTCCTCCCTCACCTCCCTGCTAAGCTGAAGAGATGAGTGTAAGACATCTGTCAAAGCTGTGGTAGCGTATTCCTGCTGCTCCGTGAGGACCCCAGGAATCTTTCAGAGCATCCCTGGCTGCTGCAGTCCAGTCGCTGGGTGATGACTGCCCCAGAAGGTGAGAGTCAGGCACGGCTGGGACACAGCAGACCATTTTGTCACAATGTTAATTTGTCCCGGAATGGAGGGAGGAGAAGGGGAGGTTTCACTATGAAGAGAGAATTTTGAGGGGAAGATACCAGAAAGTTTAGGGAACATTAGCAGAGGCTGTTGTGCCCTTAAAGAGCCCTTGCTTTCTTCTGCACATTTCTTCCTCCCTTCTTCAGGAAAAATTCCTGAAGTGCTTTGGCTCAGTACCAAGTATTCCTTTGGCCTCCCAGCCAGAAAAGCTTGCTGAGGATGGAGAAATAGCCATACACAATGATTTTGAGAACTAATAACACATGCATGCAGTCCAGCCTTGAGCTATATAAAATATGGTGCATAGCTTTCAATCCCATTTTGTCAGAGGCCTTGGCTCCAGCCCCTCTCCTGCCTCTCTTTCCCCTCAAAAATAAAATAAATCCTACGCATTTTCTCCCAACTTCCAGCATGTGTGACTGTAATTGTGTCTCCGATGCTGGCAGGGTGCCTGATCTGTCAGCCTCACATGGGAATGAGGAAGGATGCCTGCTGGATCAGCTTAGCTGGGAGGGGATGTGGGGGCCAGAGGCTGGGACACTTGCTCACACGGCCCCACAGAGGACTGGGAGGGCATGGTGCTGCCCCTCTCCTGGGATGCACATGGCAGGTCAGGATCTGCTGCTGCTTCCTTCTAGGGGAGCTGCTTCGGGCCAGTGGGTATAACAGAGAGCAATTAGTTAAATCAAGGGGCCAGCCACAAGTGAACTAATTACATTGGTGCATTGTACTCCAGCAGCTTGTAATTCTTCTGCCCTGTGTTAGTACAGATGGGTCCTCCCTCAGTAAATGAAGACACTCTGTGTGTTAGTCACACTGCTGGATCAAGGAAAGTGTGTGGCTGGGTTTGCAACTGAGCTAGATGGACCTGCTCAGTACCTGGCCCTTTTTTCACGGTCTCTAGCATGGCTATTTATGTTAGTTAAAATACACTAAGGGGTAGAACACGCAGCTCTCCAGAGAGGATAACTCTTGCAAGCTGTGTGGTGCCTGGGGGAACAGTTATCTCTCCTGATTATGACCCATAGGAACTGATGTGATAGAAAAATCAATTGAATTCTGGAGGAACTTACTATTAAAAGACAACTTGTGGAACTTAATTGCTTGAAATAATTTGAGGAAAGCACAATTCTGGAAAATCTATCAGAGATAACAACCATATACCAGTGGGGGTAGCATCATCCTCTAGTTCTTAAGAAACGCAATTTCAATGGAAAAGCCTTTCAGGAGGATTATGCTGTGATGACCAGTGAAATAATTAGTTGTTGTTATCATTAAGCATTAGTTCCCCACAACATAAGTCACCAAGTGAGCATTACTGAGCTCTTACTCTTTGGTACTTAAGTCATCTCTTGTATCCACTGCCATGGCAGAAGTGTATTTCTCTCTGGACTGTCCTCCAAAAGCAGGTTTAGTATGAGGGATGTGGATGCGTGTGATGCCATGGCTGGAAGGGAGAGAGTGAGCAAGGAGCCACAGTGTGACACATCACAGTGTGATGAGTGTGCCAAAAGACAGGCAGCAGGAGAGGTGCTGGAGCTGTGCTGGGGACTCCAAGCCCTTGTTCTCACACTCAAAACTTCCAGGCAAACAAGATTCAATTGCTTTTTCCTGCCCCTGCAAAGAAGATGATTGTTCAGCTCCACAGCAGAATAATGTTATCAGTGGACATTTCTGCCATCAACACTGACATTTTGCCATGGTTTACTGTGGATATGCTAGATACTGAGTGTACACAAGGACACTGTTATGCCACTTTAAAAACACCAATAGCCTGACGACCTTGCATCCTAAGGGAGCATCCTTTTCCCCAAGGACAGCCAAGCAGTGGAAGAGCTTGCTCACAGAGGCCATGCAGTCTCCATCTTTGGAGGTTCTCAGGGCCAGACTGGACAAAGCCCTGGGCAAACTGATCTGACTTCATTGATGGCCATGACTGAGCAAGTGGTCAGACCGAGGACCTTGTAGATTCCCTCACTCTGAATTTTGATCCTGTGATCTTTACCTGGGGTTGTTCATGTTTTTGTGGAGCACACAAACACTGTGCCCTATCTGCAGGCAGGTACCTGCCTACAAACTAACTCATTGGAGTTTTTTCCTATGTAGGGCCTTCTGAAGGAAATATTACACACATGGATGTAGGCAGTCTTATCTTCTTCTCACTTGCATCTTAATGATGGGGGCAGTTCAACATTAATTGGGAATATTTCTAAGAAGTATTATTTTTCAGTTGTTTGGTACATTTTCCTTAAACTCACTAAGTAATTACTCACTGTTCTGTCACTCCTTTGACAGAGACTGAGTACAGCAAAGCACTTTTTTTTTGCTCTGGTGCTAAGTACATATTTGCACAGCCTTTTTTGGTTCATCTGATGATGCTATTTTGTTTCCTCATGAATGGATACTTCCTTTGCTCTCACTTGACTTTCTCTGCACCCTCTCTACCCCTCCACATGCCTTCAGTGCCAGGATGGCAGCTTTAAGAGTGCTGGTAGTCCCTTGGCAGTTGCAAATCAAGGACTTCAATCACAGCATGATGATGATATTGATGGTGTTTGCTAATTTTTTGAAAAATAAAAATGTTAAAAAATTATCTTTTGGCAGTGGGTGAGGGGTTACAGATTAATGTGTGGCAATTTGAATATGTGCTAATAATTTTTGCATTTGGAATGCTTAATTGATAAAGATTATGTGGATAAAGATCTATAATTAACTGATAAATATTAAAACATTAACAGATAAAGATTTATATTGTTCCTGAGAAAAAATGATAAGAGTTTCCTCTCTGCTGCACCCTTTTAAGAAGCGATAAAGGAAGAAAAATAAGAATATGGCACTTAGTGCAGCTTAAATGTAACTTGCTTTATTGTGTTATTGCTGAATTGAGGTAATTAAACTTTGCAAAAACTTTTAAAAATTATTTTTGAAAGAGACAGAAGTTAATTTCAGCCTAATTGTTATACTGTAGTTTTGGGACCTAGAATTCCCATAATCAAAGATCAAAGCAGACAGACAGTTTTCCTTCATCTGGAAATCAGCAGACACCACAGCTTGCATAACAAAAGATCAGAGACTAGAGGCTGTGCAGTCTGTCTTCATGAGACTAAAAATTTGCTCACATATGAGAAAGTCCATCAAAGCTTGTCTAACAGTTGTATGTGACAGGAAATGCACTAATTTTATAGTCAGAGTGGTTAAACAGATTTTCCTACCAAATCAAAAGTATAAGAAAATTAGATCCAAATCCACCCACCTGTGGGATTCCAGTGAAAACATCCCTCCCGACTCTGCATCAGGGAATAGTCTGTCAGACCTGTGGACCTCACTCCTGCTGATCCTACCCTGGACTCACCGGATTTTGCTGCAACTCTGCTAAGGAGGCTGCAGCCCTTGACTCCAAAGGGCCAAGGGCTTGGCTCACTGCTATCTGTTTGCTCTCAGTGGCACACTGAACCTTACTTGTTATTATGCCAGTTTCAAATCCATCCTACATTTTAAAATGCATCTTATATGCCACCGTTTTCAACCAATGTTTTCTTTTTCTCAGCTTTTTTAAAAGGCTATTCAATACAGATGTCTTGAATTCCTGCAGAACAGTGCTCAGGTGTAACCATCAGTAGAGTCCTAGTGATGTTGCTCCTTGAGCCTCTGTGCTCTATGCATTTGCAATGTAGAATGTATTTATGATCACTTCTCCCAGTGGAAAGAGTGAGCAATTATTAGTAATGTACAGACTATTTACAAGGTTTTCTTTTCATTGTGATAATCTATTCCTCAGCCAAGGCTTTTGCATTCATCCAGGTGAGTACAGTATCTCTCAGTAGTTGTGCTTCAACATTAAATTAATGTATTTTTATTTCTAAATGTCTGAGTCTTGAATCAACTGCACTGCTTGTGGAACATCAGTGAAACCCCCAGGGTCTCAGATATTTTTTAAAAGGGAGGACATCTCCCCACCAGCACCTATGTTTTGTAAGGAAGCAGGACTGTCTCATTAGCGCAGAACCAGTGTGGCTTCAACATACTAGGATGTGCTGCTGCCAATCCTTTATGCCCTCCAGTTAAGCATTGGCATGACCTGCCCAGGGAGGTGGTGGAGTCACCATCCCTGGAAGTGTCCAAGAAATGACTGGATGTGGACTTTACTGTGGACTCTACTGGTTAAGTTGGCATGGTGGTGCTCAGTCAAAAGTTGGACTCCATGATCTTGGAGGTCTTTTCCAACGTTAATGATTCTGTGATTCTATGACTGGCCACATCCAGTCTTTCATGTCTTAACAGCAATCACCGTCTTCACCAATTCCCTTTCCCATCACAGTTCTGCCTAGGAAGGCCAGCAGTGTTCAGGAAAACGCCAGTGGTAGGTCGTAGCTCTTCCTGAAGGCATCTCTGGTGGCTTATAACAGTGTGATGGGATACGTCTGTTCCACTGGTCTCTCTGACTTCAGGCTTACCTGCAAAAAGAAGGGCCTTTCTGAAATGATCAGAATAAATGGAGGTGATAATTCTGTGATTACATCCAAGCAGTCAAAACCAGGGTCCCAGCGTACCTGAACATACAACATGGGCACCCTTCTCCTGGAGTTTTTTCTCTCTACTGTCAAAGCAGCACAACTCAAACTCCTTTCATTTTATTTCTTAAAGAAAAAAAAAAAAAAAAAAAGTCTGCTTGCCTTAAAGCATTATTGAGGCATGACTAATTTAACCTAGATTTTTTAAAAAAATTCTTAGTAACTAACTGGATGATTAATTTTATTAAGAAATCAGGCAGCTGCATTACCTTTGATCTCCCTGCCTGTGCTTCAAAACAGTAACCTATTTGGGCACACTTAAGTTTAACTTTCCCTGGCACCACTGACTAGAGTCACTTTGGTTGGAGAAATAGATTTAGGAAATGTTGATTTAAAGGAAAAAAAAAAAAAAGATCAGTCATACTGCTCTACTAATTACATTTGCCATATTAGTGGCACAGACTGTTCATTTTCAGGCTCTGTTGGAGAGATTACCCAGAGAGGTGTTATCCTCTCAGTACAGTGTCAGATGTCACCCTGTGGGATATTAAAGCCAAGTCAAGATTGTGCTGAAAAATATTTTTTTTCCTTCTGTACAGTAACACATACAGCTAGCTCTAGATTGCATCAAAAGAAATCCCTTTGCAGAAGAAATGTTAATGTGGGCTGCCAAATTGGAAAGATTTTCTGTAGTTCACTGTTAATGTAAGACCTCAGCTCTTGTGGAACATGCTGTCCTCTAATGAACAGCTCCTTAATGAGAGCAGAGAATCAGAGTTTCACATCTAGACGAATGACAGCAAAGTTTGGAAGGTGTTGTTTCTGTTTTTCTTTCTTACTCTTTTTAATACAAGCACTAATTGGCCTTAAATAAATGTGAGTAGGACACAATAGATTTATGATATTTTTTGTGTAGCAAAACCAGATCTCAGGCATTCAGAGAAACAGACTCCCCTTTTATGAGGTAATTATGATTTAGTATTTACTCTCTCCCTGTTGAGTTTGTGGGTTGTCTTTAAAGTGGCTCTGGGATGAATGTCAGAAGTGGAATTTACCTTTTCAACATGTAAAATGCAGAAGACATATATTACTTCTGTGAGTAATATTTCTTCTCTGCTGCTACATTAGTTGGGGTTTTTTCCTGAAAAAACATCTATAAATTATCCCCATGGACGGGTTGCTGTATCATCAGAAAATGGTTGTTTTGGAAGAGTGTGGGGAAGTTTCTAAAAGTTCAGGTATCTCTTCCAGTAGTAGCAACACTCCTCCAAGCTCGACTTCAGTCTTTCAGTTGGAAATCAAGTTTTATTTGATTTAAAAGGATGTAAATTAAATATGGAAGGTGACACCATCACACAGGCTTGCCTTTAGCTTTGTTTCTTGTTTTTGGGAGAAGACTTGGGAGCAGGCTCCTTTTGGGGTTTAATTTCACAAGGCTGTGACCCAACTCCAGGATTTCAGTGGGAGCTCATTCTGCCAGAGAGCACTGGCTCAGAAATGTTGTTCTGGAAGCACAACTGAACAGTTTGCTACCAGCTCTCAACCTGACTTTTTCCAGAGGTCCTAGGAAATGAGGCATATCTCTCCCTCTTGCACTCTCTGCTCTTTGTTCATTGAATCATCCTGCACATTCAGCAACCCACCTGAAAGGCATTCAGGAACTGTGTGCTCAGCAAACCCAGCACCTCACTCCTGTCTGAACAGCTCTCACAGACATCCTACCTAAAAACAGTCTCCTCACTGCTAATTTCATACCTCCATAATTTATTTTTTAAGCTCCTTTCCCTCCCTTCCCTGACAACAAACTCAGAAACATTGGGTAGGTTTTAGGAATGGTTTGAGGGAAAAAAAAACCCAAACAAAGAAAAATACAGAAATTGCAAATAATTGCAATAGCACGGCAATGCACAACATACTTCAGCTGCAGTGCAAGATGGATGATGGGCTACCTGTGAATTTGACAGAGCTGCAGGATTTCAAGTCATATGTTCATGGAGTCTAGGGGATTTACTCTACTTTACAGTCTTCCAGCACACAACAGGTGCTGCATCCAAAGAGGTGTGGCCAGCAGGCCGAGGGAGGTGATTGTCCCACTCTCTGCTCTCATGAGACCCCACCTGCGGTGCTGCATCCATCTCTGGGGTCCCCAACACAGGAAAGACACTGACCTGCTGGAGCATCTCCAGGGAAGGGCCACAAGAATGATCAGAGGGTCAGAGCACCCCTTCTATGAAGACAGGCCGAGACAGCTGAAGTTGCTCAGCCTGGAGAAGAAAAGGCTCCAGGGAAGCTTTAGAGCAGCCTCCCATTACATTAAGGGGGACTTTTTACAAGGGCATGTAGTGACAGGACAAGAGATAATGGCTTCAAACAGAAAGAGGGTGAGCTTAGATTAGATATGAAGAAGAAATTCTTCACTATGAGAGTGGTGAGAGACTGGCACAGGCTGCCCGAGAGGTTGTGGATGCCCCATCTCTAGAAGTGCTCAAGGTCAGTGAAAGGTGTTCCTGCTCATGACATGGGGGCTGGAACGAGATGAACTTTAAGGTCCCTTCCAACCCAAACCATTCTACATTTCTATGATCTCCAAAAGATCAGGGGCACTGAGAAAGTGTGTTTAAACCCAGAGGGAATGTATAAACAAAAATTCCAGAAAAGCTATCACCCTCAGAAACAAAGGGAGAGATACAAAGAATGCAGACAGGCAGTGAACCTGCATCAATTCTTGGTTGTGCATAGCAGAGGATGAATCTAATGTGGATCAATAAACTAAAACACTGACTCATTAAAACCCAGCGTAAAATTCAAGTGGTTTATCTGGGAAGATAACTGATGGAAGACATTGATTAAAAAAATTATGCTCAGTGCATATAGAGGATGAAAATCAGAGCTTTCTCCCACTATACTCTGGTAGTATTTGGCAGAAGCAGTTTGAAATTTACACGGCATTGCTACAAACAACAGTGGGTGGTCAATAGAGCTGAAGGAGGACTCTTGGAAACCCACACCACAAAGAACTCTCATCCCTTCAGGGGAGGCAGGCAAGACTCAAGGGTGCAAAGCACAGCCCAGTTTATGTATTTTAGGGTGATGCTGCTGACTCTCACCCACAAAGCCTGGGGGTATTGCAGGCCTACATGACCTACATGGCCACATGTTCACTAGCTCTCAAATTAAAGGGCAAGGGTGGTTTCCAGCATTTTCAGTATTACAAGCCTTGGTGAGCCTCAGGAGCACACTTATCCATTTATCTCACCCAGGTGATTTGCATCCACACGCTCAAGTTGCATCTTCGCCACCACTCTAGTTGTGCAAGCACCAGCCCAAGGAATGATTACTAATTCTGAAATGTTTTATTTACGACAAACAGTGATGCAATTACTTGGCGTGATGGACAAGGCAAACAAGACACCAGTCAAGCAAGTTTTTGGAAGAGTTTCAACATGTGATATGTCTTGGAAAACATTCTTGCTTCATGAGACTTGATAACCAGCAGGACAATTAGTGGTGTTTGGAAAGTCACACAGAAGGAGCACACTCATAGATCTGGAGGGTCTGAGGAAGAAGGTGATGGTGCAGCTCAAAGAATAAGTCTTGAATGAAAACTGCATTTGATGAAAGAAAAGAGATGGCTATTTAAGAGTTACCTGAGGCAGAACCCACTGAAGAAGAGCAGAAGAAGACAGAAGGCATTACAAATGTGGAATGACAGTGAAAAGTTAAACATCTTTCTAAATTGTTATAGAAGACCCATAGCTAATTCTCTTTAGAAATAGATCTGAACATAAACTGAAACTTGAATATAAAGCTTACTAATGTTATTGCAGTTCATCAAGAAATGTAAAAACACAAAAAGCAAACAAAGTTATTAACTACCTAGAGGTTTTTTTAGGAACCCATGGACCCACTGGATTTGCCTTTCCTGTTTTAACTGGAATTCAACCTGAAACTATTTTGTTTCCCTGTTCCTACACCATCTGTGCCTGATGATGACCCAGATGAACCTTTATTGCCATCCTACATCAGCACTCAGTAGTTTTAATGATATCTTTCCCATCTGTCTGCAATATGTGTGTACATTACATTTCTTTCAGGTACCTCATTACTACCCTATATTTATTCTTTTGTCATTTCATCAGTTTATAATTAACCATTGTGTTCATACTATCTTTTATTTCAATATATTTCTATGGTGATAAGTGTGTATGGGATGTATTAGGGACTCTGGTGAAAGGAGTTGAAATATATTTCCCTTACTTCCTGTGGAAATAACAGTTTGCAAATGGTGGCTTTGCTATTATGGATTTCCCTTAAGAAGCTGTGTTTGTGTATCAGTAAGGGGGCTGGGGGAGAGTGTTCTATCCTAATCCCAGCACAACCCATCCTTATCCAGCACTCTCACTCACCTCTTCCAGGCAAACTATAATTATTTTAAATTTCTGGAAATGTTGACACTGCGGGAGAAAGAAGGATCTCATGTGCTTTTTCTGTCTCCTTCCCTATTTGGATGTGAGGGGAGAAAACTGAAAGCTACAGTAGTTACTTGTTTAAAAAAAATAATCTTTTATTTATTTCCTGAACAGTGTGTACTGTATTCTGCAGATTTAGCAAGTGCTGTATAAAATAGCACACTAATGTAGTTCAGGGTATTTTGGTCGCTAAAATAAGGGAAGGGCAAGTAACATCCTGAAAATAGAAAGTATTATGGGGTTCATAAATTTTTAAAAAAAAAAAAAAAGAAAAGAAGCAAGGATATTTTATAGAAAGCTAATAATGTAGCCACTGTAAATCCTCAGGTTTCTATAGAAAAATTCTGGAAAATCAGGATGATGTTCACAGGTGCCTCTGTGCACTTTTGTGTGTTGTTAATATTGTAGTTAGCATAGCATCATGTTAAGATTCAGCATTAAATTTCATCTGTGTCATACAGCAATTGGAATGACGATATAACAGGATTTTGAAAAAAAAGTAACTCAATTTGATGTGATAACCATAAAAAATAATAACTGAACATGCAGCAAGAAAGTCTAATTTCAAACCATACTCTATCTCTTCAGTGACTATACTGTGATAGTGTGTTTCACACAGTCATTTTTTAATTTTTTCCTAAAATTTCCCTTTATTTCTGTATTATGCCCAAGGCATAGGTATAGAGGAGAAAAAAGTGTGAATATTTTCTCAAAACCACTTTTTGCTGCTGGCTTTGACATCTTTAGCCAGGGTAGAACAGATACAAACAGGCTAGTGAAACTGGATTATGGCAGGAGGATAAGCAAGGACATTCTCCTGAATGCTTAGGACTCAACACTTCTACTGTTTGGCAAAAAAGTGAATATTTAGTGAAAAATAAAAATTAAAAACTTAAATAAAAAAGAGGATCTTAGATGTTGTTTCAATAAAGGCAGCTCATCTGGCTGCAAAGATGGCTATTTTCATCATGCATATGGCCAAAGCAGTGACAGTCCCAGCTGCAGAACACAATGAGAGGCATGTGAAAAAGACTAACATAGGGAGTCAGGAGAGCTTTGGAAACCAGGTAGAGCATTCTGAGATGTATAAAAGGGGGTGGTGAACCTGATAGGAATAAAAATTATGACTATAATTGGTCTGGTGTGTGATGGACCCTTTTGGTAGTTACAGTAAAATTAAAATTTTGGAATATGCTTTCAGAAGAATCTCAGAATATAATTGTAGCACCTGAAGAAGAAAATCAACAGCTGGCAATTGGGATAAGTCAAGATTAGAGTTTTAAATTATAGAATTTTTACACACACACAAAAAAATTGAAACTATTTTTGGAGGCCTAATTAAAGCAACTATACATATTGGTTTTAGTACATACATGGCCAACTAAGCTTGAAAAATTGAGCCTTCCAGATGAAGCAAATCAGACTGCCACGTCAACAATGGTCTAAAAAAGGCAGGCTCTCTTTTAGAGAACCTAACTGGGAACAAATATCAGAATGGCTTCATGCATTAAGGCAATGTGTTTCATGAGGGAGTGATAAGCAAGGAGAGAAGGGACAAAGTAATTGTTCCTGTGTAACTGGAGCCAAACAATGTCACTCCTAAGAAAACAAGTGTTATTGAATTTTCAATAGCACTTTAGGAAGGCAAGACAAGACCTTGAGAATAATTACTTTTGATAGTTTTATTCCCTAAGCAAGCAAGGAATTAAAACACAAAAAATAACATTGAACAGAATTTAAACTTTTTTCTTTCACTCTTCTTGCTACTGGAAACAAACCTTGGGACAAAAAATCTTTGGTGAAACCCCAAACGCAGCACTTGACACTTGTAAGGAAAGCAAAAGGGAATGCCAGAAGCTTGACTTCCCTTGCACCTGGAGGAAGTTTGAAACCAAGTTTGTCATTTTTCATAAAGGTGCTCCAGCTGTCAGAATAGGCAGCCAGGAGTGCCAGCCATGTCCTTGTAGGGGGAGGGCATCAGGCACAGCCTCACCAGCTGGGCAAGGGAGGAGATTTTCCTGCTCTGCTCTGCACTGAGGAGGCCTCACCTCCAGTAAGGGCAGTTTTGCTGGGGGCAGTTTTGGGTGCCACCATATGAAAAAGACATTAAACTGTTAGAGAGTTTAACATTTCTGTCCAAAGGAGAGAAATGAGGATTGGTGAAGGGCCTTGAGGCAAAGCTGAATGGGCAGTGGCTGAGGCCACTTGGTCTGCTCAGCCTGGAGAAGAGGAGACTGAGGGGAGGGAGACCTCATTGCACTCTGCAACTCCCTCATGAGGGGAAGCAGGGGGGCAGGTGTTGATCTCTTCTCTCTGGTGACCAGTGATAGGCTTCATGGAAACAACATGAAGCTGAGTCAGGGGAGGTTTGAGTCAGGGGAGGTTTAAGTCAGATATCAGGAAAATAGGCACGAGTAGGCAAATAAAGTTCCCTCTGCTCCAGTATCAGGAGTCCAATAGAGACAGATTCTGGCATTATGCAATAAATACACTCCCTTCAGGAACGATGTCAGATATTTGGAATATTCTGCCAGGCAGAGCATAACTGAGGTGAGCTTGCCAATTTATCTCTGCTACTTTTAAAGATTACTTGCTCTGGAAGTTCCCAACACCTTTTCACTCTCTGATTCCAGACTGTGTGAAATAAAATCAGATTTTTTTTATTCATTACTGATTTTCCATCAGGGATAATCCACTTCATAACCTCCCCAAGCCTGCACACGTGTGTGTGTGTCTTTCCTCCTCATAAGCCAACATCCCTGATACATAGATAATTTATGAAAACAGAGTAGATGCTTTTTAATAATTAAGTAATAAATAATAGGAGGGGACTTTTCCCAACAATGTACTGAGGCTTTGAAGTAGAATACAGCTCTGAAAGGTTAGTGGCTGTGGATAAATTACATTTCAAAAAAGAAAACCTGAAGAAAGCTGCTGCACTTACACTGTATTATTAAGTAAATTAAAACACTGAGAAAGTTCTTTTCATTTTGCAATGTATGCACTTCATCGCAGTAACATGTGAGCAGTAGTCCTGTGGCAAAAAGCCAATTGACTGAACCAGAGTAAATCACACAGCATCAACACGGCCCATTCTCTCTAAATTACAGGGCAAACAAAAACACAGGTAAAATTAGCCCCGGCTGTAATTATATAGCAGAATTGTGCCGAGGACGCAGAATGATAAACGGCAAATGCAGAGTGTGTTGTGTCATATCATGTAATCTCTCCTGCTGCAGAGTTGAAAAACAAAGGGAGAGTTGTGCCTTGTTTGTCTAACATGCTCTATATCACAAATTAGAAATCCTTCCTAATTAAGATATTGTTAAATTTCCTTTGTTAACAATTTTTTAACAATGTTAATTAGTGATCATTGATGACATTTTAACAATGTTAATTAGTGATCATTGTTCATCTAACAAACAATTAGGGTGATTTGCGCTGCAGTTCTCAGGCGCAGAAATGCATCCCAGAGCCTTCCTGCCTTTTTACCCCCAGGCTGCTTGAGCCGAGGGAGGGCATCTGGGAATGCTAATGCAATACGTAGCCACTCATTTAGCAGAAGCATTGCAAGCAAAATCATGTCTGGCTTATGAACGTTTAATAGTTTGAAACAGCTGTAGCCTCACAAGGGTGTTCTCATCATACAAGTGCTCCATGAGGTCATTCAGGCCATTTTTACACTAATGTAATATAATACAATACTAGAGGCACACAGACATTCATTTCCCACTATTCCATTAATTCTCATCTAGCTGCGCAGTTGGCAGTGGCTCTCAGAGGCCTGAGGTTGTGGTGTCCTAACTCCAGCCATTTTCTGGTCTATGCACTGGTGACAGTAGTAGCAGCAGCACCTGTCCCTGATGCCTTTGTGAAAACTGGGAGCAAAAACACCAGAACAAGAACCACTGTCACATTTACAACTCCAGCTTTGGGAGTTGCAATATCACTTTGATTTGTAAGAAATGTCCCTGAGAAAGAAGGATGTTAGCAACAAGCGTTATGAAGGAGCTTGAGAAATCAGCCTGTCAGTTAGACCACAGGAGCACAGAAATTGGACTGCATTTCCTGGCAGAGACAAGTGGAGGGCTACAGGCTCTGACAGATGTCAGGCTCGATGCACGCTTCCTCTCCACAGTGGTCAAAGCATTATCTCTGGCTGGAGCCAAAAGGCCTCTCTTCCTCCTACCCGAGAACTTCAGGGGAAGTTGGGTTAAATGCTAGTTCAATTAAAAGAAAACAAAAAACAAACAACCAAACCCCAGACTTGCACTGAGGAAAACAGACAGTCTGGAGGTTGAGCAGTGGGATAATATTGCTTGAGATACCTCCTGCTGTTGTCCTACTGCCAGTGATAGCAGCAATCAGAGGCAGGGCCACCACACAGGCATTGGGCAGTGACACTGTCGGGGAACTTGCAGCTGTGTTATCACTGTGCCTCTGCTCCAGATAAGGGTAGACATTGGGTGATAGTACATCTGCATATGGTGAATATCACTGCTCCTGTGGTGAGTGCTGATGGTGGACCACCAGAGTAGCTGTGCACTGTGGAAGGCCCTCAGCATGGATTTTGCTGCTGGGGGTGTTACCATGCTTACCATAGTGCTTAGCAAGAGGCATAAATGCACTTTTCTGTGAGCCTTGCCCCAGCAAACACGCTTAAACCCTGCTGCATTACAATTTCCTTTCTCATTTTGTATTTCTTTACGGCCATGAATACCTGCTGTCCACCCATAGCTCAGTTACATAATTTATCCATTTTTTCTTCACATGTATAGTTTGTTACCTCTGTGATATGAACAGAGAATTGTTTGCATGTTGCTATACATAAATGTTTCTGCAGAAAATGGTAGATGGAAACGGGTGCCAGAACCCACGCAACAAGTTCTAAATGTTAACTGCAGATTTGGAAAATCATTGTTAATGCAGGGCTGACACAACAGACACGTTCTTGCATGGTCCAGATTAGTGGATGGCATTGATATGATTAGATTATAAGAGTGAGCCATTAATCCCTTCTTTTCCTGATTCATATAGACAAGATTGAAGTGTAAACTAACACTAACCTACTCAGTTCCAACTACATTCTCATGAATATACATGCATCAGTCCATCAAATTTACATTTATAAAATGCCCTTCTTTCAAGGATCTCAGAATGCAAGAGGCAATCAATAGAAAAATAAAATTGTTAAGCTTGATTTGGTAAGAAAAATTCAGCTTAGGAATTCCAAGATTTTTCTACTGCCACTTTCTACAGCTGGAGCTGAGTAGGATATGCCTGCGTTATGTCTTTCACCTCGCCACTTGGTCTTGTGGTTTTTGTGCAAATCTAAGTGCTGATAGAACCAAAGGATTAGTAGCACTTGCTAGGATAAAGCTCTGTACCTGTTTTTGCAGCAAAGTAGTGCTCTTTTCCCCCGCTGTTTCCTGAGAATGGCCACAGGCTGTGAAACTTCTTGCCTCACTATGCATGGAAATCAGACACCAATCCTTGGAGGAGAAGCCGAATGTGCTATTTGTTATGACAGTGAAATGTTCCCAGTTTTCCAAGTCAAGAACCCACAACTGAGAACCTAAAAGCACATTTTAATGAGGAAATGCATTTTGATGCTGCAGGGCTCACCTATGGCAGGTTGGGGCAGAAGTGTCTAACTTTAAGCATCTACATTTGGTGAGGTGAGAGAGGGAACTGGTAAATGCTTGCTTGTATTTCTAGGTACCTTTTTGTCATAGGAAATTTTATTGCTGTTTGTGTTATGGATTGTGATTGTCAGACCCAGATATGAAAGCCAAAATATATTTTGACTTTCATGGGAGCAGATGGAAATTGTAAACTGATTTTCACCTTTCAAAAATGACCAGTTTCATTGCTAAATTTGATTAATTTGTTCTGTTGTTATGACTTTGCTCTGTTCTAGATTCCAAGTAACTGTGATTTCTTTTTCCGAAACAGAAGTAGGTATCCCTAAGGGAAAGTGTAAATATTTTGTGAAGATGATGCTGACAATATGCTAGCTGTGGGGAAGTGGGCTATAATTAGAGACCCATTTGTACCCAGTAATTTTCTGTTATCCTTTGTAAGTGACAGTAGAGTGTGCTGCATTTCCACCATCCTGTGGATTTACACATTTACTAATTCTATGAGTCTTCACACTCCTCAAGTCAAAATTTTTCTGGCATCATTGTGTGACTGATTTCTAAGCAGAATATCCCCAAAAACCCAGCAGAATCATCAGACACCTCAGCAGTAGAAAAAGGCAAAAAATTCTCTTTGTGCTCAGACTTTGCCGGCCAAAAGTCATCAGTAAGCATTACCTACACAGCACCTCTATGACCACTGCCTTGTGTTGGAATATTAAACCAGGCTTTGCTGACGTTAGGCAAAGGCACCAACAAAAGGTACTAAACAAAGGAAGAAAAAGCTTCCTCAGTATTTGATCTGCTTCTTTTGTATTTCATCATGTACACCTGCTCCTGAAAATCTGTTGGACTCTCTTCCTAAGGTTTAGAGATTCCTGAGTGTGAAGAGGTTGAAGACCAGGACAAGGGAACACCCTTTTTTTATTTTCGGCCCAGTGTATCTGTCTCTGCCTTTGATAATGTATCTATTATCTGCCTTTACAAAAGAAAGGCGAATACCATCTATGCAAAAATGCATTTTTGAGGTTACACTCAGGGCCACTCATGCAGACTTGGAAGTGAAATCATCAAAGATCTGCTGGATCTAGGTATTTTAGTGACTTGAGCTGCATGGATGCTGCTGTGGAGATGTAACACCAACCAGTTAGCACTGGTTAAATAGCAGCAGTTGCAGACAGGCTGCTGGCTGGCAGGATAAATTGAAGCTTCTCCTGACACCTTCAGTTCCACTGGGCATGGCTGTTACACACCTTCATGCAAAACATTCAACTTAACTGGAATTAGTTGCTCTCACTAAAAACTAACGAGTCGCTCAAAAAATTAAATTAAAACAAGACCAAACCAAAGAAACTACAAAACACCATAAAAACCCCACCAAATCCCCAAAAACCCAACCCAACCCAAAATATACTGGTGCAAGTGACTTGCACATTGCAGTAATTTGTGATAAATCTTACATTCTTGGTCATTCTCCAGCTGGAGCATAAAGGAAGAAAGAACAGGAAAAATGTGGCATTCAGATCCACATCGCAGGGACAAATGCTGATAAATGGTCAAGAAAATTCCAGTAGATGTGTGTATTTGTTTTCTTAAGCGGAGATAGATAAATAGTGTAATGTAAGAAATCTATAATCTGCTATTTTCTGTTTGGACAGAGAACTACATCTCCCAAATTCAATTCTTTTATCAGTGGAAACTGTACCTCATAGCACAAACAAAAGATGTTATTCTTTTATTTATTTATTATGTTTTTATTATGTTATTATTTTATTTTATGTATTATGTTTTTATATTTAATGCCAGATACATAAAATCTCTGAAATATGAGAAGCCAACTTGAAACATATAGTTGTGTTGTTTGCTCTCCCCTGTTCTTTCTTCTGTCTTGGCTTTGAAGGCTGCTGCTTGGAAAAACACGTGGAACATTCCTTCTGAATGAAATACCGCTATTTTATATTGTATGAATTTATGAGTGGATAATTATGTTCTAATTCCTCCCAAGTGGCCCTCTCCTGTTCTTTTATCTTCTGCTCTGCTCCATCTTCCTGAGCTTCACTACACTTTTCTGCCCAGCTTCCACTCTTATTTCTTCACCAGTTTTTATCTTTTCAGATCCCACTGCTACTTTGTTCTCCCTTCCTGATTTCTTAGTATTCCACCTTGTAGCTTTTCCTCCATGCATGATGCCTCGTCTTCACCACATCTTGCCCTAGACTGTTTCCAGCTCCCTTTCTCTCTCTGTTGCCCTGTGGTCTTCCTTGCTCTGCTTATTTCTTCTTTCTTCTCATAAGCTTCTGCTTTCATGCATGAGATGTAACAAGAGGCCACCTGTCTTATCAGGAAGACAGGTATTTTAGGAAGGTCCTAGTTAGGTTTATGGTCTGTGAGCTGCCTGGCAGCAGCCCGTAGTAGGCTTTACCAAGACAGAAAATTAAAATGTAGCATGGAAATATTCAGTCCATCATATTACTATGCAAAGTGTCATCTAGTGGCTCATCTTATCAAGAAAATTGCCCAGCACCATCACAGTTTTTTTTCTTCAGTCTTTACAGCCTGGTCATTGCCTCATTTTCAGTCAGGAAGGATTTTCTTAAACAATAAAACTATCCATAATGAGTCTTCTCTCTAATTTATACTCAGACATGCAATCTCTCACTCTAATTTTGAAACCTGATTGTCCAAATGAAGGCACTCAGTTCTAAATTTTAATTTTCAGGCAGGCATTTGGGCTTCCCTAAGTGCCGATCTGAGCACTCCAATACAGCAGGTGAATGGGCACCCTCACCTAACCTGAGAAGTTCAGCAGCGTTGTTTCATCTCACTGAATGCAAGTGTGGTGCTCTTCATCATCCTGTGCCACCAGCACCCTTCTCTGTGAAACTGCTGCTCCTCCAGCAGAGCCCACCCCTTGGCTGGGTGCTGGAGATATGTCCCTGTGCAACATCCCACTGTCCCTCACGGGGACAGACTCCACCAGCACGGGCCACACTGCAGACCTTGGGAATGTTTGACAGGAACAGGACAAACTGGAATGTGACTGAAAGACAACACAAGTGCTTCTGGCCTTGCAGCAAAGTTGCCAGCTTTGGGGGCAGCCGCTGAGCCCCACAGCCCATGAGAGATGATGCTGACAGCAACACCTAGGAGCGGCACTTAGCACCTGGACTCGGGGTCTGTGGCCTGTGGGGATGCTTCTCTGTTTCAAGCACCTTCCCAGCCAATGTAATAACCTCTCGAGCACCGCTGCTTTGTAAATAAAACCTGAAAACCCCTAGCACCCCACTGGACTCGGAACAGGATTGCGAGAAGCGGCGATGTCTGGTGCAGGTGGCCGGCAGGAGAGCTCGGCTGAGCCCTGCGGAGCCGGGCAGGCCCCGGCAGGCAGGGGATGGATAGCCCGAGCGGCCCCGGAGCAGCCCCAAAATGAAGCTCTGAAGCACACGGATCGCACGCAGCAGCGCGGAGGGCTCCCGGCACCGCACAATGCAGCGGGAGATACGCAGGCGGCCGTGCCGTGGAAGCAATCATATTCTTTGTTCCCCAGTTTAATGGAAGCCTCCTCCAAAGCACCCAGCGGCTGATTTAAATCACAATAAGGCGCTGACTCCGGCTCACAAAAAAACCAAGGAAACAGACATTTATGGTTTAAATCTGGTCTGACACCTGACCTTAACTGTGACTGCTGTGCCAGCAAACAGCAACTACAAAAAAAGGCTCAATTTAAAGCCTGTTCTTGTTAACGCGGAGTGTTAGATATAACTGTGAAATTCCGGCTTTTGTGGGGTTAATTGCATAACTCTTTGCTGTGCTTTAACAAGATGTTTTGTAGCTGAATAGCTGTGATTTCCTTTGTTTCTTTCTGTGGGCCGAAGGTAGTTTAAGAGGGGAAATTAGCCATTTAATTATTATGAGTGCAGGAGAAGTAAAAAGACCATATGGTTTGCTGTTGAAATTAGTCACAAGAAACTTTTTTTTTTTTTTTAATAATATGTGATATTTTTAACAAGCAGATGTGAAGCCACGGCGTCTCCCACAAGAGCTTTGCCAGGCTTATCTATTGTACCAAGTGCTACAGGGGGATATTTTTAGCACAGGGGGTCGTTGCATGGAGGAAGAGGGTGAGGAGGAGTGCTTGCAAGGCAAGCTGGAGAAACACCAGGGCAGGGTCAGCAGGGACTGGCCCCTGATTCCAACAAGGCTGCTGTTCCTCTGTGGGACTTGACATCCCGGACCAGCACTGAAAAGGATGCTGAGCCCAGACTTCTGCTGTAGGGTATCTTGCTGTCCTTGCTGTTTTGAGCACCTGAGCATCTCTTCACTGGCCTGGGCTGCTGCTTGTGCCCCAGCAGGTGTCCTTCCAAAAGGCCTGTGTTCCTCTATTGGCTTGCTTCCTGTCCTGATTCTCCCTCCAGTTCCTCATAGGCAGCCCTGAAGACTTTTTAATGTCATTCCACGACTCGCTCACTGTTCCAGGCTAGTCACCAGCACAGCGGGATTGTGGTGGCATTCCGGGAAGCACTAGCTTTCCCAAATTACAGTTTAAAAGCAGCAGTAGGAGCCCTGTGAGCTGTGAACAGTGCTGCTCAACAAGAGGAAATGCTGCCTGTGAGGCCAGATGAGATGCACGCCCAACTCCCAGCTCCCCTCGGGACTCAGCTTGGTGGGAGCAGGGAGCAGCTGCCTCTCACAGATGTTCTGCTCCTCCTTCCCGGTCCTCCTGGGGGCCATTGGAAGTCTTTGCCTGGTATCTTTGGCACCTGTAGGTACAGTGTGTTGACCCCTCTACATGATAACACAGATCCTATTGCTTAACTCTGAAAATTTGTGTGTTTTCTGTTTCTCAGACAGCTTTATGTTGTTGGGTTTTTTTCTCTTTCACCTTAATCTGTTTTCCCTCTCATCCTATTCTTTGTTTGTAAGGGAAGTTTCATAAATGAAGACAGAGACACACCATTGCCTTTATTCATTGTTTTTTATCACTTATCTAAATACAGAGGTTATAGATTTAGGAGGCTAGAGGTCACAGTTTAGAGAGGTATAGATTTTATCTAGCAAAGTTGTGCTGTCCTTCCCCTACCTTGCCTGAATTTAATTTGTATTAAACTTTTGCAGAAGGCAGAGAAATAATAAAAGAAGTAAAATGTAAGGGAAGTGAATATTACTATATAAGAACTTCAGAGCATTTGAATTACAAGAATGACACCAGGTTACTTTTGTACTTACTCCTGGCCAGACCAATGAAGTCCCACTCAGCAAGAAATACTCTGATTTTACTGCTAACCCATGCAACCCTTTTGGAATTGGTGGGTTTGCACAAAAAGGTAAGTCAGGGCAGGATTTGAGCCCTTCATGAAATTTTGATCCAAGTGCTTGATCATTGCATTGCTCATGCTGCAGTGCAGGAACTCAATTAGGTTGGCATTTACTGTGTGCAGGAACACCTACGCTCCTTTTCAGGCCTCTGACACCAGAGAGCCGTAACATTGTATTGAATTGTAGGCAGCCTTCTTAAACAGTGCTGCTTTTTAGACCGGGCATTGCAGGGAGTTTTCACTGCTATGATGTTTAACTTGAATCTTCTTTTCTAGTTTCATATTCCCCTTTGCAGTCAAAGGATTTCTGATACTTCTCTAACACAAACAATCAAGGGGTCTGGTTTGCTTTTGCCTGAAATTCAGGAATTAGTCAATTCCCCTTATCAAGATAATTCAATAAGCTCTTCCTGTTCAAAATCACCCAATTGAATGGCCTATGGTATCTGTTCCTTCCGTTCCCTTTTTTCCTGCCTGCCTGCCTTCTTCTTCCTCTCTGTTTCTCTACACCAGTTCTAATTATTTTACGGTCAAATGATAAATGAGTTTCAAATAATTAGAGGTGGTATAAAGGACCACAGCTGGGAGATTTATGCCAGCCGAGCCGTCCGAACAAAGAGCCTTCTGTGGGTATCGTTTTTCTCTCTGGACTTTGAAGCCCTATTCTGCTGTCTCCACCTTCAAAGAGCTATATCATTTTTAACTCACATAATTTTATTCTCCTTTTTCATACCTGGGCAATGTCACAGGCCCTTATTAAGGAGCAGACCAAATGTCAAAGTTTTGTTGTAAATCAGCAGGAAGCCAGTAACAAGTAGGGGTGAGAGGGCTCAGGGGAAGCCCTACACAAGGACCCAAGTCAGATGTGTTGCCAATTCATTAGAAAAGAGTGCTGTAAAAGATAAGCCACCTCCAACTTTCTTTAGGACAACTTAGTAACAATAACAACATTGGATTACTTTTGCATGGGTCCCTGGCCAGACTCCTCC
The DNA here is from genome assembly GCA_013399915.1 of Illadopsis cleaveri. NCBI lineage: Eukaryota > Metazoa > Chordata > Aves > Passeriformes > Timaliidae > Illadopsis > Illadopsis cleaveri. The sequence continues at coordinate 291,512 of VXBB01021741.1, read as the reverse complement.
TGTCATCTGGAAATAAAGGTAAACCTGCCTGACTTCTGCAAATGCTAAGCAGTGTTCTTGCCTGCTGTTAAATTCTTTGAGAGAAAGTATTAATTTTTTAAATCAGATAAATAAATAAATGGGCATCCAGGACAAGAACATGTTGAGAACGAACCTTTGAGAGAGAATATGTTATGAGCGATTCTCTTTCCTTTTTCATACTCTCCTAGCAATTTCCTATAAAGTTTGAAAGGAGAGAAACTTGTCCTATCATAAAACAACACAGCTGAAACCCATCTTCTCTGAGGCACAAGCAAGGGCTTCATGCTCTGGCTGCAAAGAGCTTCTGCTGAATCAGAGCAATGTTTTGCATGCTGCTGTCTAAGAATTGAAAGACAAATTGCAATGCCAAACTGAAGTGAAAACTGGTTTGGGTCTTTCTTTCCTCATCAGAGCAGACCCTCAGGTGTGCACATGCATTGCCATATGGCTACAGACGGGGAGGGAGACTGGAGGTGGAGAGGTGGGTTTAGCACAGAAGTATTTGGTGCAGAACCATGGAAAGTGTTTGTTTCCCTGGGAAAGCCTCCTGGGCTCTCTAGTTCTAGTATATGTGGCAATGGTAAAGGTGTAAACACCTGTAATGTATATTTTCTTGTTCAGCTGTAAAAACTAAGGTGAAAGCCAACAATTAATATTTAGGGGGATGCCTAATGATTTCTGATATCTTAGCTGAGAAGCAGGTGAAGATAGCTTCAGTTTCTCAGAGAGATGAAATGGTAGAAAGTGTGGCCCATGACCACACCAGCTCTTTCCCTTAAGGCTTTGTTTTGGATTTTTTTTTGGTTGTTTGGTGTTTAGGCTGTCTTTAATGTTCTCTGTAGATCTGCTAGCATGATGCTGTGTTGCTGCAACCTATGAGTGGGTGCTGTCTGCTGTAGGAGTAGCTATCAGTGACTCTCAGCATTTTCACAGTGAAAAAAATGTGCCTTAAAACAGTTTATTTATCTACTGAACTTTTCCACCGTAACTTGCCTCGCTTTGCCAGCTACTGGAAAATCTGAACTAAGAGCAGTGAGAGTGAGAGAGGGATGTATCTTCACTTTCTCCAGGATGAAGCTACAAACTCCTTCTCAGTTCACTGGAACAACTGTGTTTGTGCAACTTAGCATGGGAACTCAACCAGAGTTTTTCCTCTCATTTTTCAGCCAGGAAGGATGAGCAAACACACATCATAGAAACAGAGTATTTTGTGAATGTTGACTGAAACATGGGCACTATGTACAACAGTTTTGATCACAGTAAAACAATTGCCATGAAGATGTGCCATCCACATTTGATTGACATCATCACTTTGAATCCTTTAGCAAAGTTAGGGAACTGTTTGTCCAGGCAGACAGTTGAATGAAAGAGGAGCCCATATTTTCAGGTACAGCAACTTTAATGGTCTATTGCTTTGGCATACAAAAATATGCAATCTCGAGAGAATGTAAGACAACACTATGAATCAGAATATGTGGGATATTTCTTCCTAGCTAGTGCAAAAAATCCAATGAACACAAAAAGGAATAAACATCTAAAATAAGTCTGTTAGGGAGTAGCTGTAGTGAAAACTGAATAAGAAACCAGAAAAAAAAAAAAAGAAGGAAGGAAGGAAGGAAGATCAAGTCTGTGGACTATGCTGAAGGCAAGAATTAATTTCACACAAGGGTAGGGATGAAGCAACCTGGCAAACTACACCTGCACAGAGGAGGCAGTGATGATAAAAGTGGAGGAGAAAAGGATGTAAAAAGGGAAAAGGAAAAAACCCACATTTGTCTCAGTAGGGCAATATTTCTAATGCCACACTGTAAGACTGATGTCTTGTGGATGTGATCTTCCAGAAAAATATCCCGTACTTTACGTATCTAAAATACATGTTCCAGTAAATGGCTGACTTGCCTGGATTCTGTTGCATGGATCAGCTGTCTGTGCCACACCCAGGTATTCAATAACTGCATGTTATAGATTATGAAGTTCAAAGAAAAGCCATTTCATTGCACAATTGTTTGTGAGCAGTGTTAGTTAAAACCCTTTTGACCCTGGCTCTCTATCTCCAAACCCTTTGTGAAGTTATGGTAAAGTTTTAGGGGTACCCATAGGGGTTTCTGAAGGCTCCATGTCTGGAAAACACTGCAAACATCATCACTGAATCAGTATTTCCATGGGCTGATGGCTGGTGTGCAAGCGCAAGACCACCCTGGCAAGGTGTGATCTTAAAAAACAGGAGGATACCGAGGAAAATTTGTTAGCAGAGCAGTGCAAAATGATTTAACTCAGAAGTTTTTGTAATCTTGGCCAAACACATTTACAACACCCAGCTCGTTCTCTAGTTAGGTGGTCTGGAGACTGAATTCATCCCGGGGGCCAAAATATGAAATATTTGGGAATTCTGGCAGGCTCCATGCAACTATTCATGCTTGTTTATCTCGCAATGTTTCTTTGCATAATGATTGGGAAAGGGCAAAATAAACACAGTGATGTTTAAAACAATAGAATGTTTTGTATTGAGACATTACTGACCCCCTTTTAGATTTTCAGCAACAAGGCAAAATGGTTGCTTTAGAGATAATAGTGGTTTTTTGTTGGATATGTGTCCAAGAGCTTTCTCTGCTTGCAGCACCACTTGGGAGGAAGTAGGAATGCCTTTGCAGGCTTAAATCCTTCCCAAGGTTTTTTTTTGTTTGTTTTTTTTGAGCTCAAAGTACCACTTCTCTTGCTCTTGCAGCAGACAGAAGGTGCCCCAGCCTAGAGATCCATTGCAAACACAGGCTGTTGCAAACACATTTGCCCAGCAGTTCCAGACAAACTTTCCATCATATTTTCCAAGTCCATGGAGATCGTCTTTTTTTTACTCTGGGCAGAGAAGTGTCAAAATGTTCAGCCTGTTTGTGGATGTGTACAAGGCTGCAGACAAGATAGCTGAGGTGCCTGTGGGCAGCACTCAGGGGTACATAACACTGTTCTGGGTACTCACAGAACAAATGGAATTTGTTGCTGTGACCAGCACATGGTGTCTCTCTTGCACATATTTTGTCCTCAACACTGCCCTCCTGCTTATGGGGTTTCCATTCAAAAGGGACAGATCTATTATTGTTCAAATCACTGTGAGGGGGCCAAGCTTCTCTTCTCTTTGATGTCCAAGTGCTTGGACTGTTGATGACAAAGGACTCAAGTGTCACTGCTTTCAATAAGTTATCTTTAACCCAGATGAAGTTTCAATACTAATTTTTGGGATTCCATACACAAAACCATTCAGTACAGTTTAAATGCAAGTCTGATAGGCCAAATTCTGTTCAGGCTTTAGGAAAATGTGGCCATTCTGGCTTTGATGAGTATGCATACTGCATAAATCTGCATGAAACGCGGCTCACTCTGTCTGCCTATTCACAAGCCAAATGATACATTTTGCACTGAGAGAGAGAATCAACAACATGCATATACATCCAGGGATTTAGCTAAGTGCATCAACACACACTGACACCAGAGTTCACATACCCAGGGCAGGTTCTAAGTGCACAGTTAATGCCACTTCTTGCCAGATTTTCTCTTGCAAGGAAATGAAATTATTTCCAAAACTGCAAATGAATAATTAATATCCTGTCAAGAAATTAATATTGTCCTCAAAGTGTTTTGAGGTAGCACCTGATCCTGCAAACAACCTTCACGTAAAGCAGGTTGCAGGCTCAGGGCTTTCCTTGCCATGTCAAATAATCATTATCTTTTCAACAATATCAGGGGAGTCTGTTTTTTCTTTTTCTGCACACTTTTGTGCATTGTAGAGCACTTGGATGCTCATTAACATACATGTCCCTTCCAATTTCACTCTCATTTGCACTGTGTTAACAGCTACTTTTTCATCTTTGCTCAGACAAACGATGGCCTTTGTAACCAGGAATAAAATTAGTCGCAAGTGGAAACCTGTTTTAATGAGGCCAAATTGTTATTTAACTCCAAATGTGTACAGTATTTTTTGTCTAAATCTCCTTTAATTCGTCCCTAGTATTAATTATATCTTACCATAAACAGGCCTTGGAAATGCTCATTCCTTCAGCTGAGTTCAAAACAGAGCCTCATGCCAGAGCACCATATTAATAAGGTAAAATAAAAAAGGAGAGGAGGAGGGAAGCTCCTTTTGTCTAATTTTTCCAAAACTTCTGATTAAAATAAATGAGATCACTGGAATTTATATAGGCAAATTTGGCAGCTCCTCTATATTTACTGAAACTGTGACATAAATCAAAACTGAGGCTCTCCAAGAATGTGTTATTTGTTATCAGAGTAATTATGTGTTAGTGACTCACACATGAATAAGGTACTTCTGTTACAGCTGTTTATTAGAGTTTTCTTGGCTTCCATTTCTTGTTCTGCCACTGCCTTGCTTCATGACCTTAGGGAAGCTTCTGTGTTTTGATTAATTCCAATGATGTGCATATGTGTATGGCTGTACATACACACACAACTGTATAAATATGTAGTAATTTCCTGCTAAAAGCACATTTCAAAATGCTGTAAAAGACAAAATGAGGATGACCTAAAGACTTTGCTTGTTAGTGTTCCTTCTTTATTTAACTGTATACATAAGCCAGAGCTATTCAGGTAACATCCAGGCAGTGTGGAGTTACAATTCATGGATCAACATGAATTTTTAGGTGAAGAAGCAACTGTCATACCTTCCCCTCTACCCACTACCCCAAAATTATTTATTCACAATAACAACAAGAAGGTATTGTTTCTTCATTAACCCAGCAGTTCTTGCCCACTTAGAGAAAGAATTTGGAAAACTATGTGTTGTTACAGTGCCATCTGGTGATTCCTGCATACAAGCTGGTAAAGCTCGCTCATCAGTGTTACTACTGCTCTGCATTACTTAGCATACTTCCTCAGACAGCTTGTCATGCTGATCTTTTTTTTTCTAACTCTTTAGCATTTTAATGCGTAGGAAATTTCAACAAATGGCAATCAAAACATTTTCCAAATGTACTCCTAATCAAGTTTATCAGTACCGGTTTGATTTTAAGAAATTGAAGGTAAACCAAAGAAAAAAATTGTTTCCTAATCATTTATAATTCATCAGAAGCCTGATTGTGCTGGTGCTGCGCCCCTGGACAAAGGTATGTGCTCTTTTTGGTACCCAGAAAGTGGTGTAGGTGTATTTTGCAAGGGATAAGCACTCTTCGGAGGGACTCTTTCAAGGTGATAAGAAAACATTATTGGCTACCGTTTCTCAGTAAATTGCAGAGGCCTGGTCCCTGTTTTACTTATGGGAAAATGAATGGAGAGGCTTGTTTGAGATGAGTTTTGAACAGAGCTGGAGTTAGAGCTCTGGGTGTCTGTTTCTCCTTTCCTGCCTGAGAACTGGACGTGCTTTCCCTCAGGCTGTGCACTTTTGTGACAATGTGGTATAAAGCCGCTTTGGGGCCTGGTTTGCCTCTTTTGTCAGTTTTTTTGGTCACTTTGCCCATTTTTCCCTCTCAGAAGTAAGAATAATGATTGCTTGATTCATCTGTAATAATTAAGTATTGGTGTATCATTTTATTTAATAGACAATTAGGAGTTTTCCCCAACCTGGAGATTTCTGAAGATGGTCTTATGTGCTGTCGTCATGAGAAAGTGGAGTAGCTACTAGTAAAATTTAGCACTAGGTGAGCCTCTGAAGCTTCTGATCCTTGCCTGAGATGTCCACATAACTGTAATGACTGCTTCCTTCACTTTAAAATAGATTTAATCAAAACAAAGAATCGTGTTGCAGGCAGAAGGCCAGTTGGCCTCTAAAAATATTTTGTATGCTTTATTAATTTAGGTTGAGGCATAAAAAATTCCAAATTTTGAGTATAAATACTTACTGAAAAGCAGTTACAAATCCACTATTTCTCTTCCATCTTTTGATAATCCATAGGGGAAGAAGGCCATTTTTCTCTCTTGCTTGCTCACTTATCCCAGAGGAAGTGCAGTTCCCTCTCCTTTCATTCAGGTGTTAGCCTTTGTCTCCCCTGAAAAGCAGCAGTTCCCTCCACCTAAGTATCTGCAGTGCCAGTTCACTGTCCTCGCATTCAGCTCAGTTCCAGCCTGCTGTGAATGGGGTCTTGAGGCAAGAGGTGTTTTTGGTTTTCTCCCAAATCCTTCTGAAAAGTCAATGTCCACTCTTTAAACAGTCTGCAGGTGAGGGTATCACAGCTCAAGGTGACAGTTCCCACTATTCCATGAAATGGCATATGGTAGAAAAGACTGTTCATGTCGTTGCAATGGGTATGAACCAAAGGCCATTTTTAGAAACACATTCCCAAGATCTAATAAAAATATATGGTATATATGCTTCAAAAACTGAAGAAAGCAGTCAGAAGCAAAGAAGTGTGATATCTGCAGGCAGGGCCAGCTCTGAGAAGAGTTTGCTGTTTAATTGGCCAAGTTAAACAAGATACAATTAGGGCTAACATGGTCTCCTAGGATTCATAAAGCCTTATTCGGAAATTTTGGGGAGATGGTGGGGAAGCAGTGGCTTTAATTGTATCTTGTTTAACTTGGCCATTTTAATCACTTACACTTCTCTGACTTGGCATCTTTCATAGATGTCACACCTTTGAACAGCTGAGTAGCTTTCTTTTTCCCCTTAATATAACTTTTTCTGTATATTAACTGCTGCAAATCAGATCGAAGCCACATTTGTTTTCAATTTATTATATAACCAGATGTGAATATTATTGTTAATATAATGGCTCAAGTTCTCTGCAATTTATATTCTTGAGAACAAAGGTCTTCTCTGCCATTCACAGAATTATAGAATAGAATCATAACATTTCATAGGTCAGAAAAGACCTTTAAGATCATCAAGTCCTACCAATAACCCCGCACTGCCAAGTCCACCACTAAATCATGTCCCAGAGTGCCACATCCACATGTGTTTTAAATACCTTCCAGGACTGTGATGCAACTACTTTCTTGGTCAGCCTGTTTTAATGCTTGACAACCCTTTCTGTGAAGAAAGTTTTCCTAATATCCAATCTAAACCTTCCCTGGTGCAACTTGATGCCATTTCCTCTTGAAATGTCACTTGTTATCTGGGAGAAGAGACTGAATCCCACCTGGCTACACCCTCCTTTCAGGTTGTTGTAGAGATTGAAAAGGTTCCCCCTGAGCCTCCTTTTCTCCAGGCTAAACATTCCCAGCTCCCTTCGTCTTTCCTCATTGGTCTTGTGCTCCAGACCCTCCACCAGCTCTGTTGCCCTTCTCTGGACACGCTCCAGCCCCTCAGTGTCTTTTCTGAATTGAGGGGCCCAGAACTGAATGCACCACTCGAGGTGTGGCCTCCCCAATGCCAAGTACAGGGGATAACCACTGCCATTGTCCTGCTGGCCACATTGTTCCTGACACAGGTCAGGATGCCATTGGCTTTCTTGGCCACTTGAACACACTCTGGCCCTTGTTCAGCCACTGTTGAGCAGTCCCACGAGGTCCTTTTCCCGTGGGAAGCTTTCCAGCCCCTCTTCCCCAATGCTGTGGTGTTGCGTGGGCTTGTTGTGACCCAAGTGTAGGATCCAGCACTTTGCCTCATTGAACCGCATGCAATTGGCCTCAGCCCCAATTCCACCCTGTCCAGATCCCCCTGTAGAGCTCTCCTGCCCTCCAGCAAATCAATACTCCTGCCCAGCTTGGTGTTGTTGGCAAACTGACTGAGGATGCTCTCAATCTCCTCATCTAAGTTTTTGATAAGAATATTAAGCAGGACTGTCCCCAGTGCTGAGCTCTGTGGAACAGCACTTGTGATCAGCCACCCCCAGGATGTAACACTCTTCAACACCACTCTCTGGGCCTGATCACCTGGTTGTCCTGACTGTTCCCATGAGGGCATTCAGGATGATCAGCTCATGACCTCCCCCAGCACCAAGGTCAGGCTGACAGGCCTGTAGCTCCCCAGATCCTCTTTACAGCACTTTTCATAGTGGACATCACATTTGGTAACCTCCAGTCAATGGGACCTCCCCCGTTAGCCAGAACTGCTGGTAAATGATGGAAAGTGGTTCAGTGAGCACTTCTACCTGCACTTCCCCCTTCCCCTTGGGGATCTGATCTGGCTCTGTTGACTTTTGTGCATATGTGTGTGTGTGTGTGTGTGTAAGTGGTGTAACAGGTCACTGACCATTTTCCCTGGGATTATGGAGGCTTCATCCTGCTACCAGTCTCTGTCTTCCCAGTCAGGGGATTGAGTACCTGGAAAACAACTGGTGTCATTACTAAAGAAGGCACCAAGTACCTCAGCCTTCATCCTCATCCTTTGTCACAATGTTTCCTAGTGCATCTGAGAAAGGATGGAGATCCTCCTTAGCCCCCCTTTTGCTCTCAATGTCAACAGCAGCCAAGAAGCAACTCCACTGATCATGCACAGACTCATTGCATATTTGTGCTGTACCCAGGGGCAAAACCCAGTTTCCCTACCTTCTGCTCTCCACGTCAGCCAGTAACTGAAATTACTGATCCATTAACTTCTCCACCAGCACAAGACTGTGGCAATCCATATGGGTGAGATAAGGTGATTGCTATGGGCTTCCTACATGTGCCTACCTGTCAGACACAGGTGAGACAGTTAACACTGGAAAAACAGAGTTGGGTGTCTAAATCCAAAACTATTCAGACCAATCCTCCAGATGTGCCTTCACTGTGCCTGCTCTGATGCATTGCGATTTTCTCTGTGTGCATGTGCTGCTGTAGAGCTTTGAATATCAAGAGGTACCAGTTTTTGTGTGATGTTCTTCACAGAGTTTTCCTGATCAAACCAGTTCCTGTCTCTACTCACAGCAACTGCATGTATTTTGGGAGATGTGATCTGAACAGCCTAAGCTGTGGGGGAGAATGGAAGCATGAGACTTTTGACTAACGTCTTCCTAGGGCAACGTTTTCACCACTGGAGGCCAGAAAAATGTTTATCAGGGACAACTGAGCACAGCTGATCCTGCCTAGGGGCAAGGCTCTGGACAAGGGTCTCCGGTGTGTCATGAAACTCTGCGGTTTTAAGATTTCTGGATAGAAATATTTTGATTTGGACCTTTTTTTTTTGGTCAGGTCTTTCCATCCAAAAGAAAACTTTGACAAATCCAATTTTCTTTGTAAAGAAGTTAGTCATAAGTTGACTTCAATTTTTCTAACTGGTGCTGTTTTATGAGGGAATAACAAATTCCACTACAAGACGAAGGATTGAATTTAATTCCTCTTGTCAGACACATGGTTTGGCCCCTGTAAGACTCAGAATGTCATTTAAGGCTCTAGCTAAACTGAACTAATCACCTATGACTGCTCAAAGTGGCAGTGTTACTCTTCCCTTACCTCTTTTGTCTCTGGCTCTCCGTTCCCTCCCATCTGTTTCTGTCTGAGCCAGCACTGAGCCACCTCAGTGGGCTCAACCAGCACCAAGTGCCTCTCTTCTTGCAGTACAATTATTTTCCTCCCATCTAAGCCCCTTAAACCAGCTTTACATGAGGTCAAAAGAAAGAAGAGCCAACAGCCTGCAGACAGTGGAAAGTGGAGGATGGAGAGCAGGATGCCACTCCATGGACTGCTGTAACATAAAATAGGACACTTCATTAAATCTGTTAGATAAATTGGGCCCTGACTTTTTGGCAAAATCTGCACATGAAGGTCTCAGTCCCTCAGGGCACAAAGCAGTGCTGGGAGACTATCTCTCCCCAGCCTCACTGAATGCCCATCCATTTATTCCTGGCTTGGGCACAAGCCGTAGGGGCAGAGGCAGTTTGGGACTGAAAAAAAGTGGTGTGTTTGTTCTCCTCTGAAGACTGGCTTTTTTTGTAACATGTGGCGTGTCAGTCATGTGAGCCAAATAGCCAAAGGTAAAAGAAATTACCAATGCTGCTGATGGAACTGCATTTATAAAAGCAGTGTGTCTCTGGATTTTTCATTTTCTCTTCTTTTTTTCCTCAGGGAACAAAAAGAAAATAAAAGGAGTAGAAGGAATTTAAATATAAAGCCATGGACATTGTGAAATTTAGCACTCAAAAGTGTTCCCAAAGTTAAGATTTCTCCTTCAATGGTGAATTTCCTATGTGGTACACAAGTAGCATTTGCTATTATTTAATTGGATTTTGATGGACAGGTGTGGTTTTGAGTAGATTTGTCATTCCCAACTGTCTTGCTAGAGGAATGTGTGTGGGCAGATATGTTGCAATGAAAACTAAAGGCCAGTATGCTTATATTATGTGTATACAATACACACCTCTCCACCAAGCCTCCTAGTGAGACAAGGTTTCATGCAGTTCTCCTGAATTTGCCCAGATAATTCAAGCCAGTATTCTTTTATCACACTTATTCTTGGGAAAGGAGTGTTAGGCAGCAAGCCCCATTTCTGTTGAATCCAATGCTACAGCTCACAGCTCCTTCTATTGTTCCTCTTGTCAGTGGCAAACTTTGGGATCTTGACGTAGAAAAAGCACCCAGCTGAAAGATCCTGCTCAAGGCTGGGAAGGGGGGAGAATGCGGAGCAAAGGGCTTTGAGGCACCTAGGGGTGTTTATCTCTGCTTTTTCTTTTTTGTTTGTTTGTTTGTGTTTGGTTTTGGTTTTGTTCATCTGGTTCAGTGTAACATGAAGGGGGATGAAAGGAGAAGAGATGGGAAAGCAGTGGAGGGGTATGGGGGTCACAGAGGCATAGTCACATGCACCATTGTCACCTGCTCGGGAAGGACCTTATCTCACCAGTCCTGGATCAATTTGACTAATCTATTTTATCTCGCCATCTAATCTATCTGTTTCTGCTGAGCTATCCATCTGCCTCATGGTATTGATCCCAACAGTTTTGTAATTGTATTTAGAAAATGCCCTTTCACCCTCCTGGGAAGAGGGGTCTTGTGTAAAGGCAGATGGGGGAGCAAGGGGTGGAAATAACACACTCCACTGCTCCTGATGACAAAGGCCCCGGCACCCGCTGCAAGCCCTCCAGCCATACATTTCCTCCTCCTTGTGCAGCCCTTCCTCATCACCCCGGCTTCAAAGCCCTGGAGACAAACATGCCAGAGGAGCCCAGGGCAGTGTCCAGTGGCAGAGGGATGACTGCCAGGAGCAAAGCCATTTACAGAAAATGGAGCAGTGTCCCATCTCTAGCCTTGTTCCAAGCTGAAATACATCTGTTTCCAACAGCTGGCTAGAGAAGGCTGGAACTGCCAGATCATCTGAGGGAAGAAAAAGTGAAGGAAGAAGTATGATATATGTGATTTGGAAGGAAACCACTTCTTATCCCCACACATAATCAAATTTAAGCCAGGGATGTGGAGTGACACCTTCCAAGAGTAAACAGATCCTGAGAGAGGCTCAGGAACATCCTCTGGGTGGGTAATCTGCACAGCAATAGAGCCTCCTCCTGACTGCTGGAACCAGCTGCCAGGTGAAGCCCTCAGCAGTTTGCCTCAGTTCTTTCTGTTCATCCCTATTTAGACAGGAACCTGTTCTCTGCATGGGGTTGGGCATTTTATTTAGAAATCAGTGCATGTTATTTTGAAATCAAAACTTACTTCAGTCCTAAATTTACCTACTTTGACCTCCACACTTTTTAACCATAAAAACACTATATACCAGCAAAGTTTCCTGTATGATGAATTGTGTGTGTGTTCATGCCTATGTATTCTCCTCATTTTCCATTGCTGGAGTGTATCATGTCTCACCTCTGAGATTTGTGGGGAGAGTAAAAGACACTGGGGTCACACTGGTCTCTGTTTACAGGCTTCTTTCCAACTTCTTCCTAAGCAGGAAGGGCTTTCTGATTAGCCTCATTTTTTTCACATCAGTATAAAGCTTTCATCGTGTGTTCGTTGTGCAGGAATAATATGCTGAACTGTGGAGACCTACTGCTTCCACTCAGCAGTATTTCCCTGTGCAAAACACAGCAACTTCTGAATTACACATTGGATAGAGCTGGGGATTGCAGGGAACGCTGCAGGCATTGCTGCACTAAACCCAAGTGTTCCCAGCTCAGAGCACTGGGAAAGGCTGGTTCACAGGGATGCAGGAACACCAGGCTGCCTTGTGCAGCAGAGTGTGCTTGCCACCCTCTGCTGCTGCTGGTTTACTGGCAGAGGGAGAGGTTTAATTTGTTGTGTTAGGAGACAGCCTTTGAATACAGGCCTGCAGCCAGGCAGGGTCTGTGTGAGACTCTGCTGAGCCGTGTATTTGTCAGCTTGGGTTCTGAAATACCTCAGTGACTGCAGCAAGGGATCCTGAGCAAGCAAAAAACACTTTTCATTGGCCATAACACCTAAAAGTCCCTTTTAAATTCTGGCAAATCCCTTTGCTCGTGGAAAGATTATATACCCATTAAGTAGCCTGTTAGCCCTCTCCTGGCCCTTGTTGGAGACACAGAAGCTGGCAGCCAGCATAGGACCAGACCTGGCTACAGAGCAGGATTGTTGCTGAAAGGATATCTCCAGGCCCATAGGAGAGGGTCCCATCTCCCCATCTGTTTATGACTTGTTCTGTCCTCAGTTATCTGCCTTTCATTAGAAAATGTGAAAGTAACATTACACTTAAAAACATTATTCAAATATGCCAGTTGTCTAAAACTGGCATTTATAATGCAATTTCATAAAAGTTATATATCGACAATACAACACTTTAAAAGGCCCTTTCTGATTAACAAGGCTCAATATAGCTCCCCTGATTGCCCTGCTTGTGTTTTAAGAGAGGGAATAAAATGCTGTGGATCTTGAAACAGCTGAAATCATAATTTTCCAGTATTATCTGCAGCCTTGTTGTTCTGAGAAAGCAGAGGTTGAGATCAGCAGAAAGCCTGCTCCAGAGAGGGGTACAAATGACAGGGTGGCCAAATGACACTTTGGCTGCTCCTGCTTCCATCTGAGCCTCAGGGACCATGGCAGTGCCAGGTTCCTGCCTGAGCCAATTCCATGCACCCACAAATCACACCACCTTTGCTGCCTCCAAGAAGTTTAGTAAACCCCATGAGATGGGAATTAGTGTTTGCATTCCTGCACCCACAGCAGCTGCTCATTTCTTGATATCTCTATAGGTGAAAACAGATTGGATATGCTGTATTTTCACCAATTTCTCCCCTTGCCCCATGTTCTGACAGTTCACACACCAAAGAGTGATGTGAGCTTCTTGGGACACCTGAGTGAAGCTCAAAGTCTCCAAATAGCAGCATAAAGTGAAACAACAGATTTACTGGCCAAGTAAAAAAAAGAGCAGATAGAGGCAAAAAACCCCCTCATTATGTGGGCTGGGCAAGGGAGCTGGTGACATGGACTCAGGGCTCTTGTTAGAGATGATTCTCAACCTGAGTTGCACCCTTCCAGGCACATCATGGAAAAGATGATTGCTTCTGATTTTGTTGGTTAGAGATAGATGGCACCCCTTCATCTAAATCACACTCTTCCCTCTGCCATGCACAGGAAAAACTGGTAGGAACACTGTATCTCCTTTCACTGTCACAGCCATGGATTTACGTGGAATTTTAATTGCAGATTTTTTTTTGTTTTGCTGAAATTTATTTTACTGGTTTAGTTCTCTTACCCTTCATCAGCACATTCCATAGGGGCTAACAGCATATCATCACACTGGCTCACCTGAGGGAAAGCTTTGGAAGAAGGGTACTGAAATACAGAGAGCAGTGTCTGCTCTTTTACTTAGGCAATAAATCTACTGCTTTATTATTGCTGTTGGGAAACTCGGAGCCAAATTCTTTGCTAGCAAAACATTGGCTTCGGTGGAGTTCAGCCAGCAGAGAGTTTAGCTTCCTGTTTTTGTTCCAAATCGAAGACTATGCTCAGCACAATTGTTGTCGTTGTTCTGCTAGTTAGCTGTTTTAATTTAAAATAATTACGTGTTGTGGGTTGGTTAGGGTTTGTTGTTTTTTTTTTGTTTGGGGTTTCTTTTCTGTTGTGTTTTTGTTGGGTTTTTTTTGTAATTTCTTCTTCACACATCGCTTTGTTTGTAGCAGTCAGAAACAGAAAAAAAGGATAGCATTGCTACACATCCCCTGCTTTGTTCAGGAGTTATGAAACTCGAGGTCTCATCCAAAGGGAGGGCTTAGCCCAGGCTGGGCACATCTTGGTGTGACCTGCTGCCCAGGTAAGTGGCCACGTTACCAGTCCAGGGATGAGTCTGCAGCTGGTTCCTGCAGGACGCCCTGGGTATCAGTTGAGTTTTCTAGTGGCACAGCAGCCCCCCAGAAACCCTTCTCTCAGCCTCTCAAAGAGTGGCAGAAATGTAACTCATGACTTGCCAGGGCAAGCCCCATCCCTCAGGTACCTGGCATCAAGACACTAAAGATCTTTGCTCTGGGGGCTGTTATTAACTTCCTCCTTGTACAGGGGCTGGCACCTGAGGGTCCCAGCTTAGTTGGGGCCTGTAGCTATTCCTGCAGTATTAATGTTATTATACAGTGCAATTAAGCAGAGGTTTAAGGTAAACTGCTGCCAGCACTGGGTTGGGTACCAAAGTGAAAGGACATCTTGTGAGACATTTTTGAGAACAAAAAACACAGAGTTTTAAACTCCTGTCAAAGAGACAGCTTTCACAGAGAGGTTAAGCAAAACAAACACCAAGCAATTTGTTTGGAGAAGTAACTATCTCGTGAGCAAGCTAAACCTAAGTGTAAGCCAGAGACAGGAGCATAGCCATCTTGTCTTGTCTGTGTGCTCCCAGCCAGCTGCAGGCTGCCTTTTTCCTAATCTTTGTATGGCAGGCTTCAGGAAAACAACTTGCTGTGTTCTAGTACACCAAAATCAACATAGTCACCACTCTGTAAATGCATGTCAGAGAAGGACTAAAGCAAGTGCTCACAAACTTCACACCCTGCTGTTCGTACAGTTCATCATCATACCTGAGTCTGGATTCCCCTGGGGATTTCCAAGTCCACTCCACCCAGAAAAAGGACTCAGGAGCAGACTTTTCCCCCACAGAGGTCCTGAGCACCAGCCAGACTTCTGGGTTCCTCCATCTTCCTGTCTTTTGAAATAAGCAAGACAGCTGGAATCCAATGTCACAGGCCATGTGAACTTTTGGAGTATGTTTTCACTGCTGCAGCATTGATTTTACCAGGATTAATGTAAATATTATGTTAGTTTGCAACTGCTAATTATATCAGCATAAACTTAATTTATAGTGATGATCACAGTCCTAATGCTGTGCTGCTGCCAACCCTCACAACTGATGCTTTGAGACATCATGTAAATCCAGCCATTAGCAATCAAGTAAATGCTCCCATTACACATCACTGATACAGGCTAAAGAACTTTTTAATTGACTTCTTAGGATTTATGACAGATGATGCAGACTGTGTGTTTAAGTTCAGGATTCTTTTTCATGCTTTTATATCTGCTGCTGCTTAGATAGATGCTGGTCTTGGACTAAATAGTGTAACATTACGTACGTGCTTGAAATTGAAAAGACTGAGTTTGTTTCACTTGGAAAGAAGATAAAAAAGAGGGCTTAAGAGAAAACTCTGTGAAAGAATGAACAGCACAGAAAAAGTTAAATGGGAACATCTCTTCCCCATCTGCTAAAATAAAATTACTGAAACAGTCATTGAAATGAAAAGGTGGTAACTTCAAAAGTGGTAAAAGGGGTTTTCCTCATAAACAGAAAGTGATAATTTGGTTACTTGAGAAATCACTGAGGTCAATAATTCAGCAAGTTTCAGATAGGGATTTTACATTTATATGTAAAAGACTATCAAGAGAGGTTATACTCATGCTCCCAGGCAGGAATGTAAAGGATTCTGTGGCTTAAATTGCCCTCTAACAAGCCCAGAGTCAGGCTGACCTCTTCACAGAGGCTGGATTAGACAATAGAGGTTTTCTTATCCCTTTGCACTGAAGCATCCAGCAACAGCCATAAGGAGAATTAAAAATGAAAAGCACACCAGCAAACCAAAAAAAAAAAACAAACCCAAAAAACCCACAAAAAACCCCCAGAAAACCCCAAACAAAAAAAACACACCAAAAACACACACAAAAAGTCCCCAACACATATAACAAACAAACAAACCAAATGGCTTTTAGTCCTGGAAGATTTTAGGTTTGTGATAAGGTACTGAAATTTCAGATGCTTCAGCATTGAAAGAAAGCTTACTGTATGGGGGTTTTCTGTGCCCCTGTCTGCAAAAACACCTCCCAGAGGTATCCGTGAAATAGGGTTATTGAGTTGCACAGAGACTATGGCAGTGAGCCAGGAGGCAAATTATTGTAATAAACTCAGGATCTGAAGGCTAGGGGACAGTAAAATAGTGTCTAGGCTACTGGGGGCTGGAGGCAGCACTGAGGAGTGGATAGAGCAGGGAAAAATCACACAGGGTGAGAAGAACGGCATGTTTTATTTCCCAGATAAATCACAGTGACAAAGTTTAACACCTTTGAGCAGCACTTGGAACACAAAGTACCTGCATAGTCATGCACCAAACTGATAAATCTTTCTGTTTAATAATAAGTGTTTCTATGTCTTTCTCTCTGTATATTAATATGTGTGTATGCTTATTTAGAAAATTCATATGTTTATACATACATAAATATCTATATTAATTATGTGTATAGGTGTTATGTGCCAAAGCTTCTATGATGCATATTCATCACATCAAAAAGCAGCTTATTCTGCCTAGACTAGAGGTTTAAAATGGAACTTAAATACTTTTTTTGAAAGCACGCTATCCTAGCCAATATATATCCATAGCTGTCAATATAGAGACATTTTCAAAGGAAAACTCTCCAAACAAACCAGTGGGCTTAAGCTCAGCAGGTTTGGGTAACTGCAGATGACATTTCTAAATGTTGTGTAACTCTGAAGCAGCGGAGCAGAGGTAGGTAACATCTTCCTGTTAGATGAGTACAGGGGAAGGACTCTGCCCCCTCCAGGGATCTTTGCTTTCCTTTTTATAAAGGAAAAGTACTACAAAATGTACCTTTAAAAAAGAAGCAATGAATATGAAAGCATCCTTGCTGAGCCCTTTCAGATTAGCATAAATCTAGATTCCCTGTGAAGATGTATGTCACTATTTATAGGATGTTTATTGATCTGTGTTTATCTTTGCCAAGGACTCCACTAAACATGGCTTCAACTACAATTGAAGATTCAGATGAATTGATTAGAAATGTATCCAGACGAAGCTGTTCACTTTGCCTGGTTTTGTCTGCATCCCTGTCACAGAGAATAGTCTGCACGTTAAATGGCAGCTGGATCTCGAGATGATTCTGTTTTGGCAGATTTTCAAGACGGTTTCTGTGTTTTGCCTACCTGATTTGCCGTCTGTTGAATCTGATGACATTTGTTAGCGAGCAGCTGGGGGAATTTAAAAAAGTTCACATTGCAAGTACATGTGGATCAGTGAGTATTCTGTGCTTGGGTATAGAGCTGAAGATTGCTGCCGTGGATAGGACAGACTCAAGAATACAATAATTTTCTTCATAGCAGAATGAAATTTATGCTTCGATTATCTGATTTCCAGGTTCTATCACCTGCTGGCTTTTAGGTCTAAAACCTCTTTCCAGGCAAAAAAAAAAAAAAAAAAAAAAAAAAAAAAAAAAAAAAAAAAAAAAAAAAAAAAAAAAAAAAATTCAAAGAAGATGGAATTAATCATTGTAACGAACCATAGTAAGCAACAAAGGGGTTTTAACTACTTCCAAGTAAGTTCAGCAATGTTCAACAGCCCATTTAATGGCACAAGACATTTGCCATCATAGAGGATTTCCTGTTCTGCAGACATAAATCCCTCCTTGCATGCAAAGCAACAGGCTAAAAAGCCCTTCAGATCATTCTGCATTAAGCACATGCTGGCAAGTGTGTTAGAAGTGTCATGCATGCAAAGACTAAGACAGTTTAGAAGAAAATGTTTTTGGCCTATAACTTCACAGTTTTGTGCAAATTGAAGGTTTTCTACTGGAAAGAATAGTGGTAGCCATATTTTGATAAGCTTGAAAACAATTCAACATTCACCTTTTCATAATCTTTGTGTTCTTCACTCAATCTAGTGTCCTTCCTAAAAGCTAAAGCTACAAAATTGTGTCTCATTCCACAATTGTGTGCCATTGCTTGGATAAGAAAGAGTAATGGACATAAATGTCCCTCCTGCTAGGCAGCCACTTCAGAGTAATTTGGGCTTCAGATTTACTCTATGCAACCAAATGATTAAATTATGACTGAGACATTCTGTTGCAAGACAGAGCGGCACCCTCAAGGCTTCAGGCTGATACATTTGCCATAGAAACGCAGAGAGAGAAAAATATTTGTTTCATTAAAATTAAGACTGTTTTTCACCATGACATAACCTTAAAATGGTTACGAGAAATTTTCTCATTCAAATAGAATAATTTAAGAACAGTTAGTTCCACAGCATGACGCACCCCACAATATTATGGCAAATTACAGGTTAAGCAATTGAAATGGCTTAAAAAAGCTTTAACATAAAGATTAATTCCTGACTTTCCTTCTCTTCATTCAGAAGCTCTGAAAGGTTACAGCTGGGTCTAACAAAGCCCTTAGATGCAAGATAATACAAATGAAATTTAATAGCTAAGATAGTGTGATAAGAAGATACTGTCCCAAAACTGGCTTCTTTTTTTTTTAAGCTACAAAAATTGAATTGAACTGCAATTGAATTGATCTCTGAATTAAAAAGATAAATTTGAGAGTGTTCAGTGGACCTAAAGCCCAGTGTGAGAGAGAAGTGTTTTAATATTCATAAAGAAACACTGAAAGCAGAGTCTACAAATTTCAAAGCCTTTCTCTTTTCACCCAACAGTGATCCTTATGCTCAGAGAATCTGGAGGAACAGAATGGGTTCTCCTAAGGCTTTCACGGCAATGAGCACAGTGCTGTTCTGATATTAAATGAGCTATCCCACAATTTAACAGATTCCTAAGGAATTCTCACGGGAGAGGATCTGAGAGCTGTGGGATGATGAGCACTAAAGGACGTTGGGAGAGGCGCTCACTCATGCAGCCTCACCAGGTGGGTGAGTACGTGAGATAGAGGGCAGCTGAGGTTGGCTACTCCTCCTTTTCTCCCGCTGTTTTTACTGACCTGAAGTTCCTCTGAGCAATAAAGAGGCTGAAAGCCTGGAAATGAGCTGGGGGTCAGTAGCACCATGTGGTCTCAGTTCTTCAGGCCCCATCAGTGAATGGCCTGCAGACCACGGCTTGGGACTTGCAAGAGAACTGAAGGGAAAGGAGGACAAAACTTAGATTGTACAGAAAACTTTCACCACTTTCAAGAATTCAGTTTAACACAGATCCCTTTAAAACACTGTAAACATCTTAATAAGATGTACATAAACTAATTTAATCCTTTGCTTAAATCACTTTACAGTGATTTGTCAATGCTAGCTAAAAGCAGTGTGTGTAAGGATTACACTGGTTTAAATGACTACAATATAGGTGTGCACTGATTCACTGACATTGATTTGATATAGATTTGATTATGTAAATGCAACGTTCCCTAATTTCATTGGTTTATTGATATGGTAGTTAATTAAGCAGGAAAGGCATGTAGAAAGAAGAGTCTTGTTTTAGAGTACAAAAGAGTTAATGAATAATTTAATATGTTTATTCTGTTTATAGATGTTTGATAAATACACTGCCTATTTTGATTTTACATCCCCCTTTTTTACAAATCTAATTAAATAATTTTCATGCCAATTAGATTATACTAATATTAAGGCAGGCCTTGTGCTTTTATGTCAAGGGGGTAAATTTGAGAGAGCTGTTGCAGCATAAATTCCTGCAGGTGAAAACCACAGGTAGCTAAGGTCAGTCTTACTCAAGTCAAAAGACTGCCAGTGCCTGAGAAGCTCATGGTGCGAGTGCAAGGCAAGGCAGATACAGTCAGATGGTGGAGCCCACACAAATCACTGCATGGTATCCGTCAGCAGGATTTGCTGCTGATCTCAACCGCAGTCTAACAATTACCATATTTTGCATAAATGCCCTGATAAGGAAGAGTTTTAAAGGCTAGAACAGGGCTAATGATATGTCAGTGCAAACACTTTTTCGTTGGAGAGGGAAATCCTGGAATGAGTGCTGATTTTACAATTTGCTGTGTTTTTATACTGAGCTTAGACATTAGTATGAGGGTGGTCAGCCTGAACATTTAAGATAGACAGGACAAATTCAATGCAACTAGAAACTGGAAAACAGTGAAGGAAAAAGGTATGGAATCAAGTAATGGACAAGGATCCCTGGCTCTCATGGAACATGCTGGGTTAATAAGAATGAGGAGGACACTAAAAGGATGCTGCAGTGATGTAAGTGAATGGGAATGAGAATTTTAGCAGCATGGCATTACAAGAAGATACCACAGAAAGACAAAGTACATGACTTGGCCACAAGCAACAATATGAAGAGTGACATTTGCAGAACAGAATGCACGGACAGCAGCAGAGAGGACTGAGAAGAGGCTAACATGGCAATAATTAGAGCAAAGCAAAGGAGACTATCAAAAGAGTTAAGGAACTATTTTTTTAAACTCAGTTGACTAGATAAAGAGGTGTAGAGGCAAGGTGGCTGCAGTTGTGAGGTTGGCAGACTGAGACAAGAGATACTGACCTGTGAATTGCCCTCAGTTATGTGATTTATGGATGGATTATTGGTCAAGGAAGGTCAAGACAAAGCAGCGACCAAAACTTTGGCCAAAGCGAGGTAGTTAGAAACTCTGTGAAAAAGGTTTCTGTTAAATGCAAAGCAGGAGAGCATCCAAGACACAATTAGAAGGAAACAGTTCTGGGTAGTGGTTGGCTGGATGTAGGTGAGTGTATTTTGAGGAGCAGGGGAGAGTCCATTCTATGGTGGGGTTACTATACATCTTTCTGCAGGGAGAAGAAAGAGCCAGGAAACTCTGAGAAGAGGACAGATGAGATGGATGAAGGGGCCAGAAGGGGAGATGAAACACTCCTGTGTTTCAAGAGTGACAAGAGGTTACAGAGGAGGAGACAGAAGGGAAGGTCAGATGGTTGAAAAGCTGTTCTGTTTTTGCCTCCAAGGAGACTGGACTGAGATGGTGAATGGCAAGACGAAGGGAGGGTTTGAGAGGTGGGTCAAGAAGTGAGGTGAAGGAGCAAATGGCATAATGCACCATCCAGTCAAGGTGAGTAGGGGAGTGACTTGGATGGGAAGATCACTGACATTAAGAGATGGGAGGGCATGTGGGAAGATTTGGGAGAGGGATGTGCCACAGCCACCTAAAAGGGGGTTGTATGGAGGGGGCAATGCAAAAGTATGAGCAGTAGCCAGGAGTGGCCATGGGATGGGGGTATTAGATGTAGACTTAAGACAAATGGGGGAAAGAAGGCACGAATAGATACTGTGAATTTGCAGTGGTGGGAGTGAAGGGAGACAATGTCTAGGGAGCACAGCAGGTTTGTGGGAATCGCTTGTGCATCAGGATGAGAGGAGACTGCCGAAATGAGGACTGGCATATGGACAAGACTGGGAGAAAAGCAGTCACAAATTTGAAGCTGATGTCTTGTGGCCCTGGATCTTTCCTCTTCCCTGCTTGTGTGGAAATGCTAACCCTGTGTGATTCAATTACTCCAGATTTCCTTGATTTGGAGGCAGTTTAGTCTTCCTCAGCAACAGTGTTCACAGTCATCCCTCTAATTGCAGCAGGAGCACTGTCATACTTGGCAGGCACAGAGCTTGCAAGCTTTCAAAACATGATGGTGCTCTGGGATCAAAGCTTGCAAGGGTCCTTTTTAATTAGCATCACTTTATATTTTGTGGGTCTGTCTCCACATCTCTAGCTTTAGCCTGTTGTAAATAAACACCTTGGAAATCTGAATTAGGTGTAAACATGATTATGTGAAACAAAAGGTTTGAGGGGTGTGAACTGCTTTATTTGCCTCCAGGAGTGGTTAAGCCTGACACTTACAAGAATGATTTAAAAGTCAGTATTGTGTGGTTCACAGGTGATTTTAGGTGAAAGCTCAGATTGGGAGCTTCACATGCTGCCATCCCAGGAGATGAAGCCCCATGTTTAATGCCTCCAGCTCCAATGTCAAAACTCTCATCTTCTTCCCAGCCACTCCTGTATATACAATCTATATTAATGCTTGTGGTGCACTGAAAATGTCCCTGGCTGTGGCTGTCTCTTGAACTGGAGTCAGATCTGGACCCAGGGCAGGGGACAGGGCAGAGCAGTGTCACCTGCTGCCAAGCCACGGGCAGTAGCTTGTTTGTTTTCAGTGGGAATTTTGTTTTCCCTCTTTGCTCCTTTTTCCTCCTTGTGTTTAGACATTGTTTTTCAAATGTGCCTCTGTTGAAGCTATATTTAGGGCTTGTTTTCTAATTTGGCACTGTTTAGGCTCTCTCACTTAGATCTTCTTGGGTTTTTTAAATTTATTTTAAGCGTGTGATACCTTTAAACGTGTAAATATCCGGCCTAATTGGAATGCCTAAACAGTCACTTCCCAAACTGCCAAGATGTTAAAATCTGTTGATGTGTGCAGTCCCGAAGTTACCATGGCAACCACATCCACTGCCAGAGAGACACGCTAGATCCCTTCAGCTTGTGGAGGGCATCCCTCAGCCCCAAACTTCAGGCTGCATGTTTATTTCCAGCTCCTGTGCAGCTTGCTGGGCTATAGCTGCATCCTGGTGGTGAATGGGAAAGGGGAGGGAGCCCTGGCCCGCTCCCAGGTGGTGAAGGCTGCTCATATGCCCAGGTCTTGCTGCACAGGAGCTCAGTGTAAGCAGCCCAAGGGTGGCATCACTGTCCATCACCCCAGCTGAGGCAGGACACAAGCAGGACCCTTGTGGGATAATGAGATATGTCTGACTTTCAGTGGCAAATGGATGAGAACCACCTCGAGTTACTGAGAAAGTGTGTTAATGGGCGCTGGCTTACTCTCACTGTGCAATGGTGAGAGTGTCAAATGGCAGCCCAGGTGGTTCTGGGCCAGTCACCACTATTGCTGCTGGGGCAACTGCCAAGGAGCACAGAGTACACTCACCGTGGTGGCCCACCTCCCGTATGAAAGGGTGATCCTCTGAAAAACCTGAGTGCATTGTGGGAGAGGCACAGAGAGACACACTCAATGCCTCTTAATGAAAAATAGCAGTCACCTTTTTATCTTTCAGTTTGTTCTCTGAGGCAACTTCTTCTGGAGCAACTTCCACAAGCTAGTTTTGTTCTCTGCCCCACAAACTACAGTTATATACTACTGTCAAGGTGAGTGTGTGGAGTCTGCACTTTTTCCTTTTGTGGTAAAGGAAGCATTATGTGAGTAAGATGAAGTTTGCAGTTCCTTTTTCAACTCCTTTTGTCCTTTAGTCTCAGGGTTTCTACCCCTGAAGGGTCCACAAAACTATTGCAAGAAGAGTTTTGAAGAGAGGCTCCAGTACCTGCTGAGAGTTTTCTGCACCAAGGTTTCCATCTAAAATGCACAGGGATGGACTCAATGTTTGCTGCAGCTTTCTGGGTATGAGAACTTGCTTTCATTTTACATTTGAACTAAATCCAAGAAAAACAATGTGACTGTGCAGAAAGGTTTGCCTTTTGTCTTGCTGCTTCTGTGAAACTTGCCTGGACTTTCCATTAGGAGTGAACAGCTTTTATGATTACAGTGTCTAATATCAGACAAAATCCTTAAGAACTTTATGCTTTTAATAGGTTTGGTATTGCTACCGTCTCTGACAATTGCAATCCATGTAACCATTAGGTTCATTTTTACATCTAGAAATATTTATTTATATATATGTGTACATATACATGCATACATCCCTTCATTTTCACAGCTGGACAGATAAAGTATCAGTCATCGTGAAAGTATGCTCCAGCAACAGTCACTCCCTGCTCCTGTTTAATAACGCCTCGAGATCAATTTACTCACATCAGCATTTTCAAAAACCATGTCAAAAATTCTTATTGCAAGCTCATGCATTTGCTTAAAATTTATAAATATATGTTTAGAAAATAAAAAACAGACTGGGTTTGAAGTTCGAGTTCGCTTTCTGTTATTTAAGAAAAGTGCAACCGTACTTTGATCTTTTCAGATTTGCATGAGTCAAGTTTAACTCTGCAAGAATGAGGATTAGAAATTTAAAGATTACTGATATTCTTGTGAAAGAGAATGATTCCAGACACAAATGCTAGAAGCCATTTGTTTTTGTTCACTGTGGTAGTTTCTGACACAATGTTGGGGTACCAGTGAGCCAGGGTCCAGCTGAACAGGAGAACTGCAACCCCTTCAGCATCTCAGCACCTTGGGGACTGCTTTCTTCATTTCTATTAGTCTAGTTTATGCCATGTTTACTACCCAAAACTCAACAATGCTCTGCAATAGTTGATTTTTGTTAAGGATTATGTCAAGTTCTTAACAGATGAGCTATCTTTTACTGTGGCCACATCAATATACACTGGTAGTGTAAGGAGGAACACTATCCCTTGCAGCCTGGCCAGCTCTACTCTGCCTTTTGACTCCTGCACCAAGGGAGAAATCTTGTGCTGGGTTTCACAGAACTTTCTCAGTTGCTGTGAAAACATTGTCTAAGGTTCATAAGATAAAACAGCATTTTTCTTCATGGGGTGGTGGGTTGGCCACTTAATTTTGCCTTCACCTCCAGCAAGCTCTCTCTTGTTGCTGTCTTCTAGGTGTTTTATCACAGAGATGTTTTCTCACATTCTGTAGCCTTAATAAGCATTAAGCAATATTTAAGCAAAGATTTTGTTCAAAATTCCCTAAAGGTGCTGTGTCAGCTGGGAAATGTAGTGCACTCTTTTCTAAAGAGGATCCCAAAAATTCCACCTGCCTCCTGGGATAATGGTTCCAGAGTAACAAGGAGGCCTCAGGGGCAGGAAGTGGGATGCTTTATTCCCGTTTAGTCCCAAACACCTGTTCTTACTTTATTCAGGGTCAGACCTGTGGTTCCCAGCTGCTGCAAATCAGAATATCTTGGAAGACTTTCAGCTAATGAAGGAAAAAAATCAACTGTAATCCAATTACAGGAGAAAGAGATGAAAAGGGCAGGGAGGTTTCCTGGCCCCTACACTAGGAAATTTAATTTTAACTATACTTCTAATCCTAGATATTTTAGCAAATGAGCTGCATGAGCTCACCATGCTGCTGACTCTTCCCCATTCCAGTCAGTTTATTGCCTGCACAGCCATGCAAAGCATCCCCCTCTAAAATGGACATCTCTGTTTTAAAAGGAGCTGTTCTTTGTCCTCTCTTTTTTGACTTGATCACCCTGACACAGGCAGTCTGGGAAGAGGAAACTTTACTGCCAGCTGTCTCATTTTTATGAAAAGAAAGAGACATGGCTTCTCCACTCCTTGTGTCTTTTCCTTGAGCTCCATAAGCAAGAAAGACTGCATGGCTATCTGAGCCCAAACAAGACTACAGACAGTTTTATTTGTCCACCAATCACCACCCATTTGTCATGAATTAAGGCAGGGAAGGACGAGCAGGTTTATTTTCTATTCTAGCCCTGTTACTTCCCTGAAGATTTTCACTCTGAGGGGAGATGGAGCACATTTTTCTCGGAATACAAGTTTCACAAACAAAAAGGAGAAGAGAGTGCCCTTCAAAACTCTGGGGACATATGTCAGAGATGCTTTGAAGTTATGATACATCCTTTTCAATCCCATGCAGGTGCCACAACCCTGGGGTCCTGCAGTCCCAGGTTAGTTCAAACCTGGTGCAGCTCTTCTGAGCAGAGCTGGGCTTGTGCCTCTCTACCACATAAATGTACAACTCTGCCACAGGCAAGTGTGTGGGCAAAGCCAGGCAATGATGTTCTGTGTGACCTAAGGCTCAGCCCTGACTTTTTCTTTTGGGTTTCTTCTCACATGTATTTGGGCTTTATGTTTCTCGAGGCTCCTCTCCCAAACTCATGGAGTGGTCTCCACAGATGTAGCTCAGTACAGCAAGGAAAAATTTTTACAGTGGAGAAGGAGCAACTGCAAGCACAGTCAGAAAGAAAACTGCTTATTTTCCTTTGGAAAAAAAACCCCACAACATCAAAAGATTTTAATAGTGTTTAAGTAATGCTTTTTTAAATGTGAAGATACTTGTTTTCTCAGTCATTTGTAACAAAACCTATTACATGTACGACAGTGCAATCCATCATAAACACAATGAAACATGTAAGGTGGGAGGAGGAACTCATGACATGTTTTTAATAGACATTTCTTCCCTTCCCCCTCCAAGCTGAAGTTATTTGTTATGACTTTTACTTAAAATGGGGAAAGAGGAGAGGGAGGGGCGTATGTTTTGAATTCACTGGAGAAGAAGGAAGATTTGTTTTATTTTATTTTAGTAGCTCCAGGCTGCCTTTGAGTAACTAGGTATTACAGTCCTGGTGCATCTCTAATTAATAAGATCAACTGGCCCTGAATTTTCTTTTACAAACTAATTTAGATATGTCAAGGCTGCAATTATTTTGAGAAAGATCTGACTCCTTGCTTATTCATCTTTCCTCCTACTCCATGAGAAAATAAAACCCTCAGCTTAAATGCCCTTTGAAGTCTGTTTTAGGTACTTGATTGAAAATTAAATACTGCCTTGCCGCTGTTAAAAGTGGTCAAGGTTCCCGTTCTTTTTTCTTTTTCCCTCACCACCACCCTACAATTTGCAATGGATAATGAACCCTGGGATCTGGCTTAGTTCCAGATACAGCCAAGCACTGCTGTGGCCACCTGGGCCCCCACCCCCCTCTGTGACAGACGTCACGGGTGAGATGGTGGCACCTCTGGGGTCAGTGGCAAGGCACCTGGCTCTGCTGCGCCTGGCATGGGAAGGGTCTGACCCTGCAAGGTGCTGAGTGTCCTCTGCCTGCAGCTGACTTCTCAACCCCAGGCAATCAAGCTCTCCCCTAGTCCCAGAGAGCCCTTGGATTTGTGGGGAATGGCTCTGAAAACTCATAAAGATCAAACCGTTCATTGGGGTGAGTGGTTTATTTTTATTTGGCAGTGTTTGTGGAGCCTGGGCACCGGGCTTGTGTTGTAAAAGTTATTGCATGTCAGGTGCCTCCCAAAATCCTGCCCCAATAATCCCTTCTTGCTGGAAGGCTCCAGAAAGAAAGAAATGAGGCAGGGGAGAGGAGAAGGAGGGAGAATTTGGACTCCCACTTGTTAAATCCTATCAGTCAAACTTTCATCTCTTGGCTGAAGCTGTGCATCTGGAATAGTCCCCTAGGGATGCTGAAACAACAGGCTGAAACAACAGGCCTAGCATTTCTTCCTTGTAGGAATGGTGCAACGAGGCAGAGCTGCAGCTCCCTGACCAACACAAGAACTGGATCCACCAGGAGAAAAAAAAGCTAACCATGCCTGGGTTTTACAAGAAGATCTATTTTTTGTTACAGAAGAAGCTGAGTCCCTTTAAATGGAGAAAAGTGGCCTGGTTGTGGTTTTGCTTTGGTTGCCTGAGCTGGGCCTCCTATACAGGCAGCATGACTTCACGGTGTCCTGCCTGCCACGGTGGAGAAATGTTTTCCCCCTTCCTCCCTCTCCCTCCTCTTCCCTACCAAATTCAAGCAGGATCAGCAAAAAGCCTGGCAGGAGAGACACTAGCAGGCAGGCAATTCTCCAACACCCCATTGAGCATCCTCCACCCTAACCCCTGCATGGTGTGCTTTACAACTTAGACTTTATTATCTGCTGACAAACAAAGACTTTTCTGGAAAGCAAGCTTTTTTTTTCCCAGAAGCTGACAGAGCCTGACTGGAGCATAGCAAGCTCTCAGCAGAGCTTTAGCCATGCCAATTCATTTATTCAGAGGTCTCAAGCTAGCATTACATCCTAGGTGATCATAAATGCCGTCTGGCTGGAGTGGCGAGAGGGGAATTTCTAGCCCAGTCCTGTCTAGACCAGGGTTTGTCATGGAGAGAAAGTCACAAAGGGGACGCTGTGAAAATGCTCTACATGGCAGTGCCATTGTGGGGGCATTCTGGACACATCTGAAGTGTAAACCTGGCATCTGGCCCTTATTAGGGTTGCTGGAAATAGCTGGAGAGCTGCCTTTCAGTGGTCACTGAGAAACTCATAACCTGAATGCATGTGGGCTGTTAGTAGCCAGATACTTTGAGTTTTTTCTTTAGACCTGAAAGTTTCAAGGCTGCATTGAGGTGAAGAGCAAGGACATAGCTGTGAGAAAAACATGGTTTTTTCTCTTCAGTCCCAGATTGATGTTTTACCTGTGTCCAGCTCCACATAAGAAAGTGGGAGAAATATATAAGAAATTAGTCTGATACACAAGTATATTTGCATAGCCATGTATACAATATGCTATCTGTGTCACATTCATGCCCATTTGAAACTGAGTTAAATGTCAAATGTGCTGTAAGATGTGTTACCGGTGCAGAGGGCATAGTGAGCAGTTTTCTAAACCCTGATCATAGCAACCACTCAGTGTGTGGAGAAACTTCACACTGAAAGCATACTGAAAGTGCCTGGGAGACTAAACAGTAAATCCCTTGTAGGATGCTGTTGCACATTTATCTGTTAAGTCTTTCTGTCATCATCATCATCATCATCATTAACTTTTGCTTGAAATTTTGTCCCTTCATGCATTTTGAACAAATGGCATGAGAGTATCAATTGTGTTTTTTCATGATCACATTTTATAGCTGAAACTGTATTTAAAATATGGAAGAGGTCAGACAAGGAAAATGTTAGTATGGAATGTGTGAAGACCACCGTCAGGCAACTCTACCCTCCCGCTGCTCCCTTTCACATTCTAACTCCAGTCTGGCCTCTTGCAAAGCACTGCAATATCACGTTTCCTCAAAGTCAAAGTTTTGCCAAATGAAACACAAGCCTCTTTAGATCCATTTTCACCAGTAGTTGTTTCCAATTATAACAACATAGCTACTCTACTGAACATACTCCCTATCATTGTTTCTCGGTGAAGCTAACATTTTAAGTCTGATTGTGAGTAGAAAATGATGACTTATTTATCAACAGTTTTCAGTGGGAAAAATACTGGCAACTCCCTGGTATTTTGAAATGTTATCTCCCCCCTCCCCTTCCTTTCTGATGATGATTTTAGGAACTTAAACCCTAACAATGTGGCATTTTCCTCTCTGTGCATGTGGTGGTTTGCCTATCAGATGGTCACAGAGCAGGATCTTTCACAAGGACAGGCTGCTGACACAGACCTGCCCAATGCTAGAATGAAAGTGGCCTTGCAGTGTGAATTAGAGAGCATTACATTGTCATTTGAATCTTTCAGTAAATATTTTCCATTTTTACAGAAAGATCTCTGTTTTGACCCAAAACATTCTGGGTTTTGCTAAGCCAAGTATTATAAGCCTATGCTTGTTTCTCCTTCAAGCAAAAAGTGTGTTCCAAGCCTTGTGCAAGGGGTCCCCAAGAACATAACTTTATTTTTACTGAAGTTGGGTAGAATATCCCTGAGCGCAGTTACTCCCCTGCTTGGAGAAGCAACCTCTCCATACTTCTTCTGCATCTAAAAATAATCCAGAATTAAATATATATTGGTGCATTCCTGTAATCTGTGTCAGGCTGTTATGTATATTATCTTTGTACATCAGACCGCACGAGTTATTTTTAAGTCCAAATTTTCTTCTCTTTATTCCGTTCCAAAAACAATAAACAAAGCTCACAAGAAAAAGGAATAATAACATATAACCTTGTTGTAAACACAGGGGTATCACTCCAACAGAATTCCTTTACTGCTTAGCAGCCACCCCAGATTTCACCTCCTGTTGCAGGTCACAGCGCTCCATTAGATTGGGGGTTGTATTCCAGTAGGAAACACAGGGTGTCTATAGTTCTGCTCTGCACTACCTTGTACAAGGCTTTCTTTGACTGAAAGCTCATCCAAACCCACTGAGATAGTTTCCACCCATGCAGCCTAGCTAACGTCACAGCCATGCTGCACAGGATGTCCACACAATGAATGTGGTATTCCTGCTGCCAGCCCTCATCTCTCAGAGCTGGCACTGGAAACCCCAGGTGGAGGGTTGTAGGACCTTTCACCTTGAGAAACAAACCAAAAAATTCTATCCCTCGCAGTTCTAGGAAAGAAATGGGGACACACCACAGACCCATTGCGAAAGAGGAGCAAAGCATCCAGTTAGAACCCAGCAAGCCACACCACCTTCCCATCTCATCCAGGAAAGGTGCATTTTTGAAGCTGCATTTAGCAGATGTTGGCTACAGCGCTGTGGCAAGATGCACATCAGACAAAAATAGCTGTGATCATATTTCCTTCTGTTGGCCTCGTAGGTTGGGGGATGTGGGAAGGTTTCTCTCTCTGCTGAGGTCACAGCAGGGCAATGTTTGTTGTCTTCTGCCTACTGTCATGTGCCCCATAAAGCCCAAAAGAGGTCTTCTCTCTATTGAAAGAAGTACTTGGCATATTTGGAGCACATGCTGACACTAGTTGCTTTTCAAAGGCTCTGTAAATTCCAGCTCACTCTTCTATCCAATTTTCCATTCAGAGACACAGCAAGGGGCATTTGGCAGACCATGAAATAAAACTGCACGTGCTGTAATCCTTTTCAGGGTGAGGCTCAAGCTCTCGCTCCCTCTCCTCCCTCCCTCTCCTTTTCATTCCCAGTCTCTTTCTATACAAGTGTGACCAACTACAGGAGCACCTTGCCTGGATTAGACAAGGTCATGGAAAACGCTTGGAAAATCTAAGGCTTGTTATGAGCTCAACGAGCAGCGATACTGACCTTACCAGTTTTAATAGCACAGGGGTTTAATTCCACCCTATGAGCTGTCTTTTGTTTTCTCCCCCTCCTTCCACTGCTAGCCAAGGTTAACTCTTTGCAGGCTTGGGAAAGGCCACTTTGTCAGCCATAACAGACTAATACACAGTGTCTAAATCACTTGTATTGTACCTGTGGACAGGCAAAACAGGCAATTCTCTGATGTGTGACAGAGCCCAGAGGGGTTTGCAGTAGATATGCCAACACCTTCAGTGTATTCTTGGATTAATTTGATATTCCCTTCTCGACACTGAAGGAGCCTGCTGCCCAGCTCAGGTTATAAACCATGAGAGAAAAAAGAATGCTCCTCAGCTCCAGTGTCTGTCAGGTCTTACTCTGCAAGGAGACCTTTAGAGTGTACCAGTGCAAGAGTGGTGCAGAACATGGCAGTGGAAGTGATCCTTTGGAAAATCAAAAGGATGGCGGAAGACACTTCATACCAATAACTTGTGAGCTTTAGGGGCCAAACCTACTTAGTTATTTTAAATTGGCTTTGTTCCATTGACTCAGTTTCTCACTTATGCATAGCATTGTTTGTTTCCAGATCCTTTAATTTTAGGCCTCGGAGAAAAAAAAAAAAAAAAAAAAAAAAAAAAAGGAGAAAAAAAAGAGAAAGGTCTATCTGATTTCCCAGTCTCTATTTTCCTGAGCAAGATTGCTGTTCCAAGCATCTCATGGGTCAGTTCTGCCGGCTGTCAGTTTGCTCCCTCTTCTCCTCCACTCCCCTCCCAGCCTCCATTACACTTCTCAGTTAAAACACAGGCAAAATGGGTTCTAGAGGCACCAGCCAAGCAGTGGGAGAGGGGAAGGAGAGGAGTGGTTGGAGAGGGGCACAGGCTTCCCTGTGTGGTACTGATGAGGTTTTGTGTTGGGTCATCCCAATGGAGACATCTTCTGTGACATTAATGATTTATCACTGGAGAATCACTTGTGTTCACTGAGCCTACCCATCAATGAAGTCACTGTTATGAAGTCATGTGCTGCCACAGTGATGAAGAAAGTCCTTTTCTCATAGAGCAGACGTCAGGAAATGAGAGGTGGCCACAGGCTTACCAAAAGGTAGAAATCATCTGTGGGAGAAGCAGCTGCGAAGGAATGCACTGTAAAATCACTCTGGTAGCCAGGACGTGAAGGCACAGATCAAAATAAAATGGAGAAATGCCTGGGAGGAAAGGGAAGGCTCAGAAGAGAAGGATGAATTGCTTAGATTAATATCAACCAAGTTGTATTCAAAGGGGCACTTTTATTTTGAGTAAGTACTTTTCCAGTATATGACTCTGGCATGACTTCCTAGCCTTATTTCTCTAAATTGAATTTTAAAAAAATCCATTCTCAATTTGCTTTCAGCAGCTTGGAGAGAATTCATATCTAGGTGCAAACCTCATGGCTCAGTCCAGTCCTTTCTGCCTCTGTCTCCACTTATTTAGTTTCCAGTTTAGAGCTCTCAGATGTAAGGGATAAAGCAAAGTTGTTTTGTTAACTTAAGCCCATTTCAGCTGCCTTCTGGTAGAATAGTCTTCAAATACATATTTACACATACTTGTATGGCAGTACTGCTTTGGTTTAGAAACTTACAGAAATAAGTTATCAAATATGAATACATTAATGAATATAAGCTGTATTTCTTCACATTCCTCTAAACCAGTCTCTTTGTACTGAGCAGAGATACAGTTTTTAGTAGCCTTGGGTTTTAACCCAGTGACATCAGAGAAGCAGAAAAGCAATAGTGATGGGCCCCAAGGTGTGCTTACTTAATGTCTTTGGAGCTGCTGTAAATCCATGCCTACTACTGTCTCCTGTAATTCAGAGGAGCTGTGTGGAAAGGAAAAGCAAAAAACACCGATCTAAGCAAATTTGATACAAATTTGGGCGAAGGATCAAAGATTCTGTTTTTATGGAAGTCAGTTCATCAGTCCTTATCTTTCATGCAGCAGATCTTCTTCTCCACCCCTCCCCGCTGCCCCCCCACTG
>VXBB01021741.1:167358-258821 GCA_013399915.1 Illadopsis cleaveri | reverse complement strand
TTGGTAATTTTTGTTAAAAACATGAAAAAAAAATCAAAAACAACTTTATCACTAGCCAGAGACTGATTTTCACCAGCAAGTGAAGGTTTCTTTGCCTTGGTCTTTTCTAACAACTAGTAAATATCCAAACACATAGTTGCGCCAGATAAAAGAAGAAAGTAATAATGCTGTATAAAAACAGCCCAGGCAGCTAGCTAAGCAGTTGGCTTTCTTTTCTTTCAGAATTAAAGGAATCAAATCCAGTTCTGTGCTGGTATTTACTGTCGAGTGGCCTACTACAGATTTTAATGATCTCTTGAGACCCTGGCCTGACCCAAAATGTTGTTACATCTTGGCCCACCCCAGTATAATAAACTACAATCCTGTCACATGGAGCCCCTCATTCAGTAATTAGAAATGTCCTAAGAACAGTATTAACTACTGTGCCTAAAAGCAGGCTGAGCAAATGCCAGTTTACAAGGGATTCATGGTCAAGGTGCTGAGTGAATTGCTGACTGAAAAGGCAGGCCTCAAACAAAAAGAAATTAAAAGAAACCTTGCTAGGCTCCCTTAGGGAAAATTGTAGCAGTCTCCCCTCTGCATAATCAACAGCTGCAGAAGCAAAAGTGCTGCTCATCTGTTTTCCTGCCAAGTGGAAAATATATACTATATGCATTATGGAGATGGAGAAGGGTTATAACAACACTGTAGATAGAAGGAATTTATAAATGGCTAGTTGGATGCTATTTTTGAGGCAAAGAACCAGAGAAGTAAGGAGTTGTTGCAGAAAATGCCATAATAGACTTTAAAAATGGAGGAGTAATTAATGTACTCTCTTGTGCCTATATATTATGGATGCAGAATTAATTTATATTGCATTTCAGCAATGTTATACTCTACTTCACACTTAATTATATTAGATAAATACCTGGAGTGAGGAACACATTGCTGACACTTGCAGCTAAGAAAGTCTTTTGTCATAAAAATAAGGACTACATTTTTTGCAAGGTGGAGACAGCTTTAAGTATTTTCATAGTTAACCCAATCTCTATTGCTATTTCTAAGTAGGCTATTAACACCCTACAGTCCCAGAGGCTTTTCTACTTGAAGACCTTACACACCACCTCACATCAGTGAGATAAACCATTTGCTGCACTATTTTAACCCTGGGCAGCTAAGCCAGGTTCAGGATACTGAAATGTATCCTCATTTCAGTAGGTTTCCTGGTCTGCCAAGGTGGAGTGATACCCCACAGGTAATGGGAAAAGAACAACATCATCAATAGTACAGCTCCTAAGTGAGAAATTGAGCAGATGCTTTCACAGGGCCCCTTGCAAACCATGGTGCCCTCTGACAGTAGAGAGTTAACTGCATTTGCAGTGTCATTAACCCCACTAATCCTCTAACAAAAATAACCCCAAACCAAAGTGCCCACACACAGCTCAAAAGGCACTGGTTCTAAATATATTTATTGAATCTTTACAACCGAGTGGATCAGGAACAAATCCTTTCATGCATCTTTATGCCTTATAAAGATGCACGAGGATCATGTACATGCAATTCATTATTCCTTTTTAGGTCACCTCTGAGAGCAAGGGAGGTGGGTGCAGGCATGACATTCCCTTGTGTTTGGTGTTGTAGACTTCCAAGAGGACTTGGGGTAGGCTCACAAGTGGAAGGGAAGGAAGCAATTGGAGGAGAAAGGCAGTTTTCAGAGATTTCACTGTGCATCGTCCCCAGCTCGGTGAATGATGTGATGCAGAGCAGGGCCATCACACCTTTCCATCACTCTGTCTCTCTGCTTGAGGAGGGAGGAAAAAAGAAGTGTCTGCAAGCCTTCAGCCAGGAGGCCTGGTTGTGCATCTCTTGTCAAGGTGTGGTGCACACGGCTACTCCCAAACGCTGTCAGCATGCCTGGCCACACCACTGTTGTGGAAAGCTTGGAAACTGCAGACACTGTTTGTTTCATTTTCCTGGAAAATGGAGCCCATAGGAAGAGGTTGCTGTTTTCCAAAGTAACCCTATTAGGAGCAATTACCGAAAATGGAAGATAAAATTAGCATGTGATGAGCTTCATGTAAATCTCAGATGACTATTTGGGGATACAGCAAAAGAGCTGACTTGATGAATTAAAATAATTTTTTCCATTAGTAACAGCTAGATTATGGTTTGAAGAAAAATAAAATCACTCTGTGCAAGGTTTAAGTGTGCAGCAAATAGAAACCAGTTTTCAAACCAGACATGGAAATAATTTTGTTGTGTTCTTGGGCTTGTTGTGCATCTCTGTCATTCCAACATTGGTGAGAAAAGTTTTATTCCACAGACATGAGCTTACACACCTGGTTTTCTGGGGCCCCTTGGTGAAAATGTTCAGCAAAGAGTCTCACTGAAGAGCTCAGAAACTGATACAAAAGTGAGCTGGTGGTTGCTTCTGGCAGGATTCCCTACTGTAGAAGTGTTTAGAGCTCAGTTGTGATGTGATGTGATTTGATATATAACATGCCACTTGATTTGGAACTTCTATCTTTTATATTCTATGAACACTTGATTTGGAACTGCTATCTTTTATATTATTCTATGAACACTCAGAATTAATATCCATCAGATTAGTAACTGCCCAGGATAGTACTTAATCCTCTTTTAATTTGAATGAGAGGATTAAAAATCTCTAAGTAAATTTTACACTACTGCCCTCTGGGTTTTGTCCCTTTCCCAAGGACATAATTTGGAGTGTTATCAGAAGGTAAATAGGTCATTGGTAGGACAGCTCTTGTCCACTGGATGGCACTGAGTTGGCACACAGAGGTGCCAGGTTTTAG
Source organism: Illadopsis cleaveri (assembly GCA_013399915.1). Lineage (NCBI taxonomy): Eukaryota > Metazoa > Chordata > Aves > Passeriformes > Timaliidae > Illadopsis > Illadopsis cleaveri. The sequence continues at coordinate 256,023 of VXBB01021741.1, read as the reverse complement.
GTTACTAAAAAGAGGGCAGACACTGATGGAGAACGCATGAATGCATTGAAATCACCCCAGCTCAATCTGCAGCTGGTATCTCTCTGTAGCAGCCACCCTCAGGAGTTTGCTTGCAGCTCTATCGAGATATCCCGCTTGAGAAGTCTACAAACTCAGCAGTCTCTTCATGGGGAAACAAGCTCAGGTATCTTATTTTGGGATCACCAGAAATCCACCATGGCTGGAGGATAATCACACCAAAGGAATATGTTTCCTGCCTTTCTCCATACTGCTTCTCTCTCCATTAGCTCCTTGAAAACAGTGGTGTGTCTCTAAGTGTAACCATGTGCCATCCTTCTCAGGGAGAAGTTGTATGCACAAACACTATAGAAGAGAAACAGTGGGTTGTTCCTCATGCTTGAATGCTCCAGATTTGGAAATAGATGCTTCACCATCAAGCAGGTCAGCAGTGTCCCCACGTCATGGATCCAAGTGATAAGGTGGATGGGAAAAGGAAACAGAGGATTTCACAATACTTGGTTTTAATGGATGTTTAGATTGGCTGCAAATGTGCAAGTGCCTGTTTGTTTAGAGTTACCAGGATATGAATCAAAGAAATAAAAATAGCAATGCATTAAGGCTTAGAGAACCTCTTGGGAAGGAGCAAATTAATATTTCTAAATGTAAATATTTTGACCCAACCTATTAATCAAGTTCTCATGCTACAGTGGGAGAGAATTGAGTTGGATGTTGTAACTTGTCTTCTGTGTTCTGCAGGAAGAGCACATTGTACTTTATACACCAGCACCTTGTCTGACTGATTAAGCAATGCTAATTCCTTCGAACTTTCCAGTATTATGCCACTGGGTAATTGGGGTTTTGTCTCATAAAAAAATTTAAAATAAAAAACTTATTTCCCCCAGCTTTTCTGGTTTTGATGTGTGGCACAGGCAGCAAATTCCAAGTCTTGGCATTTCTTTTATGTCTTTACTACTGTGAGAAATTGCTGGAGACCTTAAGAATACATCTTAATTAAATCAGTGAGTTTCCTCATCCCTTTTTCCCTATTGCTTATCATTCCCATGGTCTTACGTAGCTCAGATTTTTTGAACATGGGTGGTGATGTTTAAAATGTTTAATAGATGACTAACAGATGTTGGGACATTACAGGCATAAGCAGTATGTTATATATTATAAAGACACATTGTCATTCAAAGATGTCAACATAGTCTTCTGTCAAGTTTTGAGATACTGTATCATTTTATAACAGTTGATATCACTTATTACAACATCCTCCTAAGACATTTGCAAATATAAAACTAATGCTAAATATGAAAATGTATTTGCAATGATTTATCAAGCTGTTAGAACCAGTGATAATTGGAACACTTATCTCTGCTAACAGATGTACATCCAGAAAGATGATAGCAACCACTTTGTTCAGCTATGTCTAGTTTTTCTCAAGAGTGCTGCTAAGCCAGAGGAATCACCTAGAGTTTGTGCAGGGATAGTCCCTAGCCATGGTATCCAAGCACTACAGCACTAGGGAGAGTGCTTTTGGCAGTTCAGTGCTTGCCTCTGGTCCCCCAGGTAGAATTAAGGTCCAGTCTGAGGTTTATTTTCTCCTGCTTCATCCTTCTCTTGTGATTAATGATTTGTGATGTCTACAGCTCACTTTGGGTAGCACAAGCCTTGAAGCACATTCTTGTGTTTCCTTTGTGCTGTTAATTAAAGAAAGTCTACAAAATGAATGCATCAGTGTCTACAGTGGGCTCCTTATTTCTATGGAGTAGTCCAGGCTGTGGGTGATGTCTCTGTGACTCGTGCTGCTTTGGCAGTGCGTGATGGCAAGAGCTGGAAGTGTTTAGACCAAATCATTATTATCAAATGCCTTACAGCTTAGACTTAAAATCTGGGTTTGCAAAACAGGCATTACTGTTGTGTGGTAGACCCAATTGCTGGAATTTCCTTTTTCCATTGGCCTGAAAAAAGCACAAGCCTATGATACGGAACCTTTCTACTTCCTCCATTTCTGCCCTACAGAACAGCTATTGTGAGGAATGTAAAGAGTTTTCTTCAAAGGAAGTAGTCTAATGAGGTTTATAATACTTTTAGATGTACATTTTTTTATATGTCCCCAGAGATGCTGTAAAGAATACAGTTTACAAATGTTAGAACAAATAATGGAATTGTGAACAAAAAAAAAAAAAAGAATTGCATGTCAGAGCTGCACTTTGCCAGCCTTTGTCTTGAGGAGAAATTCAAGGAGAAATGTAGAAAAGACTCCCTTTCCTTGGCTCACTTCCAATCATTTGGCATTTTAACTATATATTAAGCCAACCTTCTTTCTGAAAGTTTTGATTCTTGCAGAATTTATAGGCAAAGAATAGCAGTAAGAAGGGGAATAACAGTCACTAAATCTGGCAATTAAGTGTTACCAAGATTTTTGCCCATTTACTGTCTTTAAGGTCTAATTTATTTATTTATTAAGTCTTTCTTGGATGCCTGTCAATGTATGAAAAGAAGACAAATTTCTGCATTCATTAAACATATTGATGGAGTATAAAAGATTTTTTATTTTCATTGTATATCTCTGACTAGCTGTTAGCTGACTGAGTAACAGTAGACAACTCTGCCTCTTTCTGCCTGGAGACAGCTGGAAGTTAGACCACATTATATAAGACAGGAAAAAACCAAGAAAATTTCAAAACTGGGCTCCTATAGATCATTATTGACCAGTGCAGGTAGCAAAATGTGTCACTTAGTTTCAGTCACTATATCAAATCACATTAATTTTACCACAGCTCTGAAATCTCCTTCCCAGACTGCCTCTCTCTTATACTGTCCCCTGAAGACTTCCCCTGACTTTGAGGTGACATGCTGATTTCCCACTGGAGTCATAATTCAAATGAAATCACATCACAGTGATACCAGCACAATTAAATCATAAATAAAGGCCATGACATGTATTTCTAAAAGCTATTATAAAATATATATAGAGAGATATAATCTGCATTAGATTGTTACTTAAAAGGGTTTTTTTAAAGTTCATTTTAAGTCAATGTGGATTGCACATATTTACTGCCCTTCTCTTCTAATCTCAGGGTTTAGCAAACATGAGCCTGTGTTATATCCTCTATTATATAGATAGGAAGACTGAGATACTAAAGGTGACTTTCTCCTGGTCAGAAAGCTCAAGGCATGGGAATTTTTTGACTGTCAAGCTCCTTAACTCCTCTGTCCTTTCCCTTGCATTGATATGCTTCCAGAATTCCTTATTTAGCTACAGCCTAGAAGTGATCCAGGCAATCTTTTATTAAATCTAGAATCCTACCACTTCTATTCCCACTAGGGCTGTTCTTCAGCTTTTATAAGCATGTTTACTGTCCATTGCCTTCCCAAAAGTAACTGGGCTAATTGAAGGTTTTACTGTGTCTGGAGAAGATTCTATTAAAATTAGACATGAAATTGAGTTTGTAGGAATGCAGTTACTGGCATTAATGGGCATTAATTCTGAGGGCCTAGAGGCAGCCAAACCACACCCTATTCCCAACTCAGTAAAGAGCTGCATATGACAGTAAGAAAGGGAAAAAGCACTCACACAGTTCTTCCCTGGGGAATTAGGAGTCTGCAGGAGACATCAGCTGGTCCCAGATCCTCAGGAAACGGCTTGAGCCTCATTTATTGGCATGTAAATAGTGCAGAATAATCCCGTGCCAGATGCCATTTCCTCATACCACATCTCAAACAGGAGCTGAGATGCATTGGTGCCATTTGAAGATGGATGCCTCTGAAGGAAAAGCCAGCATTTGCACCACAACACAGGCTAGAAGCACGCAGTAAATGTGGCGTCTCGTGATGACACATGTGACGATGTGGGAGTGGAGCACTAAGTGACCTTGAAAGTTTGGCCCCCAGACTTACTCTTTTGAGGCTTGTCCTTTTTTCCTAATCCATGTGACTACGTTTTGAAGAGTATTTCATTTCTTAGGCAAACATTATTGTCTTTTTCCTCTATTTCTGAGTAATGAACAGTAAGAAATCAACCACATTGAAGTTACCACACAAACAAGAGAAAAATTACTACCCACATGGCAATGACCTGGAGATTCAGTTCCTAACTGGCCAAGGCCCAGAGGAATTGAGACTCTGTGTCCACAGGGTCTTAATAAGGAGGAAAGTGGAGATATGAAGAACAGGAGCTTAGACTGCATGGGCTCACATTAGCCTGGCGCATGCTGTGTGTCAGCAACACTGATGGACAGCACAGGAATTCAGCACATTTTGGCTCCACTCCTGCAAGGGTTTAGGCCCACACTTAAGACGTACATAGGAAGAGTAAAAAAGCTTGGATTGTGCAAACAATGCCATAGAAGAGAAGCTTTTTTAAATCCAGAAACAGCCTTTGCTGCACAATTTTTTTGTGCTTCAGAATATCAAGCAGTGGCAGAGTTAAATGGAATCATATTAATAAGCATGGATAATCTCATCATCCTGGGCGGGCTGACAGCAAAGCAGCTCCAAACACACGCAGCTGAGTGAAATGTTCTTGCAATTAATTGGATTTGATTAAATTTCTCATTTAATGGCTGGAGGAAAAGAAACAGACCAAAGACAGTGAGCAACTTTCTTGCTAACCTGGAGCTTTGAGTAATGGCTGTGGAACACCAGGTTCCCCAGTGCATTAGGTGGGGAAAGCGTTGCTATGGACAAAGGGGCACAAGAACCCAGTTTCTTACAACCTTTCTCTTTGTCCTCACCTTCTCCTTTTCTAAAAGAGAAGATGAAAATTTTGACTCCCAAATAGCTGTTCTGATGCTGCTATGCTTCCATTAAAAAAATTGATACTGTTTAATTTTGGTTCCCAAGAAAAGTGGGAAAACCAACTAAAAGGCCTTGAAAACTAAGGGGAAACAGAGCTGTCAATCTCAATTTAGATTATGATCTGTGAACTTAGATGGGGTCATGGAGCCACCGATCCTATCCTTATCCTTGCTTATATAGGGTTAGGCTCTACTCAGAAACATTGAGTCTTGATTAAAATCTCTTACAGCAAGGTCCTCAAAAGTCCACAAGTAAAACAAGTAGTTGCTTTTACCATCTTGCTAAAATTGTGCCTGGCACATGGAGGCTTACATGGGTACAAATTGGGCCTGGTTTCAACTTAATTTTTCATTGTATGATCAAACTATGTTACCTGTTGAAAACTTGATTTATTTTATAAAAAATTACTTGAATCCTTTTTAGTGTTTCTTTGAATAAAGAACTAAAAAGAGCACAGGAATTTTCCATGGAAACTCCACAGCATCTTACAAATATCCCAGCTGTGACATATAAACCAGCTTTTTCAAAACCCAATGAAAGCCTTAGTGAACTCTGTTTTGCATAATTTTCCATCAGGGATAACACCAGTGATATAACAATGGTGGGAATTGACTACATCTGCTAGATCACCTGGTTTAGGTAAGATTTGCATACCATAGTGTTTAATGTAAACTTTCTCTCACAGAGGTCCTGCTGTCTCTCCAAGTAGCAGTTGCCTCTACGTGGCTACAGAGAGGTCAGGTCCTATGTGCAGCTTCTGGTGGCTCAGGCATTACGAGGTCACTGACAGTACACTCACTTCCTGAAATATTAAAAAATTTCAACACACAAACTTAGTTAATGTTGGACTGATTTACAATATCTGAACAAACTGTTTTAGAATACTTGAACAAATTAGAATTAAGACTGGATCTGTGGGCCTAGGCCAGTTGTATGAAGCTCAACAAAGCTCAATGCCAGGTCCTGCCCTAACATCACAACAATACCATGTAATGCTACAGAATTGGGGAAGAGGGGATGAAAATCTGCCCAGTGGAAAAGGACCCTGGAGTGTTGGTCAACAGTGGCTTAATATGAGCCAACGTGTGTCCAAGTGGCCAAGAAAGCCAATGGAATCTTGGCCTGTGTCAGCAATAGTGTGGCCAGCAGGACCAGGGCAGTTATTGTCCCCCTGCACTTGGCACTGGTGAGGCCACACCTCGAGTGGTGTGTTCAGCTCTGGACTCCTCACTGTAACAAAGACATTGAGGTGCTGGAAGGTGTCCAGAGAAGGGCAACGGAGCTGGGGAAGGGTCTGGAGCACAAGTCTGATGAAGGGTGGCTGAAGGAGCTGGGGGTGTTTAGCCTGGAGAAATGGAGAACCAGAGGGGACCTTACCACTCTCTACAACTACCTGAAAGGAGGGCGTTGTGAGGCAAGAGCTAGTCTCTCCAACCAAGCATCAGGAGACAGGATGAGGAAACGGCCTCAAGTTGCACCAGGTGAGGCTGAGATTGGATATTATGAAAAATTTCTTCAGAAAAAGGGCTGTCAAGCGCTGGAACAGGCTGCCCAGGGAAGTGGTTGAATCAGCGTCCCTGGAGATCTTTAAGAGACTTGTACATGTGGCATTTAGGGACATGGCAGTGCTGGACTAACAGTTGCAGTCAACAATCTGAAACGTTTTTTCCAACCTGAATGGTTCTCTGAGTCGGAGAGAGAAGCAGCATCACAGCTCAGTCTTGTGTGCACACATAAACATGTATACACGTCTGCACATGCATCTGTGAGCACACCCCACCACAGCTCCTTAACATCAATAAAACCTTTTCTCTGATCTGTGTCACGTATACATGGATAGTTTCTAAAGCCATTGTAGGATAACAGAACTTGCAAATGACAAAAGTTCCCACTCGTCTCTTCTTTTCTTTACCTCTTGGGTTCTTATGTGTGCCAGTAAAGCAAGATCCAGACTCCTGCAAATCTGGCCACCCTGTAACTTACAGTGGTGGTTGTTAAAATGCTGGTCTAAGTCAACCCCCACAACTGTACATGAACAAAACTCACTGAGAATTGTAACACCCGCTTTACCCCTTGCCACAATAACTAATACTCCACTTTGGAAGGTTTCTAGGCGAAAAGGTGGTTTGCTCCTGCATTGACTTAGCAGGGCACTGACAAGAACTCCAGGGATACCCTGGTTACTGGTTCAATCCCCACCATCTCAGCAAGCAGCTCCCAGCTGAGCTCTCCAAAAAGATATGATCATTCTATAATCCTGCTGGGTCCCTGCTTTATCATTTGTCTTTCCTGTCTGGCTGGTTTAATCATTGGCTCATAACTTTAAGGGTTCACCTTGTTACAACCACACAGGATGCCAGGCAACATTCAGCCACCTCCAGCTTCATCTAGGCCAAAACCTCTGCAGCAACATCTGCTGCCTGCCAGGTGCCGGTACACTGGTGGGACTTCTTCTCCTGCATGTCCACCCCCTAAATTTGCAGTGAAATAATTGTCTTCTCTGTCCCTCTTGGGAGTAGAAGAGGGCACTTCACCAGTATAGAGATAGATGTTATTCTACCACTGAAATGCACCTATACTGGAAAGAGCTATGCTGGCAAGGATGTGCTTTTTTTCCCTATAACATGATGGGTAATACCAGCTCATACAGCCAATACAATCTAAAAGCATAGTTAAGTGTTCATCTGTTTGTTTTCCTTAATTGCTGTTTTGCAGCTTCCTGTCCATTACAGAAGATACCATTATCCTTTCTTCACAGCCAGGATTTACAATGCACGGATTTAGAGAGGAATCCAGGCCATACTGAAATCCACAGATGAATTCCCAGGCCTGACCTTGGCAGGGTTGGGATTTCACCTAAAATGACTTGTGTTATGTATCATGCAGAAAGGCTGTGGCATATTATGGCATTAAAGACTGGTTTGGGGAAAAGAACCTGTTTAAAACATTCCTCTTTTTTTAAAAAATACACACTATGCAGAATCAAAATCTGTTTGTTCTCATCTTAATTTAGTGGTGATTTGTCAACATATTTCTCCAAGAACAACTAATAATAAAGTTATTGTTTTGTTACATATTGCTATGACATTGTTATTTTTTGTTTGAATATGTTTTTCTGAAATCTACGATACATTGTAGTTGCGAGAAACACCTGAACTTACTCTTGCTTTCCTGAATGAATGTAAGGACAATTGAGTTGAAAAGGTCAGAACAAATATGTGTTACCTCAGCTTTTCAACATGTAATACTCAACTTCAGGTGAGTATCCAAAGTGAAATAATTCAGACTTTCTGCACCACGAGAAATTATCGGCATTTCTGCGCTCCTAATTTGGCGGTGACAAAGTTCCCAATCATATTTTTCACCTTCTTCTCCCAAGAAAACAGGATCTCTGTTTTTCAGAAAGTTCTGGCAGTGTGAGGCCCTATGTGGTGTTTGAAAGCTTCATCCCTGCTTTGGCATGGGAGGGATGCCCTTCCTATTCTACGTGGTTATTGGCTCTGGATTCATCCCTCAGAAACTGCCGGGCTAGTGCTTGCCCTTTGCAATGACACACCCACCAAACAGAGTGACAGGGATGTGGGCTAGATTCCTTTGGGTAGCTGGCACAGCTAGGCTTGTCTGGAAGTAAGGAAGGAAATGTAGTAGGCAGGCCATGTTTCTTGATGTAGAGGTCTGACCATTATTCCTCCAGGGATAAACCCAGGCTAACAATTTATTTCATATCAGTTAGTGCCAATCTGGCATCTGAGGGGCTGTGAGAGCTCTGCTGCTGTGAGCCTGCACTGGATTGAGGCAGCTGACCTCGAGGTGAAAATCTCTCTATCCCATCATACATCCCCTGAGACACCCTGGCCCCATCTACTTTGTTTTCTCTGCTCCCTCTCATTTATTTTCCTCTCTTGTTTTAATCTCCTTAGCATGTCATGTGTGCCCATCAAAGAGTTGTTTTCTGTGCAGTCTAGCAAGCACATTAATGGGGTTTCTTCCTCTCCACGACTGGGTACCAGAGGTACTTTTTGGCCACTTGTCAAATATTTCCATAAAGATTGTCTTTCAGGGTTTCATATAATCCCATTAACAGGGCAGACATTAAATAGAAGTGGGAAAAAGTTGCTCAGAGGGAGTGGGGAAAGAGAGAGTAGCTCTAGGAAATGGTTCAGTTGTTTCATTGCAAGGAAAAGGCGACTGGGGTAGATGATTGCTGGATTTGTTTCCACACCAAGGCTGAGAAATAAATAAACCAAGCTAAGGATGAGTGACTTTGGCCCTGTTAAAGCTGGGATGCAAATATTCTGCAGAAATGACACAGAAATTTTATTTTGCAGGTAAATTGGGGGGAAAAAAGCCCTCAGGGTTACGCTACAAGAATGCAGAGCAGCTGGGAAGAATAAACCTTGTCAGAATAAAAAGCTTTACTTATTAGGAAAGAATGACCTTCATTTTTGCAGGTCAGACCTTTGTTAGGGCTTTCTGGACTACTGTGGGACCCAAGTGAGGCTTCTTTCCACATCTGGCTGCGCACAACATGTCCCTGCAGAACACAAGGTGCTCCTGAGGCTGTCAGTGGCAGAAGCCCATGGGGCTGGTTGCAAGGTTCAGCTAAAAGACCCTTTGGTTGGTTATTTTGTGCCTGAAGGGATCAGCTGTATTCAAGGTGAGGAATGTCAGCTCTGATTCCTCTTGTATCAATCTGTCCACAAGTCATTAGTTTACATATAAACTTTGGATTTTAAATCAACAGCAGTACACCCTGATTTCATATCATACAATGTATCTGAACATATATACATGTTTTTGTTGTGAACTGGAATTCATGACATGTTAAGGGCAGCTCTGGTTTTGATACTTACAAATGCTTTCTATTTTTGGTGAGGCTCCAGATGTCTTCTTCTCATGAAGTAAGATTTGCATCTGGAACCACTGCTTCCCCAGCTACCTACCTACTTATATTCCTTATGCTAGGAATTAGCTTTGCAGGATCTTGCTGTTGTGTCTTGATGCTTTAAGAGGCAGTTCTACACTTTGATGCTTTATTCCAGATAATTTGTCCAGGTAGATGAATGCCGGTATATTCAACATTGCTGGTTGTTCTACTTGCTTAGTTGAGGACAGGTGAAAAAAAGACAACCTGAGAAAAAGAAAGTGGACTATTTAATATGATTTTTTGCTCATGCTGTGGAATTTGTGTTGCTAGAAGTTGCTGATGGTACAAAATTTGTTGAATTCTTGGTTAAATATTAACAAGTGGGGAGTGTCTGTAATTTCCATGTGACACTTGATACAATTCCTAAGTATTGTCTGAGGTCTTCTTGGCAACTTTTCTGCTCCACCAACTCTTGCATAAACATCTAACTGGAGAATTTACTTGTAGCATATTTTATCCAGGTGCCTTCAGTGGTGTAGGAAATTAGACAGTTCTGGTACTCAGATGACTCTGCCCACCTGGGGATGCAAAGGGTTTTGACTTTTGGCCTGACTTTGCCCCACGGTGGCTCTAAATGTCAGACCTTTGCCACTCCCGTGAGGTTTGAAGCAGCACTCCACATACCCCTGGCATTCCGCTGCTCGTGGGTTGTACCAAATGATGTCATCTTGAGGCAACTTCCAAACTGCTCTTCTGCCATCTTTCTTCCCTATTTACAGTAGTTTCTGATTTGGGAAGAGTGCCAGCTGAAGAGTGGGGTTGGTGGGACTACTGGTGGGTGAGTTTGAGAGGGGTAGGCACGAGCAAGATGGGAAGAGCGCTGTTAGCAGAGGGCTGGTAGAAGCTGAACTTTGTGCCCTGGGGCATCAGAAAGAGGAAGGCAGAGAAAAAACACCTGAAAAGACAGGAAAAATATAAAATGCTAAAGGAAATTGATGCTGAAAAGGAGGTGCAGGGCTGCAGTTAGGAGTCTTGCCAAATGTCTGCAGTGCAAGTGCATAGCTGGTGTTGCTCTGAGACCAGCAAGGACCCAGATACACCATGGTGTCCATCCCGTGCAGCCTGGACCTGGTAGCCACACAACATGGAAACTCTGCCACAGCTGCCAGAACTCAAACATTGCAGTTTGGCATTAATTTTTGTTGTGTGGGCAGATTATTCTGCCTAGAAAATATGTTTTTCTTAACTAAGCAAATATTTTTTGGGTGTTGTCTGACCTGACTCTTGATGCCAAAGATATCACAGGATGAATACATCTTTATGTATATCATGAATCAGGGTAGTAAAGAAGGCAAGGAAATACTGGACAGTCCTGACCCTGGTTGCTCTTCTGCATCATTTCCAAGTGGGAGGGTCATGTTTGCCCCTGGCCTGTCTGTGAAGTCTAAATGAAAAGTTTTATAATTTATATATGAAAAATATTTTTCAGACTTTCTTAGTAATACGGTGGTTTTTGTTTGCTGGGGTTTTTTTTTTGTCCCTCTCCTTTTTTTTTAATGTGGCCAGCATTGGAAATGTTATATGTCTGAGTTCAAAATCACAAAATCAAAGGTAGGATAATGAAAGCCACACTTTCACCAAGTGAATGAGATAAAACAGTCCAAGGAGGAGCTTGTTAATAGGAGTTTTGACTTGGATATCCCCTCAATCATCTGCACGTAGCAAGTCTGAGTTTCATAACTCTGCCTGTGAAGACTAAACATTATATTTTGTGGACAACCACAAAAGCCTTTTAACACAGGTTTAATTACAAAGCCCAGAAAAATGGTTTCGCTCTGGAAAGAAAGTCATAAACAGCACTTCAGTTGAAAGAGGTTGTTTCACAGCTGAGAAGAAGCATGCACACAAACTTTTTTATTATGTTAGGAAGAACATTTGAATAATGGATGCTGTTATTTTTATGTTGTGCATTGTGATTAGTATTGGAGAAAGTACTTAGATAAGTTTAGGTCACTTGAATAAAGAAAGCACTTATGCACATGATATAACTTCATGCAGGTATTAAAAACATCTCTGGTCTCTAGAGGATTTACTGAATTGAATTCAGTATTTGTCAGTAAATTGTATGAAAAGCTACTTTCATACATGCACAGCTTGAGTCCTCAAAACCAAATGTGAAAGTGAAATGTTTCCATGATTCTTGCATTTAATTGCATGATAGAGAAAAAAAAAGAACAGTTGTAAAGAGAGTAAAAATAGTTCCCTGTAGCATAATTTTAGCTTTTGAGCCCAGATAAAGACCTCATGAGTAATAAATAGAAAAGGACAGTACTTAGTACAACAAGAAACAGAAAACCAATATGAAAGGGTAAAAAGTGGGGATTTTAAACCTTTGTCTTGGGAAGCTTTAGCTGATTATCCAGCTTGCTATCTGAAAAGTGTCTTAAATCAGGCTCCTATCCAACCTTCAATGCACCTTTGTGCAGCTTGAAAGAATACTTAGAATATAGCAGTATTATCTACAATAATAAAGGATCACTAAGCCTGGCACTTCAGAAACTCAGATCCCCCTCCCTCCTTCCCTCTTGAACAGTTCTCCATCTTCAGTAACAACCTTCTAAGTGTTACTTGTAATAAGAGTCAAGGCATTCCTACATACACCTGGATTTCAATGTTTACAGCTTCTACTTCAGTTTTCAAGGGAAAACATTAATGTATAAAGATGCCCTCTGACAGATTCAGGGCATGACTCTCCTACATCTCTTGAATCAAGCAGAATAGTACCTGTTGTGGTGTTATTCTCAAGAATATGAATGTCAATATCAGCACAAACCAGCCTGAAGGAAAGCAGAGACCTGGGAATATAGAAAGATATCTAAGCAAGAGCAAGTATATAGATTAAAATGTTGTTTACAAAGCAAAGAGCTCAGACAGCCCATGCTATAAAGCAGCCATTTGGGGGAGTAGGTCCAAGCTTTCTTGGTTTGCCCTAAATATTTCTTCAGTTTTGGAAATGTGTCTGCATACATACATGAACCTTTTAAATCTCCTTGAAAAGGGGAAAATTTTGGTTCCATGATAAGTCACTATATGCCTTTTTGGTTAAAAAATCAAAACCAAACCAAGCCCCCACCAAACTTTGAGGTAAATAAAGAAGCAGTGTGTTTGTGTGGCACCAAGCACAGAGGGTTCACAATTCAGAAGGAGAAAAGAGTAACACAAATACAGCCAGAAGAGAGTCAGTGATCAAACTTACACCTGCTTTGCATGTACATCCATACAGCCAAACCAGCCAAACTTTGCAAACCATACAGCCCAATTCCTATCTTGTGCCTATATAGGCATGAGAAGTCTCCATGGTAAGCAGAACAATACCAAAGGAAGCAAGGAAACAAACTGGACTATTGTCTTGGTACAGGGTAAATTCTGGGAGGAAACTTTTGAATGGGGTCCCTCTAGAAAAGCAAATTCAAGTGGCTCCTCTTCCAATTGATTCGGGAAAAGATTTCTTTGCAGAAAAGTGGAAAAACTTGTTTATTTAACAAGCAAAGTATTCACAAACATTAAAAACAATGTAATAATATTAAACAATAAAACCTTTCGCTGTTCTGAAGAGATGACAAATTCAGAAAGTACTTTCATGGGGTGCAGCGCAGCTCACTCAGTCTCTTATCAGTACTGCCAGCACTGGAATGCAGTGTCCTGGCTCCAGTGGGCCACGGGTGTGAGCTCCTGGTGTTTTTCTGGGCTTTTAGTCTAGAGCAGGTTTGAACAGTTCCAAGAAAGAGAAAAAGCCACAGTCCAGAGAACTTCTCTGCCTCAGCTAGCTAAAAACTAACTAAAAGCAAAGGTGAGCTCTGTCCCGCTGTCTGTTCATGCTCCAGACAACACAGTCCAGGAGCAGGAATGTGGAGGAGTGAGCAAAGCTTCTGATAACAAACTCTTTTTCCCTCTCCTTCACTCTTGGAGACAGTCTTTAAGGTGCAGAACTTAATATCCAGCACAAACAGAACAGACAATTGGGGATACAAGCATCATAAAGTCACCCTAGGACAGCTATTTATAATTGCTCAGTTACCAATATACTCCTTCAACAGCTTGCCCAGATTAGACATAATTGTGTATTTATACTCTCTGGGAGAGCAGTTCTGAATAATTTTGTCTCTTTTCAGAAGATGCTTTTATAAAATCTGTAACTGGATTCTACACATCCTATTACATGGGTACTTTAATAGTAATTACTTTGACCTCTGTTTGACTACTGTGTAAAGGGAAAGGGAGCTTCCTCCAGGAACATAATCCTTTTAATTTTTCAGGAGAAAATAATTTTGGTTCAACTTTATTTCTCCCCAGTTATAGCAACACTTGTCTTGTTCCTAGGGTCCTTTTATAAGAAGAAATGATCTTTCTGTGTGAGCTTTTCTCCCTTAAAATCTTCCCTCAGACTTTCTACCAACAGACAGAGTAGAAACTCTGGCATGCTGAAAAACAACAAAAAACTCAGGTTCCTGCAAGTATCCTGCCAGTCTGTGGTCAGGTGCAGAACAGCACGGCTGCCTGCCTTTTCCTCGGGGCAGGCAGGGGAAGGATGTTGTTTGGTCCTTCATTCTGCAGAAGGAGGATTTTACAGCTACCAGTGTTTAATGTGGAGCAGCACCCACGTTAAGTGCCACTTCAGATTTGGCAGAGAAGGACAATTCACACTGTGCCACTCTCTGCCTCTCTTGCAGCAGATCAGAGGGGCAGCCACCTTGCTGCAACCCCAGGCCTTCCTGGCACTGCTATTCCCTTTTCCACCTTCCTTCTGCCTTGCCTAATTACAGTGTGAGCTCTTCAGGGCAGTCTCTGCTGCCATGTGCCCGTTGCAGTGGGGCTCGGATGTGGGTTAGGGCCCTGGGGCACTGAATGCAGTAAAAGTCGTTAATAGGTCAAGAGAGAAATTCTGAAGTATGTGGTAAGGATGGAGAATGCACAAACCTCTGAAAATTCCCAAATGTTTAGTTACCTGAGCTCAGAGCAAAGTGTTCTCTGAAATCTTTGAAAGATCTTTGCTTAATACTTTGATGTTGCTTCTTTTCCCTGACTGAGGATTGGTGAGTTTGGCCAATCACTCTGCTTCCCTCTTCTCCCTTGTCTCGTTATTCCCTGACAAAAATCCTCTGGATGGTAGAGGGCTTTGGCTTGCAGAAGAGAGTGTCATCTCCAGTAAAGGAATTGAGTTGTCCACTTCTCCACTGCCACCCTCTGGAGTCCACTAGCCCAGATGATTACAGTGGAGCAGACACTTTATTTTACAGTAAAGCAAACATATTGACAAATTTAGCGATTCCCATATTGAATTCAGCCATTAAAAAAGCCCAAAACCAAAACAAAGCAAAAAAACCCCACCTCAAAACACAGCTAACAGAACCTCCTGTAGCTAAAACCTTTACAATGATGGCATGAGGGCAGAGGCTTCTCTCACCTCACTGGAAGAGGGGACAGGGAAGGTACTGCATTGCAATGAGTGTGTTATGTACCACATAAGCAGGCACTCATCTGCTGGTACCCATGAGGGAACTAATGTTCCCTTATTTCCCCATCCCTCCAGTGCCAGCTAATCTGTGCCTGCCCATCTAATTTCCTGGCAACTGTTCTAATGCACAGGCTAATAATATTTGCAGCAATCCTGGGAGACATCAGTGTGCAGGTTAAATATGAGGTTGTGGGGTCCAAAGGAGGATTAATTAGGGGAACTGTGGCATCTGGATAGGGGGAGCTTTTGAGAAACCCTTCATCCAGGTGGTTTGAGCAGTCCAGATAAGCACCCAAATATTTCTGTGAAGAACTGGGATGCCATCCCTAACTGAAGTTTAACCACTATTGAGTCCCCTTGATGATTTCCCCTCCTTTCTTCCTCAGAGTATCTTTTTTGTTGTTGTTTCCAACTATAACTTAATGAAAACACATTTGAAAGTAAAATTACAGATTTCTCAGGGACTCTGACCCTTAGGGGCAGCCATGGAGATACTGCAGAAGGAGCTGAGTACACAAGCTCCTGTTAATTAGAGCAGAGTGAATGATTCATAGGAAATAATTTATTCAATTAATTTAGCCTCTCTTTCTTTTGCAAATTGTCTGTGAAAAGTTTGCAGTTTTATTGCATTCAGCTGCTAGACAGCAAATGATTTCTCTGCATGTAGTTGACCCCTATGTGGCTTGAAATGTAAGGTCTGGCTTTTAGTTTTTCAGTGGACAGGGGTACTGGAATTAGTGTTCTTCCTTGATTAAACAACTGGCTTTTAGTATATGCCTTCAAAAACTGATGTTCATTTTTACAAATGTAGAGGTGACCTTCCACGAATGTTATTAACCATGGCATAGAAATATCTCTGCCAGTGAACCCATTTAATAGAACAATGATCTGGAAAGTCTGTCCAGCACTTACCCTCCAGTGTCCGACATGGTGTGTCTTTGTGAGCCTTCCCCTCTGGCATGCTCAGGGAATTTACACTCTTTCTCCTTCACCAGTCCTGTGCAAAGTCCTTTGCTTAAGCTTCTCTCCACGTGGAGGCAACCTCTACAGAATATCAATTGTCTGATCAAAGCAGCCGTGAAGCACTGTTGTTAAAGTCAAAGTCATAAAATTCATTGCCAATAATCTGATGCCTATTTGCTGAAGTCCTTGTCAGCAAGGTGGGTATTTATTCACTGAAAAGTATTCATGATGCTTACCGTTTTCCACAATAAAGATTACAGAATACTTCAAAAGCAGGAGAAAATCCTAAATAGTACCTGTAATGACCCTCCACCACCAAGCAAACAGCCCTGCTCCATGACCTTGCAGCATTTCCCTTTGCCTGAATTCCACACATAGGATAAACTAGATTGACACAGACCTTGGGTGTGGGCAATCTGTCTGTCCTGATTTAGGGCAGGGTCATTGTCTCCAGCAGACTTCTGCTGCCCTGGGAATAGGGACATGCAGAGGGCCTGACCCATGGCAGGCAGGCTTCTCTCGAGATGCATCCAAGCATGGGGTTGTAACTCTGAGCTCAAGGTAACATGAGTTTCTGTAACAGCTTTTCACACTCCATCAAAAAACATTTTTAAAGAAGGACGGTACTGCATGAAAATTAATGCATGGGAGCACTCTTGTAACAGGTGCATAATATTTCAGTAATAGCCTCATGGGATGTTTATTCACTAGCCAAATTCATTTATCAGGTATTGGATTCAAAGGATTTCCCAACAGGATATCTGCAGAGATTAGTGAGCTAGGCAAATGTGCTTTGAACAAATACATCCTTTCATCAGGCAGTCATTTGGATAATTCCAGCATCAACATGCTTGCTGCTGGAATGGGTCTGCTGGTAATTGCATTAACTATTTTTCCTGTGGTCATATGTATCTGTGCCTTTAGATCCTACAAGGGCAGAATTTGGCCTGCAGCCTGTTAGTCAAGAGGTACCTGCCCATCTCTGCCTGCACATATGCAGTTTTGGCCAGCCCAGTCTTGCCCAAAGTAACCTTTCTTGCCTGGAAAGACCTGCAGTATCATAAAAACCCAAACAACTTCGCCAGCGCAGGTTGACAATACTTTCTTTGAAAAATAATTGAAGAAAAATTGCCTCCAAGATGTAAAAACAATGTATTTCAGAATATTTTGTAATAAAGTATGCTTCATTTTAATGTTCTTGTTTTTTTAGTGGGTCTTTGATTTTGTTTTTGAAGTTGAAAGTAAAATTAAACTTGGTTTTACCAGGAGAAATTTCTCATCTGATTTTACCCTTGAAACTTTAAATAGATTGTCATTTTGATAGAGGACAGGAATCAATACTGAAATAAGAGGAATTACCATGGATTGAAAACTTTAGAAGTTCATCTTTAAGATGACAATTCATTCAACAGATATATTGGAACCCATATTTTATTATCAGATTAATGAAGAAATAGTAAAAGTTTTGTTAGTCTTGTTCCAGCAACTAAGTGGCCCACTTCTTATCTGCTGTATCCTATAATACTACTGGTCTTTAACACTGCAGTAACTAACTATGGAAAAACTAATCAGCTTGGCTTATTAAATGGCTGATTACCTTTCAATAAATGGTTTTTTTCTCTTTTTAGATGCCTAGTCTAATATAATGAGTCTGTATTTGAGACACCTGAAGTAAAAAGTCATAATTCTTCCACTGATTTTTGAAAATGTGGGTCACCATATAAAATGTACCAAGCTTTAATCCTGTAATGACTTAAATGTGGTTATTCTGTGCCTTGAGCTATAGAAGTAGAAACAAAACTGAGGATTTAAGGGTTAGCATATGACTTTTCAACTCAATGTGTGCTTTTTTGTAATTTTTTGAGCCTTTTAAATTGTAAAGGGCTGAAAGAACATTCAATAAATTTATTTTTGAGTATACCAGTGCTTCCCTGCTTTATGAAACCAAATCTTATC
Source organism: Illadopsis cleaveri (assembly GCA_013399915.1). NCBI lineage: Eukaryota > Metazoa > Chordata > Aves > Passeriformes > Timaliidae > Illadopsis > Illadopsis cleaveri. The sequence continues at coordinate 237,919 of VXBB01021741.1, read as the reverse complement.
AAGCCTTCAGCATGAAGAGAACCAGGGCCGTGGAGAAAGCACAAAAGCAAGAAGGATTCTGAGAAACAGAAAAGGGGAACAAGAAGGGTGAAAGTGTTTGGAGATTTGGGAAGGTGGTTAACATGCTTGAGGTTTTAAATTTTTAAAATTTTTTTTTCTTTTCATTTTTTTTGAGGGGGAGGCTTTGGTTTTGTTTGTTTGGTTGGTTTTTGTTTGTTGGTGGTTGTTGTTGTTGTTATTTGTAAAGCATAATATTTTACTGTGAAAGCAATGGGTCTCTCCCAGCAAGCCCCTTCCCTTGTTTGCATGCTTTGGAGGTCACTAGCTACTCACACACACTACTGAGCAGAGGACAGGCTGTTTCTTGTGTTCATTTTAAGAGCACAAGAGCAGATGTCTCAGGCTGTGAGCCTCGAGTTCTGCAGGCCCCAGAAATGGTGAGATATGATACACATCTGTGTCTTGGACTTGGCCTGCTCCAAAGATGTATGTCAGCTGTGTGCTCCACATCTGAGTTCAAGTCCACATTCCCCCGAGAGCTCTGGTCGGAGCTCATGGCTGTTCCCGACCACAGGCATTGCATGTGCCCACCTCAGTGCATTACAAGTGGCATGGGACGGGGGTGACAGCCTTTCACAGACCGTTCTGCCGTGGTGATTGCACAAACAGGTAGGACATCACCACCTCATCTTCCCCTGCCAGAGAGCCCACATAGGGCCATGATGTCTTGGCTCATCCCACCATGATTTGCCCCGGTGTCCCCGGGCCAGGCTGTCCTGGGGAACCAGGACTTTGTGCTCCACATGCCCAACCATGGGCAGCTGGTAGGAGGCTGTAGGGGAGGATGCTGGCAGTTGTCACGCTCTCCATCACAAGCAGGCTGCTCTGCATGTCTATGGTATGGAAGCAAGTTCATGCAGGAGCCCTTCAGCAGTGAGGAAAGGAAAGCCAGAGTGCACTGCTGCTTTCTGTCATGGAAAGGTTAAAAGCAACTTGCCAACTGACAAGCAGCAGCTGCAAGGAAATGTCCCCATCACTACCGTCACATCTTCTTTTTTCTTCTTTTTTCTTCTATTCTCTTTTTTTTTTTTTTTCAATGGCAGCAACATTTTAATCAGTTTGGGCTGAGCATGAAAGTCTGAGTGGGAGGTGGGAGGAATATCTGGGGAGGGGAGGAGGAGCAGAAGAATGGCTGGCTGCTGGCACATGTCTGAGCTGAGGGACGCTCTCTGCCTATGAGGGCAGTTAACCTACACAAAATGTTCTGGCTTCTTGCCTGTATCAGCCACACCATGCTGCTCCAGCCTTTTGTGCCAGATCCCTGGGATGATGACTGTCACTCTGACAGAGGGAGAAAAAAGGAGAAAAGATAGAAAAGATAAGGGGGAAAAAAAGCAAAATAAACCCACAAATCCACCAAACCTAACATCACAACCCAGTAATAAGCTTGCTGTCAAGGCTAGGTAGAGGAGCTGTATTTTTCAGAAATGAGCAGCAGTGGAAAAGTAGCAAGCCAGCTGTGTGCTTCTGCAGAATAAATCGAGGTGGGATGGAAAGCCTTGGAGGGTGAAGTCAGCAAAGCTCCACAGAAATGGCTATGAACACATAGAATTTAATAAGGAACATGAACTCATAGAGTCTAGCTGCAAGCAAACCACAACTCAGGCTGGGATCTTTTTTTCCCCAATAAATCCAGGTGGAAGAAACACACAGATTTCTAGAAGAGAAAAATTCATTGTCAGAAATGGTCTGGTAACTCCTTTGTTTATACCCACAGACTTTCTTATACAAAGGATACTATAGTAGCCTATTGACCAAGACTGCCCCTGGTCTTCGGTCAAATTCTCTCATTTCCTTAAGCCAGGACTTCTGTCACCTCCTCCCTTGCAAACTCCTTAAAATCTTCTATAGAAGGCTGTTATCTACCACAGATAACAAACTGCCTTTCCAAATTATTCCGGAAAGCCAAGTGGCTTCTCTCCATCCCAACATTTTGTGCGTGGGAGTTGACAGACCCATGTCATTACCCAGTCCACAAAAAATCTTTTATTATTAGCAATACAAATGCAGTTCCCACAGCTCTCACAGGCTGCTCCAGCACCAGCAAATTAGCTGGACATGGTCAGTGCAGAGCAAAAATGTTCTCCTTTGTCCTCAGATGTCTTCTCAGCCTTGTGGCTTGAGTTTGGAGCTGGCAGCTCCTTTGGCAAAGCCCAGAGGAAGGTCTGCCTGTGCCCACTGAATGCTGGCGTGGGAGCAAGAGGGCAGAGCAGCTTTTCAAAGCATGGGGGAGAATTACAGCTGATCCAAAAGTGAGTGTTCAGAAGTGAAGAGACTGCTGGAAAGTGAATCTTAATAACTAAAAGCTGTGTGTGACTTCACTTTGAGAGCTGGCTGCTGATCTCATAGCTTGCACCCAAGTCATGCTTTCAAGCTGTTCTCCAAAAGCACTTATCCACTTCAAAGATATTTTTGATGGAGCGCGAGATTCTCCAGTAGCTTGAGTTCTAAGGCAAAACACCAAATACAACAAGATTCATGTCAGAATAACACATTATTCCAGGATATTTGAAGATAAAGGAAGATACCTAAGGTCATTCAAATGAAAGGATATGAGGGGGGAGACCTGAGTGTAATTTCATTTATTTTACTTAGACTCATCATAGAAAAGAAGAAAAGCATCTAGGGACCATGAATGTGATTTTTAAAACCTGTGTAAGCCACTAATCAAGAAATTTGTTGGAAACAAGCAAACAAACAGTTTAAAGTACACATGAGGTGCATGTGGACCCACAGCTGCTCTTATTGCAACTGCCACCCAAAGTACAGGTCTCTCCATGATCCAGCCTGTCACACAAGGACTGTGCCAGATGCTTTGCAAAACCCCTCTCCTCCCTCTCCTGTGCTGGCAGCTTCTGAAGAGCAGAAAGAGAGAGAAAGTGGACAGGGGGTTACAGCAAACACCTTCCAGCTGGTAGGAAACTTTCATCTGCCCCAAATGGATGGGAAGGCTGCTTTAAAAAGTTGTGTGTTTATCTCACATCTCCTCAGACAATTTTAGAAGTGACACTGCTGTACCTCAATGGAAAGGCAGCAGAAGTTGAAAAAGTAAAGAGAAAAGCCTAGTGGATGGATTAATAGAAGGTTCAGACCTTACTGCTTTCTTACTATAGATCCACCGATACCTTGCTACAGGGAAGCAATGCAGATATATCTGGGGTTGTTCTGGTGCCAGCTTAACACCATGCATTATATGGGATGTAAAAGTTGGAGGGGAAAAAAATAATTTCTGAGCTTTTTGCCACTTCCTTTGGGTTTATGTGTAAAGAATCATGAAAGATGTTGCTTTTGGAGCCCTATTTTCTTCCCACCTCTCCACTTTTGGCAATATTATCTGTGTCAATTTTGTTGTTCAGCTACCTCTGGTGGAAAACTTCTTGCAGGCATCAACATCAAAGATCCTTCAGGACTTACCTGGATGTTTTAGCTCTTGAACAAAGACTCCTTTCTCTCGTATCTGTTAATAAAAAATACAAGACCCTGGAGCTTTTAATAACTGCATAGATATTAGCATAAGTGAAAGATGTTAACATAAGCAGGGGGGATGCTAGTTGATGCATCTTTGCTGTGAGAATGTTACAGGCATCTCACCCAGCAGTCCTCTGTGTCCACCTACACTGAAAAAGCCTTCAATACTCTGAAGTTCCTTTGTTGTAGTGCACAGATGTGCCCTGACAGTGGCCTCTACCTCTGAAACCAAAGGTAGAGGGGAGAGTTCTGTAGGAAGAAGTTGGCAGTTAGGAGTGGCATTTACTGCACCCACTCAAACTCTATCAAACTCAATCCATGAGTCAGGCATCAAGACCAAAACAGTGACCATCTGGTCCCTGGAAAGAAGCTGCTCATCCTGATGTGGACACAATTCCTTCTTGTGTTAAATACCCTCCTTAGAGTGCTGTGTTCCACTCCCCACAGTTTGCCCACACAGTGGGCATTTTGCCAACCTAATCAGTGGACTGTGACTTAAAATTTAACTTTAGGGTGAATAAAGTTTTAGACAGTAGGATAAATGCCATCTCTGGTTTCTGAACAGCTAAAGCAACAATCAATTGTTAAATAATGAATGCTTTGTCATACTGGCCTTGTAGCAAGTCCTGTGGTCAAAACAGACTCCAGAAATTAGTTTATTGCTGTCTCTCTGACAGAAAAACAGAGTCTATCACATCATTTAATGGATAACATTGGACATCCAGAAAGAGGTACTGATGCAAAATGAGCTTTAGTTGAATCATGATAATTGGATTCAGCACTTACTGAGTTAATGTTAGACATTGGAACAATATGCAATTTGACCAGGATGAATTTAAGTGTGGCATAAGTGTGAATATCCTGTAAGAGGTGGTGCGCCTCATTCAGCTGATGAGGGGTATAAAAATCAGAGTTGCCCTCAGAAGTACATGTAGCCATCCACAGAGCAGCTTTTAGACAAACATCACTTGAGAAAGTGTTTCATTGAGACACTAAATGTGTCTGAAGGAGGATACACAGTACTTGTAAAGCAGAGCAGAGCATAACACTGCCCTCTTTTGTGTGAGACAACACATGGTCACCTGACATCCTCAACATAATTCCTGGGAAATGCTGCTTTTGTGCAGCAAGTAATATCAATCTTATATAGAGATCCTTTCTGAACTGAGGAAGAGGGAATGATGTATGTACTTTTCAGCCTAAATAAAGGAAGAATTACGAGTTCAATTTTACCTGTACAAATTATGCAAGCATCAGGTTACACAGGTAGGCTCACTGGCATTGGGAGGGCAAGATTATCCTTTTCCTGTAGTCCTAAAGAATTAAAGTGCTTTGCTCAAGAAGGACCCCAGAAAACATGAACGTGTGTTTGCTGAGCACGTGCTGGGGCTCAGGTTCATGTCAGGTAGAGGTCTCAGTCTGAGGGTGGATTTGGACCACGTACAGGGGCTTTAGTGAAGGCAGGAGCTTCTATTATGAAATAGGGGTTTCTACTGCTTGTTAGAGAAGTGTCAGCTATGATGTTTTATGTGTGATTTCATGGTCATATTAAAGGCCTGTTTCTTGGCAGTCATTACAAAATGAGCCGAAGTCTGAGTCTGCTTCTGAGCCCTGAACACCACCAGTGACCAGATCAGTAACATCCTGTCAGCTCTCACTGGTTGTGAGGAGAGAGGAGGGATATTTTCATCATGCCTAGTTCAATCTTCAGCAAGAATGAACAAAATAATCATCAAGATCTTTGGCTCATTCCTTCCAGGTCCACACTGTGGATGCACCAGCAATGTTCTTGAGAAGGCCACGTATTTCCTTTGGATTCTCAGTATGCAGCGATAGGCAGGAGAAATGTGTGCAAGGCAAATGCTTTCTGATGGGCCTGGCCCTGAACTCACCAGTCACAAGCCATTTGTATGGAAATGACACTAAAATTGCTATCCTAGAGCTGCATCCAACCTCAGCTTCTGCCAGCAGAAGATACAGGGTACCAGATGGCAGAAATCCTACCCGAGCACCAAGTGGTTTAAACTGCTCTTTTTGCTAGGAATTTAAATAGTCCATATGCTGAAAGTATAATGCTCGGCTGCACCCTGGCTGCCTGGCGGAGGCCTCTGCTGCCTGAGCAAAAGGAGATGAGCAATTAGCTTGTAGCAGCTTGGAGCTTGTATCCCCTGTACATCCCAACGTGAGGCTGTGCTACAGTCACACACATCAAAATGTCAGATGATGCATCTGGAGGAAGAGGGTGGTGTCTGATTGTCAAAATGGGGCTGTTGTGTCAAAGACTCAAGAGAAAAGCAAAGACTGAGTGTAGTCTGGGTATCTGGTCTCCTCTTTTTCTCAGCTTCTGGGATCACCTGGTGAACTCCAAGCTGAGGCACTCAAGGGGTATAGTTTGCCATGGATTTCAGAGGAGCACAAACCCCCTCTCTGGGGGATTTGCAGCCTCAGGTTTCCAGGGCCTGGTGAGACACCAAGCTGCTTTGCAGCATGATGCATAGTGCCTGGAGCAGAAGGTCCTCAGCTCTGGTAACAGGTTGTGCTTGTCATTGTGCAGCTAGGACAGCTCTGCTCTTTGATCATTTCGGTGATTTTATTTAGTTGCTGGGAAGGGTTTACTTCTCGCTGGGCAGATCCCCCACTTTATAAGTCAGCTTCCAAAAATCTGCCATTAGTCTGGCTGGCTGGGGCTGTACCCATTCCAGGGCAATAATGTCCCTTCTTTGTGTGTTGAAAAGGTGTCCAAGCACAGTGTTTCAAATAAAGAAGTGCCCTACTTCATGCAGAAATGTTATCCCTTATCCTGATTTATAGTATCTTCTCTGATTCATCCAGTTTCCCCTTGCCTATTGTGCTGGAGTTGAACTCCAGATGGATGGCTCAGAGGGCTTTGCAAAGGTAATCCCTGGAGAAAATTCCTTTCCTGGCCAGATCACTCTGAATTACTCCTCTACTTAAAACGTACTCTCACTGGCTCTAGATCTATTATGTAACATTTTTCTAATTTAAATTGTTTTCTGTTTACTGGCACAGTTTCCTGAAAGATCTGCTTCATCCCGAATCCAGTTACATTGGTCATTATTCGCCTTTTCCCTCTCCAGTTCTGTCACTGTCAACAGACATTGGTATCTCACATCTGACGTCCTTATCTAAATCATTTACGTACATTCATTTAAAGGATGGGGAGGTCAAATGTTTCAAAATCTTGCAAGGTCACTGACAACAAAGCTGTCATTTGTTTTTTTGCTTGTTCTTTTTATGTGGAAAATTGTATTTCCGTATTCATAAGGAGATTTTTATTAGCAAATGTGAGAGTGCCTTGGAACGGATATTTTAATTATGCATGTAATTTTTTATGATTGTGACTATTAGTATTTAGTGTGCTTGTTATCCTTGATTTTTTTCTTTTATTCCTAGAGGGTGTCAAGATGAACAAAGCACATATTTTAGTAAATTATTCTCTTTGTATCTGTGAGTTACTGACCCTTTTAAAAACACTTCTTGCTAATATATAATATATCTATTTATAAATAAAATAATACAGTGTTCTTTCTAATAAGAATTGACATCAAGAATTTCCCAATGACTCTCTAGCTGTTCTTTTTAGCCCTGTGCCAGAGCTAGATGACTTCCAAAGGGCTCCAAATCTTGAACTTCAGAAGGCTCAACCCCTCCTATTAGGTAGGAACTTCTCTGCCGTGTTTCACTGGGCTCCAGGGCAAGTTTGTTCATTTCAATAAAGATTATGTCTCTTCCCAAATGCAACAAATTGTAGGCAATCTTTAATAGTAGACATTAATCCATTTTCACAGGTATCAGGTCTTACATCTCAGCGAGTAGACTCCATTTTCACAGAATATGTAGATAAAGGGATTGAGGTTTGGAAATCTCCAAAGAAAGAATCACATGATAGGGCGATGAAAAACTTTCTCACATACAGCATTCACTGAGCTGCCGTCTCCACAGCTTGCTTTGCTGTACATCTCCTCACACTAATTATGTCTCTGAAGTGAGAAAGCACTGTTATTGTTACTGAATACATGTGTTTGTTTGATGATGGACAGATGGGAAATCTGTAAGAAAGCTAGAAAAAAAAAAATCTAGATTTCACAAGTTCTGGACTAGGAAAAGCAAGTTAGGAGGTTAAAGAGTGCTGTGGATTAGAGAATAAGTCCCCTGAATAGAAGAGTGAAATGTGTTTCATCAGGGATTTATTGCAATTCTTTTTCAGCTTACAGTGGTGAAATAAAAATGTCAACAGTTGACTAAGAAATTAAACTGATCCAACATCTATTAACATTTTATACTCCTCAGGTGGCACTAGTCACAAAATAACCCGTGATTAATGTCTGTGCTAAATATCAACAATAAGTTTCAGTATTTGTCATCAAATGGGCTTTAATACTGAAGCTATGCATGCACAGAGAAGTAAAAGGAGAAAGTAATGCTTGCAGACAGCAAGAAAACTAGAGATGCCACACTAAATACAAAAACAACTCTTCAGAAGGCCACTCTGGTTACTAGTAAAAGGGAACTATTAGAGACAAAATGCATTAAAATGAGAAAACTTAAGAAGCTACATTTTTGTATGCTAAATGTAATACTAAATTAGGCAGGAATAATAGATTTTCAGGAGACCTCTTGCAAAAATGTAGAAGATACCAGTGATTAAAATGGCAGCTGAATCAGCAATAACCAAAGCAACCACCTTTTATATAGAAAAAGAGTCAATGAAACCGGCAGATGCACAAGAAGCAGAAGAAGGATTTAAGAGAAACAAGACGAAATTAATTATTGGTTGCACTACTCACTACCTGTGAGACAGGGTCTCACACAAGAACTCTATTTGGTGTTGAATAGCATAAGAAACTATCTAAAACAAGAGTGTCAGTAGAAGAGATTGCTGGACAAATCACAAGAACAAGGCAGAGGTCATTGAAGGGTTATAAAGGAAGTCAGATATGAAATTGTTCAACTAATTGTCATGTGTAACCTACCAATTTTTCTGCAGAATAATGTACAGTGGCAAACGTGTCACCAGCCTTTAGTAATGGCTCCAGGCTTCAGTGGGGACTACAGATCAATAAAACCACAGTCAATCTTGTAGAAACAATCATAAACAGAATTCTTAGACACAAAAATACATACACATTGTTCAGAAAGAACTGTACAGATTTTGTAGTCCTACTTGGAGACTTGGAGGAGCTGGCAACTGATGCCTTAAGTTTTAGCTTTCATATTTGCTAGATTCTGCACTGCATTAGTATGTAACTCTGAACTTCATATAAAGTGTTAGCAAGTTCTCTTTACAGTTTAGACAAAAGAATCCTTTTCTTGCCTGAGAACCAATGACACCATTGCAGCTTCAGGCCCAAAAAGTGTAAACAACAGCAAATTGAGGGGAGCAGACTGGGAGGATGGGACTTCATAAGCTGAAGCTGTAATTGGACAATTGACCCCAATATGTAAATGGACCAAAACTTATAAAAGTGTGAAAACTTGTGACCGGTGGTCCATCTTGGGTGTCGCCTCAGCCAGGCTCTTGTACTGCCCAAGGTGTATCCTTTGAAGGCCTTTTTAATAAATACCTATTTTAGTCCTTTAACACTGTCTAGCCTCTGTTCTAGGTAGCCTCTCAAAGCATCCCAACTACCTGAAAAAATGTGATCCAGCTGATAAGCATTGAACTTGTGTTTGACAATGCTTTTGAAAGATCTCTCAGCACAAGACTGTAAGGAAAGAGGGTTCTCATGGAGCCCACAGGACCAGGGATGTGGCAGGGAAGGGAGTTATCTGGCAGCAAAACTCTTGCTCTGTGTATTTGTGTGATTTTTCAGCAAAGCTGGTGAATCTTGAAGTGGCAAATTCCACAGAAAAGATAAAATTACTCAGAATAACAAAACAGGAGACAACTTCTAGGGGAGACTGTCAAAGAAGTCTACAGATTGGGGAGTAATGTGTAGCAAGCAAATGGGAAATAGTGATTCCTTCTTTTGGTCAGTTCCAGACCCATGACATGTCCAATGAAAACTATGATGTAGCAAGACTAAAATAAACAAAAATGGGTTTTGTCACAATATACATAAACACTTAAACTGTGGTACTCATTACCACTGAACATTGCAGGTGCCAACTAAAAGCAGGTTCAAAACCAAATCAGGCAACTCAGAGCTATTAGAGAATACATTTCAGGTCAGATCCAGTATGGCAGTTTCAATACCCTGTGGAAAAAAAGGTTGTGTTGCTGATGATACAAAATGGTACTTGCATTAAAGAATTCTTACATTTAAAATGTGTCCTTAGATGGTGAAGTGAGCTGTCACTGTTTGGTTCTTGGCACAGCTGGTCAGAAAAATTGCAGAAAGTCTGTATTGCCGTCAGAAATCAAAACAGTTTGCAAAAGAGGATTGCTTTCAGTAGATTCCTGGAAGAAAATCACTGAAAAAAGTGCTGACAGCGTAAGGTTGAAGCATCCCAACCTTTTTTTTTTACCTTGAAATGATTCTCTGCCTTCATTTTTCTTTTTCTTACTTTGTATTAGCTTTTTTGCTATAGCATAATATTAATTTTAAAAAGTCAAAACAGAATGTTTCGGTTTCCATTACAACAAAACCTGTCAATCAACTTGAAATACATTGAAGTTGCTGGGGTTTTTTTTAATTCCCCTTTGCAGAGAATTTCAGGCTCTGGGGGTTTCATTGCAATTCAGAATAAAGTCAACTTTTGAAACCTGAACGATCTGTGAAAATCAGAACTCTAGTTCCTTAAAACTCAGCCAAAATCACTCTATTTTTTCTCTTTCAGTTTGCTTATCTGAAAGGTGGTAAGAATGTTGCAGATCCATTTTTGCAAAGCCCTTTCAGACTGAATACCCAAGAATTCCACATTTCTGTGTCCGATACTAAAATTGTATTATTCCCAAGCACCATCCAAATTCCACCACCTTCAGCTGAGTCTCTGTCTCCCTCAGTCATATCTTCACAAATTTCAATGGTACTTCTTTTTCCCTTCTCCTTTTCTTCCTGTCCCTGTCTGATGTTTTTGGTTTGCCTTCTTATTCGTGCAAACTGGGAACTGTTCCCTTCTGGCATAGGGGGAGGAGCTCCTTTCCAGAAGGCTGTTGTATTTGCCGTTGTCCAAGATCTTTTCATGATTAGTAGCTTATTGAGTGGAGCATGCAAACTCCTGACAGCCCGAGCAGAGCTGAATCAACTTTGGCAGGACAGTATGAGGAAGTTCACAGCGCCGCCACTTGTGCTATAAATACAAAAATAAAAGGAAGAGCTCATCCTCTAAACTCTGCACTTTACATGCTCAAACTGGGGACTCAAGCATGCTTTGTGCTGTACATTAGCCATCTGCACCAGAGGGAATGTCTTCCTTGTTCTGTTCCCAGGACAGATGTATCAGGATTGCTATGAGATAGCGTGAGGCAGGAAGAGTTTTCTGGATTCTGGAATGCCAATAAGCACTTCAAACATCTTTCTTGGCTTCTGGAGTCCCTGCATCCAGCACCCTGGAGCGTGATTTCTTTTTATAAAAAGAAAGCCCGTGCTATTTTTCATACCAATCACATGCTGTTCTAAATGGCTTGAAAGTTTCAAGGACTCCAAATGCTGAAAAACAGCTGTATGCTGATGTGAGCAGCATGTGTAAGTATGATTTAAATCTAGTTTTTATCCTATTTAACTCCCAGTGGCTTTTATGTTTTCCATAAATGGATGAGAAAAGTTCTTGGCTGAAAAGAGTCATAAAAACATGTAATAAATTCTTTGTAGTCTCAGCATGAGCAATTCATCATATTTTTGTTTGTTTGTTTTCTGGGATTTTGTTTGCTTTCTGTGACTTTGACATGTCTTGGATCTCTGATGAGTCCCTTATTCCTCACTACATGCTAATCCACAGTGATAAACTGCTCTTCATGTTTTAGTTACAAGGTGGTGACCTATATCCAGAACAGAACATCCACTGCCTGGCATGGCCACAAGGACAAGGACCACCTCTGTCCTGCTGAAATGTGAGTCTTCCTAAAAATCTCTCTGGTTGGCTAATTACCTCTCTGTTAAGGGCAGAAGGATTTTAGCTCATGAACGGGTGGAGCGCATTGAGAGGGCTTTAAACTAGGTTTGAAGGGGGAAGAGGATGTGGCTGGGCTCTCTGGTAGCAGTCCCAAGTGTGGTAAGCCTGAGTTAGGGGTGAAATCAGTAGTCTAGCTGAGGTGCATGTATACCAATGCACACAGCACGGGTAACAAACAAGAAGAGCTGAAAGTCATGGTGCCGCAGCAGAGCTGTGATGTAGTTGCCATCACAGAAACATGGTGGAAGGACTCACATGGGTGAAGCGCTGCACTGGATGGCCACAAGCTCTTCAGAAGAGACAGGAAAGGGGGAAGAGGTGGAGGGGTGGCTCTTTACATAAGGCAGGCTTTTGATGCCATGGGTATTGAAACTAGTGACAGTGAAGTTGAAAGCCTATGGGTAAGAATTAAGGGGAAGGCCAACAAGGACGACATCCTATTGGGAGTCTGTTATCATCCATCCAACCAGGAAGAAAAGGTGAACAATTTATTCTATAAGCAGCTGGAGAATGTTTCAGGATCACCAGCCCTTGTTCTTGTAGGTGACTTTAACCTACCAGACATCTGCTGGGAGCTTAATACAGCAGAAAAGAGGCAGTCCAGGAAGTTCTTAGAGTGTGTGTCGNTTTCTCCAGGCAGCAACTGACAGACCAAGAGGACACAGTCTTAAGCTGCACCAAGGGAAATACAGGCTGGATATTAGGAAAATGTTTTTTACAGAAAGAGTGATAAAGTACTGGAATAGTCTGCCTGGGGAGGTGGTGGAGTCACCATCCCTGGATGTGTTTAAAAAAAGATTGGATGGCACTCAGTACCATGAGGTGTTAGGGCATGGGTTTGACTCGATGGTCTTGAAGGTCTCTTCCAACCTAGTCATTCTGTGTTTCTGTGATACTCTCAGCAGCCCAGAGACCACAAGAAGCAGTAGGACTCTTTAGCAAGAGCTTGGCAGATTACAAGTAGAAGTTTAGGGGTTTGACTGTCCCCCGTTGCTGATTTGAGAAAGCGCTTTGTGGCACCCAACCCAGCCCAGCAGAACTGCTGACAGAGGATTCCAGGCCCTCCTGAACAAATCCTAGTGTGTGTATTCTCATCACATCTCCAGGGTCAGATTTAGTGATAATTTGACTCAAACTAATATCTACATAAGGGGATTTTGCAAATTTATAATTTCCAAAGGGCACATCTGCTAATATTCTATTATAATTTCTGAACTCCATTTCTTTCATTAAGGAGCTAATTTTGTTCCCAAGAGGATCATTAGCTTTTACCCATTTTGATTAATTTAATTCATATTACCAATAGCTACCTAAGGCTTTATGAACTGGATGGGAACTTTTAGCTTTTGCTTTAACGCAGTCTCTCACCATGAGAAATCTTGTCACCTCTAATTGCATTTAGAGGAATTTAAATTAATTTCCTTTGACTTTTTTTTTCAGATCTATACTAAGTGCATGTTATGCTCTTCACAATGCTCTTATTCTGCCTTCATAAAAATGTTAAGCATGGAGGACCCTTTGTCCAGGATTATCCCAAAATAACTCTCAAGAGATTTGATCCCAAGAGGTATGGGATTTCCTCAACTCCTAGTGAGTTACAGAGAAGTACAGATTTTCTTTTCCTCATATCTGTTTCAGCGGAGTTTAGCCTTGGGCTCTTCTCCTCCTCAGGTCTCCCTGGGGTTCTTACATCCAACTTTACAGCTGTCTTGGAGGATTTGTGCCCAGGAGAGAGAAAGTGGCCAAGGGAATTACCTTTCACCCATCATGGACATGGGGATGAGGTAATAACAGCAAAGAGAGGAACAAAGGGTGCTTGGTATATGGCACCTGGGACAACTCCAATGCTTTTACAGGTATAGGAACAGATGCTGTTAGTGAATGGGTCAAACAGGCCTTCTCAGACATCTCTGGTGGCTACCACTCTGTCTGCAGCTCCTGTCAAGCAAAAGCTAGCTTCCTCTTTCCCCACTGTCACATTCAAGCTCCAGGCCCTGGCTATGATCATATATTTGAACATTACCAGCAATTTCTTCTCAAATCATGGTGGCGACTTGACAGCAGAATGTAAGTGCATGTCCCTGTGATCTGCATTTCTTTCCATTTTTGCCTGGATTTGCAAAGGCTACAGTGTTGTTCAATTTTCCTTTCTATTGACTGTCAATGGGAATTCACCCTAGCTGGATGAAAAAAATCACCCTCTTCAGGCCTCAAATGCCACTCTGCATGATCCTAATAGCTTGTTATTTTTAGATGCTTGGCTTCAGCCATGGGGATTGTAGTTGTTTCTTCAATTCCCTGATCTTACCATTAAAACTGGTGAGTTGTCATCGCAGGTAAAACTATGTGATACAGGAAACAGGCCTTCCAAGCCCATTACAGTGGCAGCTATAAATGGCAGAAACGCAGTAAATGTTTTGCATGGGCAAAGCACAAGCAGAGTCGGCACTTTCCAAATGGCACATCCTTGGAGACCACACAGTTGCTATTTAGAGACCTTGAGCATCCACTAAATCCAGCAGGAGCTGCGGGCACTATAAATAGTCCATGCTGGGACTGACGTAGCAGAGCTGGGGCTGAGGAACAGTGTTGCAAAACCTCTGGGATAAAGGCAGGGATGTAAAATAATAGGTCTGGATGCAGAGTCTGGCCCATACCTTTGAAGCTAAGGTAGCTATATCCACTACTTACGTGAATTCCCTTGTTGTGTGTATATTTTGCAGTGCACAAGCAGGATGTGGCCTGCAAAACCTTACTTTGCTGAGTGCTGATTTTGAGCTGAAGACAATCCTGAGCAGGAGTGCAGGCGGGACCTCCTGAAATGGCCGGCTGCCCTGTGCATGCAGCAAAAAGGCAATAAATTCCTTATCTCACCAGCCTATAAATCTTTGTTGACCATCCCTGTGCATGTCTCTATAAGAACATTTGATCTAATAGCCTTTTTAAAAATTTCCCTTCATTTTCCAGCATAACCCCCCAGTGAATCATTAATGTAACCAGATAAAGATCTCTAGCTAAGGAATTATTCTTATTATAAAGTTCCCAAGTTCTAGTAGCAAACCTCTCTAGGGTACATATTAAGCCAAAAAGGTCCCACACAATCATTTAAATCTACAAAATTCAATTCATTTCTGACTCCCTCCAGGCACTTGTTTTATAGTGATCTAATAAAGGAGAGTTGTGGCTGTTAAATGATAAAGTCTCCAAAGGGGACGTGGGAACTCTGCACACCAGTCCCCAACATTTTCTGGGAAGTTTTATTCCTCCATCTCACCAACATCCCTTTTGACAAGGAAACCTTTGAAAGTCTTGCAAAATGAGTAGATGATTCTGGTTTTAAAGGAAAGCAAAGTCAAAAAGATTTCCTTACATAAATGTACCACCCAAGGATATAGGTTACAAAAAGTTTAAGCACTTAATTGTCCCAGAAATTATATATATGTCTTCACCAAATCACTGAAACTAAATATGGAGCAGATGCATCTGTTCTATTTCCTTTCTGATGCATCCCTGAGATGCTTTTTCTGCTACTTCCTCCAGCCTAGTTCTAAATTACCTGTGAAATTATCATTGGTGCAATTCTGTTGTGCGATAATGCACACAGATTCTCTGAAAGACAGTGTCTGATGATTTGAGGGTTTTTTCACATAGTCTTGAGAATAGAGAGGTAGGGAAAATACAATACTAGCTCTCCTGATTGTATCAAAAGCATAACTGCAGTTATATCAGTATCATCCTCTAAACTGCACTCAAGAGGCATTAGATACCTTTTTTTACAGTTGGAAAATATATTTACATGAAGTTTTGTGTTAGAAAAATGAATCTCTTACCTGATGTTAAACACAACTTCCTACCTAATGCAGACACAGGGCTAGATCAAGCTTGATACTATGACAGCTAGTTACAGTCCACCAGGGTTAATCACCATCAGGTAATACAGGTTTCGCAGTATCCACTTTTGTCCATGCAATAAGAGATCCTTTATGTTCATTTTTAACTATGTGGTAAACACTATTTTGTTACACACAGTATTTTCCTTGCAAAGATGAGACATAAAAGAGAAAATTGGAGCTTCCTTCCAAATTGCAAAAAAAACCGATTCTGAGGTGGATGCACAAAGACCAGGGGAGAGCCCACTTTATTTCCAAGGAAGCCAATTCAATTTGTCCTCCAGTGCCCACACCTTAATGCATTAAGTGTTTTTGGGGCTTGCCACTGAGACTGAATGTTTTTTTTTTTTTAGTCAAAGACAGGCTTTGTGAAAATGTTTAAAGAAATCAATATGTGAGGTTTGTCTAGGGTTACATGTTTGTTAATGTTTTATTGATTACACTATTGGTTGTGAATTATGTAACTTAATAAAGCTGTGGACTTTTTCTAATAAAGACAAAGAGGTTATTCCATTAGCTGGCAACTTAAGGCAAAGAAACTTAATAATATAGCACATTATAAGACCTCAGCCCAGAGACTGACAAATCCAATTCACCATGGAAGTGGCTGTGATGTTGCAGACTGGGCTGTGTCCTCATGCAATTAGGCTGCACAGGTCAAGTTTAAAAGAGGATAAGGTCTGCTCTCCGAAGCTGCGATGTGGCCATAAAAAGCAGATGAGAACAATGAAGTGGCCTGAAAGGATGCACAGAGTAGTTCTGGAGTCTCAGTCACCCCCTGGGCACCCCACACACATTTGAGATGGCACGTGTGCCATCGCAGCCTTCTGTCACACGTTCGTGTTTTCAGCTGAGACTTCTGTTCAGCATTAGTTTTCCCCAAAACTGCTTCTCACATCTCCTTGGAGATGAACCTGTTTTGTTTGATTTTACTTTAAAGAAAGCTCTCAATACCCAGGGGGGAAAAAAGCCACCCTGAAAATGCTTTAAAAGGAAATGAAATGGTGAATTTCCAAGTGACAGAAGATTGCCTCTCCACAATACAATTGCATTTCCACAGCTGTGGAGAACAGATACTGCAGCTCCTCTTGGGGCACGTGGAATTGACAAGCAGTTGCTTGCAGAAGTGGGTCTAATATTTGACTTGATTGCAGTTGCCAGGCATCAGAGTTGTCTTGAGAGCAGAGAAGAAGCACCCCATGCCAGCGAGTGATGGAGCACCTTCTCCAGCTGCCTTCACAACCTGATGCTTTTTATGTAGCTGGGAGCAGAAGTTCCAAATCCAGTCTCTGGAATGGTGCCCAGCCTTGGTTGCCCTCCCATTCTCACACATCCCTCCCAGCATTCCCTCAGATCCAGACTCAGTAATTAAGCACAGGCATCAGCAAAGCCACCTGGACCACTCTTGGGTTGCTTGAAGCACCATCAGTCCACAGAGGACATGGCAAGCACACAGATTTCATAGAAACATAGAATCATAGAACAATTTGGGCGGGAAGGGACCTAAAAGATCATCTGTTTCAGCTCCCTGCCTTAGGCAGGGACAATTTTCACTAGACCAGGTTACTCAAAGCCCCATCCAGCCTGGCCTTGAACACTTCCAGGGATGGGACAGCCACAGCTTCTCTGGACAACGTGTTCCAGTGTCTCACCACCCTCAGAGTAAATAGCTTCATCCTAGTATGTAATCTAAACCCAGCCACATTCAGTTTAAAGCAAATTCCTCTTTTTCTATCCCTACATGCCCTTATAAAAATCCTCCTCCAGCTCTTTTGGTAGCCTCCTTTTAGGCACTGTGAGACTTCTCTAAGAAGCCAGCCCTCCCTGGAGCTTTCTCTTCTCCAGGCTGAACAACGCCAACTGTCTCAGCCTGTCTTCATTGTCTTCATAGGAGAACTGTGCTTCAGTTCCCAGTCATCTTCATGGCCTCCTCTGCACTGACTCCTACAAGTCCACATCCTTCTTATGTTGGGGGTCCCAGAGCTGGACATAGTTAATTTCTAATGAATGCAAGCTATGGATTGGAGGAATGGGTCTGCTACCAGCCAGAGTGCTCCACTCCAGGACAGACAGACCTCCTTTTGGCTGCTCATCTGTCAGCACAACCATTACTTGCTAACATGGAAATTGTCTGTCAGACCACACAGGTCTCCCCTGCCAGGAAGCACCGGGTGTTGTCGGGTGAAAACACCTGAAATCTGTCTCTCGTGTCAATGAATTCAGCCACCTAAAATTGACATACTCAGGGTCACCTGGTACATTTTGCAAATGAAAGATCTTTCAGCTGCTGTCATTAGAAGCTTTTCAGTTTCTCATGTAGGTAATTAAACCCCTTATTTTCACAAGAAATTCAGAGGTTGAGGACAGGTTCTGCTCGTGGTTACCTCTGTGTCAAATCAAGGCAGTTATCAGGTGCTGCATGCATGGAGCAGGCTCTGTGGATTTGGAGCTGTGAATTAATCCCACAGGAAGGCACATTTACTTCATTGGGAATTTAAGGAGAATGGACTAACAAAACTGACTCTATGTATTCGGGCTTTTTAAGTGACAGAGATGTCCGGCCCTGCATTATCTGTTGTTTCAAACCCACTAAGCTTGTAACAGGCATCCTAAATGGAAGCTCATCTCCACAATTAAAACCTTTCCCTTTCGCTAAGATCACTGACATCTCAACCCCAGAAGAATAACAAAAACCTCACAGCCCAAATATTAACTCAGAAAAAACCCTAAAGTTTAAAGAAAATATCAAACTAAACTAAACAAAAACAAAAAAAAAAAATTCCTTAAGGACAATGGTACACTTTCATACAGCCCCGTAGGAAGGAAGAGACCCGGCCACACTAGCATGACACCACGCAGTATGTTTTGAATGAGGCAGATCTCCCAGAATGAGCCTGTGTGCCAACAGTAACACAGGTGGTGGTGCATCCTCCCCATCACCACCAGGTTTTGTTTTTAAAACTGAGCAGTGGATGAAATGATGGACTGGAAGTGCTCTGCATGGCACAAAATCAGCTCCAAAACATAAGATCCACATAACAGCAAATTATTCTGACTTGACCATTAGCCACAGGTAATGAAGCTAATGAGCTAACGAGGTGCTGCCAGCCCAGCCTTGGTCTTGAGTGGGAGATGTTGGCCTGAACCCATTCCCACTGCAGCAATGACAAGTTGCTGATCTGTTAGCAAAAGAGCAGCTTCAAATCCTTTATTTGTCTAGCTGGGAGTTCAGATTTGTTGGGATTAAACATAGTGGTGGAAAGGAATAATTAAACAGCTTAAATAAGATGATTAAGGTTGTCTTTGCAAGCTGAATTTCTGCTGTAAGAAAGTGATCTCCCAGCTGATGGTTGTTTTAGCCGCACTGCCATCACTCCATGCTGCTGCCAGTTTAACACTGATACTAGTCCCCACCCCGTTGTTCCTGGCTCTCTGTGGGCCTCTGGTTTCTGACTCCAAGCAAGCTGAAAAGGACAAAAAAGGGAAACCAGAAAAGCTGCAACAAGCACCCAGGTGAGCTGTACTCAATAATTACATTTTTTCACCTTTCTTTTGTCTTGCAATGTGTCATGTTCACATCTAATTACGATCTGACAGTGCCAATACTTGGTATTATTTTAATATTTATGCCTGTGAATAACCCCTCTAAAATGAAAGGATTAGTGCTTGTATGATCAAAGCCACTGTAAACTCTGTGTTCTCTGTGGTGGCAAGTGTGTTTTATATTTGCTTCCTAAGCTGCTTTGAACATTGTGGCCACTGCAAAAATAGTGCATAACAATGAGTTTTCAATAGCAATACTTAACAATTCTTCAGCTGGTGAGAAGGGAAAATGTCTGATTCACTCACAATTTTGTTACGATGCTGCTGGGTTTTTTCTTTACAAGATCGTTAAATAAGCATGAATGAGGTACAGTATCCTGGGTTTTATTGGAGGCATAAGCATCAGAGTCATTCACAAAATGTTCCCCATTATCACGTGTAATTGAAAAACAAAAGAAAATAGCCTCTTTGGGAGTTTAACATATATGATTTCTTTTAAAGACCTAATGCTGTGGGAGATAGGCAGCATTAATTCTGTACATGCTCTTTCATACTTGCATTATTTTTTTATTCCTTTCAATAACTCAAGACCCAGCATTCCTAGTTAAATTCACTCTTGGTTTTTTCCTCCTATTTAATTAATGCTTGCAGTTCAATGTCAGTTTGCTTTCTCTACGCTTGACTTGGATACTTAACTTTATTGCTCATTGATTTATGTTATTGGGGACCCAGCACTGTCAATCATTGAGCTGCTCTACAGAGTTCAGACAAAGATGATGATCAAATCTACATGATCAGAAACAACATTTGGGCAAAAGCAATAAGCAGCAACTCCTGGGTAGGGGGAGGGTGGGGGGCATGTTGGAGGGAAGACAAGACAAGGCAAGGCAAGAGAACAAGTTCAGATGTTATTGTGTAATTATACAGAAACTGCTACCCCACTTTGCCAACATGTCTTCTTCTTGTCTGTTGCATGCAGCTTCTTAAAAATGCAAATCCCTAAAAAGAAATAGAGAAATAAATCTAACACCAGAGAAGGTGGTGAAGTACAAAGCAGGATTTTGATGGGAATTGTATTTTATTATATGGCCTGTGGTAGGAAAACATTTGGAAATTAGTCTTGAGACTTCTGTTCCGCTTCAGTATTTTTGTCTCTGGGAAAGGTTGTCTCGCTGCCCTTCCTGATCATATTGACTCAAAGGAGAAATATGTGCTGAGGTAGCAACCAGGCATGGAGTGATAGCTGAGGCAGGGGGAGGCTGCAGTGCAAGGGGTCGATGCAAATGTACAGAGAAGGTCTTTCCCATGTCTGCAGGGGGTGCTGATGGTGACCTTTCTTCCACATCTCGGGATAGAGTAGTTCTCATCCCCAGCCACAATGAAGCCAGGGAAGTTTCTCATTGCCAGCCTCACAGCATCTGGGAATGGCACAGAGCAGCAAAAGGTGGGAGGAAAGTAAAGATGTTATTGAAGATCATAGATCAGGTACTGGGAACCTCTTTAAACTTACCCTAATTTTGTCTATTTAGCATTTCATCAAAATGCATCCGTGTTTTAAACAAATCTCCAAAACCTATCTCTCCAGTGAAGCCTATTACATTTTGTGCTCCACAACTTTGATCTCGCAGAACAGTCTCTTTATATTAAGTAATAAGGCATCATTTGGTTTGCATTTCATCCATTCTTTATCACATCTACATTCAGGTAATTGCTTCCACATGCTCTTTAGTAGAAGAAAAATGCAACTGCAGTTCAAGCGTGTTTACGTTTACGGATGGATTGAGTATGTCAAGTGTGACACTTCATTTTTTTTTCTCCAAGGCGACCAATCCTCTCAGACCATTTAAGGAGGGGAGGAGAAAAAAAGACAGTAATTCATGTTTCAAAAATTTCCAAAATTGCTCCCAACTGAGATGTTTTTCAAAGCTCTAATTTACCATACACAATGCTTTAATGCTTGCCATGCCATTGTGTTTATGTCAGGGTAGGCCTCCCATGTGTTTGCTTATGTGTTGTTATTTAATGTGGCAAAAGCTTAACTCTTTCTATAGTACAAGATGTTAATAAGGTAACCTCTGACTGTTTCTTCAAAGTAGAACAAAGCTATTTTGTCTTTCCTAGGAATTTGTAGTGAATAGTTCCACTTGTCCCCCGTACTGCTAGCAGAAAGAGAAATAGTTTGCCAAATACAACATGAATTGTGAAGCTTGAGAGAATAGCAGCATGAACATAGCAATGCTAAAATACAGTGATTTTAATTTTAATTCTTTTTTGCATGAAGGCTGTTGTTGAGAACGAGTAGAAACAAAGTACAGGCTGTTCTGGAAGATGTAGAACAGATCCATGTTCTGCACACTATATAAAGATTAATCTTCATACACTGATAGTTGTTGTCAGCTGAGTTGGCTTTTTTTCCTCTTTTGCTAATGTTAAGAGAAAAGTACTAGCACAATTTACCAGAGACATTTACAGCTGTTAAGATGGAGTGAAATGGAAAGAAACTGTGTGAAGACAAACCCAGGAGATTTGACACCTGCTTAGGTGACAAGAAGCATGAACTGAGGGGAGAATCTCTTATTCTAGGGTCGCTGCAAACTTTGCCAAATTTTATTGTTTAGAAGCTGTAGGAGTATCACTTGCCTTGTTTTACTGATGTTGAGTGCATTTTGGGGGGAGTAGCATGGGAGAGTAATTCCTTTCTCTTTCCCAAGGGAAGGAACACTTTAACTAGTCCTTTTAAGTAGAAAGCAGTGAACCAGTGACAATGGCCTGGACCTTAATCCACTTGACTGTATTTATGTAGTAAGTAGGACAGAGGGCCTGGCAACCTGATTTGCCTGTAGATACTGCGCTATGCACTTAACAAAAGAGCTCCTACTGTATACAAATCTCTCATTTCTTCTTGGGCACCAGGTGTCCTCTCAAAAATTCCACACAGATCATCTGTTTATCCTGGGCACTTACTGTAATATAAGGGCACTTCACAGTCCCTAATAGAGGCTTGCTACTATCCCTAGGGTAAAAGATAGCAATAAGGAGTTTCTGGGTAACTTAGGTCCTGCAAAATGCATGTTTAAAAGAGCTTAGCTGAAAGATGTAGCCTCAAGACCAATGTTTTTCATCCTGGCACAAAGGTCCCAGTATCTGATCTGGGATCTCAGCTTTTGGTAAATTAAGGGCAGAGTTGCAAGCCCAAGAATGGGATCTGAGTGAGACAGTAGGGAGAAGGGGAAGCTGCTTCCCCCAGCAAGGAAAGTGGATTCACAGCTCCCTCAGCAGTGAACCTCCTGCTTAACTGCTCCATAAGGCAGCAGTTTCCAAGACCTGATGTCTGGGACGATAAAGGCTGTGTAAACATGAGGCTGGCTCTTTTTCTACAGTGTGACACAGGTTAGGAATTTATTTTGGTTGTTTTCATCCACATGTAAAACCCAGTATGGTTAAGTGCTGCACAGAACAATAAAAGACGAGACCACGTGCTTGGTTCCTTGAGTCCCTGTGTGTACATGAGCTGTCGCAGTGTTCTGAGACTCAGGGATGTGATGAAGACAAAAACTGTCTTTATTAAATGTCACATTTTATGAACACTTTGAAAATTCAAATACAAAATGTACTGGAGACTGAATTCCTGCAAGCGCAACCATCAGATATATTTCATATTGAGAAAAGCCAGAACACAGAGAAATATCTCTGATAGCATCCCATGTATCCTTATGTGTTTGCCCTTGAGTGAAAAAGTAAAGTTTAAATAATCATGTTTGTTGCCATTTTACTTGCATTCTAATTTTTGAGGCATAATTGTCCATAGTTTGTTTTTTCTTTTATCCCACAGCTACTTTACATACTGTGTTCTGAAAATTTTGTCTGAGATACTTTTGGTTATTACTGGCAGAGAGAAGATGTCTTGGGGTGGTCCATTCATAGTACAATGAACTTGAAGAGTAGTAATAAATGAATGTTCTTTGACATGAAAAGTGTAGATTTATAGGATAATTGAGGTGTGAAGGGACATCAGGAAGTCTCTACTCCAACCTCCTGCTTGAAGCAAGATAACCTTAGGGATCAGACCAAGTTGCTTTGTTCAGTTAGGTCTTGAAAACTTTTAAGGATGCAGACTCAATAGCCTCTATGAAAACCTGTTTCAGTGCTTGGCTGTCCTCAAAGGGAAAATAGTATTCCTATCTGAACTACTCTTGTTCAATTTATGCTCATTCCCTTTCATCTTCCCACAATGCACCACTGTAAAAACCTGGCTCTTTCTTCTTGATACCTGCCTCATACTTACTGGGACACTGCTTTTAAGGCCTTCCCAAACCCATCTCTTCTCCAGGATGAGCAAGCCCCAGTTGCTCAGCCTATCCTCACAGCACTAGCCCTGACTGCCCTGGGGGCAGTTTTGGGTGTCTGGAACTGGGTGACAGAGCTAGGTGTGGTCTGAGAGGCTGAGCTGAGGTGGTGGATCTGCCTGATCTGCTGGCTGTGCTCCTGTTCACAGAGCCCCAGATGCTGCTGCCCCTCAGACCTCTCATAATCAGTGTGCACCAGCCAGGCTATTTCAGCAGTAATGTGCTCAGCACACTCTCCACTTGGGCAGCTGACTGCCCCACCCACCCTGCTGCCCACCTAAACATCAGCAGCTACACATCAAGAGAGGTGTGCTAGCTGGTGCTAATGAAGGGAAGGGGTTAATTTGTCCTAGCCTCTACATAGCACTACACTTCCAGCTCAGTAGATGGAAGGAATGTGATTAAGTCAGTGTTGATACCAAGTCTAAGAACAGATGTGAGAATGAATTGGCAGAGCTGGAATTCAGATGGGACAAAAATAGCAAAAGAGAGTGGGTGGGAACAGTCACACATTTGTGTTACAGGTGCTTGGTCTAGACCCCAACATTTACAGAGACTCCTGAATTTTTCTTCTTACTAATTCTTATTAATCCAGTTTCTCTTGTAAGCAGGGCCTTTTTCCCTTAACAGTAATGTCCAGCAGCTCAAGCCTGCTGTTCTCTACCCTGAAGGACAACTTGGGCGAAAAGTTCCTTTCAGCTCCAAGCAGAAGAATTGCAAATATTGTCTGTTTCTACCTCTCACACAGGGCAACACTTGTACCAAATTACTCCCATTTATAGATGCGGAAACTAACGCTCACAGTGCAAATATTTTTTAAAGCAAACACATAGTAAACTTCAACCACTAAGTTTGCTCTTTTTCCCTTCACAGAAGCAACTGAAAGACTCTGCAGGGAGCAAAGCCGATGTTTGTGCTGGACTTGTGCAAGCTGCTTTCCCCCCTAGGATGTCTCTTCTCTCAGTTGCTGCCCCTTGCCTTCAATCTGTTCATGGGGTTAGTTTGTGGCTTTGTTAGGGTTTTTTTGTTTTGTAACAGAGCAAACACTTAAGAGTCAGCCCAGGCTGTCCATTAGCAGTGTAACAGATGGACTTGAAACTCAGCTACAAGGACAATAGCATCCTTTTCCATCAAAGGGTTTGAAGACTCTTCAAAGGGTGGGACATAAGATGAAGCCTTCAAAGGACACACCACTCCTTGCAGCAATGTGTTGGTCTTGCCACCGCCCATTCCCTTGGTGGATTTTTCAGGATTTGCGTCACTGCTCCAGAGAGTTAGCAGCACTCCTCACAGCTTGATGCAGAAGTAATATCAGCTGTAGCCAGCGAAAAGCAGAGTACTGCAAACACAGGTCTTGGCAGCAAAGTGAAGAGAGAACAGACTATCAACCAAAAACTTTCATATTGCTTTTACTTGTAACTTTTTAATCCACCCAGCAATTTGTTCCACAAAAGACTAGGAATCAGAGTTTCACTAACATTTACTTAAAGAAGAGGTGTGGGGAAAGCACTTATAATTTGCCCATCTGTGTAGCTGTAACATAGTGTAGAAGCATTGTCTTCACATGGAGAAATGAAGAAAATAAATTGCAGTTCCCAGGAGGCAGATGTATTGGTTGAGAAGGTCACAAAATACTTGCAGTTGCTTGGGAGACTTGGAACCAGATCCTCTTTGCACTGCATCACTGCTCAGCTCCACACTGAAAGAGGGAAGAAAGGGGACTCATGCTCTAGGGAAAAGCTCTTTATGCTTCTCAAACGGGTCTTATCAAGGGCAGAAGAAACAAGAGAGGGAGGCATTTGTTGTGCCCAAAGAGCCACATTCTGTTTGTATCACTGACAGGCACATACCGAGGATTACTTCGGTGCACATTGCTGCACACAAGCATGCTTGTAGCTCCCACTCAGAGAAACGGGCTGAAAGCTGTACAGCCTTTACAGAAAATATTACTGCTGCAGTGCTGTCAAGGTCACTGTCAGCCTGGGTTATCTGCTGTGTAAGTACTAGCCTCACAAATCAGGCTTAGCTAAGGGCTATAATTCATACACTCAGCATTGTGTGGATTATGTCCTTTAGCTTTCCCTCATTGCCATTTTGGATATTCATTTAGCTCCAGTGTGTGACTCCTGCAATTTCTCTTTGGGGTAATTTCCCCATGTGACGTAGTGTTTCCCTGTATATTTCTTAATCATAAGTGTACAAACCCACTCTGAGTAATTTTATATACAATGCTTTTTGTTATCTTTGAACACAGATAGTTGAATAAAACAGTAGAAAAATGCAGGCCACGGGGGGAAGAAAGTCAATGGAAAAGGTACAAAACCCACCAGAAATAATAACAAGAAAGTTCTTGTAATTGAGGCACCCACAGGAGAGTCAGAAAAACTCATCTCCCTCATTCTGCTCTAGACTTTTGCAGGAGATTTCTGTTTTCCTGATGTCCAGCTGTTATTCATAAAACACAGATTATGGGTTTTCCCACCTCATGGATTTATCAACTTAAACTGAATTGCTCAGTCTAAAACATATTCTAAGAAAGTACTATCAAGAGCAGTTCAGGCACACACTTATGCTAATCCATTATTTTACAAAACTGGGGACAATGATAATAGGAGTGGTAGAAAATAAAACAAATCTTTTTGTTCAAGAGAGTAATTATCCTGTGTAATCAAAACAGGCTTTAGATTGTGCAATACAGAAGCATGTTCCCTTCAATAATGGAGTGTTGAAGTCTAAAGAACATGTGCATGAGCTCATCTCTTCTATGCTGGGCTAGCTGGGGCAGTATTTTTGAATCAAGTTACTTAGATCCACAGATCCATATTGCAAGTAAAGCATTGTCTTTGGAGATACTATGCTAAAAAACATGTGTATCTCATTCTGCAAGATTGTCAGGCAATACATGATTTTTTAAAATTTTGTTCCAGTTAGTACTGGAGTCATTGTAGTATATAAACTTATATTCTTCTTTCTGATTCATAATAATTCCAGTTAATGTTAGTTTTTGTCCTACAATGCCACAAAAGTTTCTTTATACTCTTTACACCCCGGATGTGCAGACACCTTCATTGCTTTAGGAAGTTGCCTGTTTCTCTCCAGTTTTGTGATTCAGTGAAGCATCTTGGCATAAAACTTTCTCTCTGCTTTATTTCTTCTAAACAATTTAACACATTTAAGTGGCCTTGAACATGATCACTTCTACTGCACAGCTGGGCCTACAGCAAATCCCCAGAATCAACAGGCCTGAAACTTCTAAGCCTGAAATTTGACTCACAGTGTTGATGCCTCAGGCCCAATATTCTGTATTGCAGACAGTTTGGCTCAGGAAAAAAATAATGGGCATAGCTGTTGGCACGAAGTCCAATTTTTTTTCATTCTGTTCTATCTGATCTGATCGTATTTATCCTTCTAAAGAAATAATTTTAAAAGTATTTCAGCCTTTGCTGCTGACTAATTATCAACTTCTTTCAAGTGAATTTTCCCATCCTTCCTCTTCACTGTGCTCCTAAAAAAATTATTTAAAGATATTTTAAATATATAAAAAGATAATGCAGAGTCATCCCAGATACTCGAGCCACCAAGCTGGCTTTATCCAGGGCCCAGCTCAAATGTCTCTACACAAACACATGGAGTATGGGGAACAAAAAAGAAAAGCTAGAGATGTGCACAGACCTGTTTGAGGATGACAACATCGGCATCATGGAGATATGGTGGGGTGGCTGCTGTGACTTGAGCTTTGGAATGGAAGGTTTCAGGCATTTTCGGAAGAACAGGCTAGGGAAACGAGAAGGGAACATAGCCATTATGTCAATGACCAGCTGGAGAGTCTGGAACTCTGCCTAGGAAAGGATGAGGAGCTCGTTGAAAGCTGCTGGGTGAAGATTAAAGGGGAGAGCAGGGAGAGAGGATGTTATAGTGGGAGTCTGCTACAGGCCACACAGTCAGGAGAATGCTGTGGATGAAGCCCTCTGCAGGCAGAAGGGTGCCTGCACACTCTTAATCTCTGGTGCTTGTGGGGCATTTCAACCTGCTCAACGTCTGTCAGAGGGACAACATGGCAGGGCAAAAGAAATCCCAGACGTTCCTCAAATGCGTCAAAGACAACTTCCTTACACAAGTGATTGAGGAGCCAACAATGAGAGGTCCCATGGTGGACCTTGAACTCACCAACAAGGAGGAAATGGTGGGAAATGCAGTGCTCCAAGACACTGTAAGTGATGACAACATGGTGGAGATAAAGATCCTCGGGGCAGTGAGAAGGACATGAAGGAAAATCACTGCCCCAGACATGAGGAGAGCAGACCTTTGGCCTCTTCAGGGACCTACTCCATAGAGCTCTAGAAAGCAGAGGGGCCCAAGAATGCTGGCTGAATTTCAAGGACCACTTCCTCCAAGCTCAGTATCAATGCATTCCAACAAGAGGGAAATCAGGAAAAAAATGCCAACAGGCCTTCATGGATGGATAAGGAGCTGCTGAGAAAGCTCAGAGAGAAAAAAAAAGCCTTTGGGAAGGGGAAAGAAGGACTGGCAATCTGGGAGGAATACAGGGAAATTTTACGGCAAGCTAGGGACAAGGCTAGGGAAGCCAAGGCCCAGTTAGAATTGAATTTGGCCAAGGATATCAAGGATAACAGAAGGGGCTTCTATTGATATGTTGAAGCAGAAGAAAACTGGGGATAATGCAAGCCCTCTCCAGAAGGAAACAGGAGACCTGGCTACCCTGGACAAAGAGAAGAACTGAGTTCTCAATCACTTCTGTGTCTCAATCTTCAATAGCAAGTGTTCCAGCCACACCACCCAAGTCAAGCAAGGCACAGGGACAGGAGAAATGAAGATCCTGAGCCCTCTCAGGTACGAGGCCACATAGAGAACTTGAATATGCATACCATGGGACTCAAAAAGAATCATCTGCAGGTCCTGAGGGAGCTGGCAAAGTTTCTAAGCCATCATTTTTGAGAAATTGTGGCAGTCAGGTAAAGCCTTCAATGACTGGAAAAAGAGAAATATAACCCCCATTTTTATAAAAGGTGTCAAAGTTTGACACTGGCCCAACACCAGGCACCCACAAGAGTCACTCACTCACCTCCCCTGCTACAGCTGGGCAGCAGAGAGGGAAAAAAAACTAACGAATGCTTCATGAGTGAGATAAGGACCGGGAGAAACACTTCAAGGGAAAAACAGGCTCAGCCTAAATTGCAAAGTGAAATCTACTACTAAGAGAATCAGAGGAGGATAATGAGAAATAAAATAAGCCCTTAAAACACCATTCCCCTCCAGCCCCTCCCTCCTTCCCACAGACAGTGCAGGGAGACAGGGTGCGGGGGCTTTGGTCAGTTCATCACCAAGATTTTATTCCACTGCTCAGGGAGAGGAGTCCTTCCCCTGTGAGGCCGTGGGGTCTCTCCTATGGGAGACAGTTCTCCAGGAACTTCTCCAGCATGGGTCCACTCTCATGAGCAGCAGCTCTACCACACATGCTGCAAATGTGAGTCCCTCCCACGGGCAGACAGTGTCCCCAAAACTGCTGCGACGTGGGTCCCTCTTTCCATGAGGTGCAGTCCTCCAAGGACAGGCAACTCCAGCCTGGAAGCAGGGCCCCCTCTGTCCACTCGGTCTTCCACTGAATCACAGTCTCCTCCAGACATCCAGACATCCACTCACTCTGGCATGAGCACCTCCCCCAGAGGCTGTGGGTGGATCTCTGAATCACCCGTGAATCCCCAGGGGCTGTGGGTGGATCTCTGCATTCCCCCTGGATCCCCATGGGCTGTGGGTAGATCTCTGCATTCCCCGTGGATCCCCACAGCCTGCAGAGGCACAGCTGCTTCACCATGGTCTCACCATGGCCTGCAGAGGAATCTCAGCTCTGGCAGCTGGAGCACCTCCTCCCCTTGCTTCTCCACTGACCTTGGTGTCTCCATGTTGTTTGCCTCACATATTCTCATCTCCTCCTCTCCTCTTACTGTAAGCAAAACCCATGACTTTGTTTTAATTTCCTTCTTAAATATTTCATCACAGAGGCATTACTAACCTCTCTTACTGGCCCACTTTTGGCCAGCAGCATGTCCTTCTTCAGAGCCATCAAGGATTTGTTCTGTTGGACATGGTGGAAGCTTCCAGCAGCTTCCCAGAGGAGCCATCTTTGTGGCCCCCCTGCTACCAAAAACCAGGCCATGCAAAACCAATACAAATGGGTAAGAAGGAGACCCAGGGAACTACAGACCAGTCAGTCTTACCTCTGTGCCAGGCAAGATCATGGAGCAGATTCTCCTGGAAAATAAGCTAAGGCATAAGGAAAACGAAGTGATTGATAACAGCCAACATGGCTTTACAAAGGGGAATTTTTGCCTGACAAATTTGGTGACCTTCTGTGATGGGGCTACAGTTTTGGTGGACAGGGGCAGAATAACTGACATTGTCTGCCTGGACTTACACAAAGCGTTTGACACTGTGCCACATAACATCCCCATCTCTGAACTGTAGAGACGTAGATGTGATGGATAGACTACTCACTGGATGAAAAGCTGTCTGGATGGCCACACACAAGGAGTTGTGGTCAACTGTTCAACATCCAGTCACGAGTGGTGTCCCTCAGGGGTCAGTACTGGGGCTGATGTTGTTCAACATCTTTGTTGGTGACATGGACTGTAGAATAGAGTGTCAACCCTCAGAAACTGTGCTGACACCACCAAGCAGTGTGGTGTGTTGGACATGCTGGAAGGAAGGGATGCTATCCAGAGGGACATGGACAGGCTTGAGAGGTGGGCCTGTGTAAACCTCATGGAGTTCAGCAAAGAAAAGTGCAAGGCCCCGTACCTGGATCATGGCAGTCTCAGACATCCACAGAGTGGGCAGAGGAGTGATTGAAAGCAACTCTGCAGAGACTTGGGGGTGATACTTAACAAAAAACTCACATGAGTGCACTGTGTGCTCAGAGCCCAGAAACCCAATGGAATCCTGGGCTGTATCCAAAGGAGAGCAACCAGCAGGGTGAGGGAGGGGATTCTGCCCCTCTGCTCTGGTGAGACCCCACCTGGATCCACCAAGAGTGTTGCATCCAGCTCTGGGGTCCCCAGAAGGACATGGAACTGTTGGAGCAAGTCCAGAGGAGGGCCACAAAGTTGACAAGAGGACTGAAGCTCCTCCGCTCACAAAGACAGGCTAAGAAAATTAGGGGTGCTCAGCCTGGAGAAGAGAAGGTTTTGTGGACACCTCATAGGAACCCTCCAGTATCTGAAGGGGGCCTTCAGAGTAGCCAAAGAAGGACTCTTTGTCAGGAACTGTAGTGATAGGACAGGACTAACAGGTACAAATTGAAAGATGGGAAATTTAGGCTAGCGATTAGGAAGAAATATTTTACTGTGAGGGTGGTGATACCCTGAAACAGGTTTCCCAGGGAGGCTGTGGGTGCCCCATCCCTGGCAGTGTTCAAAGGCAGGTTGCATAAGGCCTTGGGCAGCCTGGTGTAGTGGGAGGTGCCCCTGCCTATGGCAGGGGGGCTGGGACTAGATGACCTTTAAGATCTATTCTAACCTCTTAGCATTCTATGATAATAAACCCAACAAACTATGACTGTTGAGTATAAAGCCTTTCTGACCAAATACAGAAACACATACGCCTTCAGTTCATACTTTTTGTCTCCTAAACATACACCCAGGTCACCCAGGATGGCAGGCTGTGTTTAAAAGTGATTGTGGGCAGACTGAAACACCCTTGTGTTTTCCCTAATGACTTGTCTTTTGGTAGGGAACAGGTGTTTTATAATGTACTTTGGATATAAAGTGAGATTTTGATGAAAATTTAAATGGTGTTAGGTCCTTAGAAGTGCATAAAATTATCCATTCCTTAATCAGTTATACACACATACATGCTTTTTCCTGCAGAAGAGGCTGAATCACATATCTACCTTATTTGATGTAATTATGCTAGTTGTAAAATAAAATGCAATTGATGTGGAGTTTTTCTGGGTATATTTGCCATATGTGGCACACATAACCAAATGGTTACTTATCACTGAATTTTTATTTCAAGTATCCTACACACATTGAAATGTAAAAATTATGGGGTGGGGGGAAGCAATGTTTCATTACTTTACTATGTTCTAAGTAATTCGCATATCCCTTGTAACTAGAAGTCATTGGTCAGGAGCCTCTTGGACTCCAGCAATGCAGACATCTACCCTGCTCACAGAGCCAGTGCTGAGTGATGTACAGCTTTCTTCCCATCAACACTTCAAAATTAGTCAAAGGATTACGGAAAGATCTTTTTGTCAACAGCCTGGAATTCCAAGCTGCATTAAAAATTCTAATGCTGCCGGTCAGTTCTTGCGGTACTTTTTTAAGACTGTGTTCTTCAGGGTATGCAAGTTCTGATGTTTGAGCTCAAATTCTGACCTTATGGCATGAGCAAACATAGTCACTTTAGACTCCTCTTCCTTCACCTTCTGCATTAGCAATACAATAGAGGGGGGTTCCTTGGATTCAGATCCCAGGATCATTTGAACTTTGGTCCAAAAGGACAAATCTTCTCTTCCTTTATTGTAGGCCTGAATTCAGCTTTTCTCTTGTCCTTTTTTCACATACATACACTGCCAACACCAAAAGCTCATATGTTCCATCTTCCATTCCTGTACCTCATAGCTAACTTAGTGTATCTCAAAGACGTGGTTTGTTGATTTCTTCCAAGCCATGGCTTTGGTCTTCACTCATGTAACTTGACTGACATAAGTGTTGCATGTGTTTGGCTCCATGTTTTGTAAACCACACGATAAGTTATCTTTACATGTCCTTCAAATCACTGTTATTTAAGATTAACAGTCTCATTGAAGCTTCCTATAGATTAATGTGGAAAATATTGTCCCTATTTCTCCTGCTGAAATAAAAAGTTCATTCAGTCCAGAGTGATTTTGAGAAAATCTTCTTCCTTCTCAGCCTGTCACTCTAAGACTTAAGAGTGGATGTTGCTTTGATCCATGCAGTGCAAGAGCATGAAGTTACCCCTTCAGCCTACTTGAACATCACGTGATGAATTACATCTCATTTGCAGTAAAGGAACTCCATCCAGGATCAGTCAGAGCAGATTCAGCCCTGCACACTTATCTTTTCATATCACAGCACCTGCTGTGTTTGCTTTGGAAAGGTGGGAGGTATCAGTCCAGTGAAGAGCTTCATCTGCTGGCTTTGCACAGCCATGGCTTCCCTATAACTCAGTTTTCATGTTAGAAGCATATTCTTGCTCAGAAAGAGAGGGCTTCACAGCAGAGTGAAATAAAGTTGATACCAACCTCATAACAGCATTGTATCATGTTGTGTAGCTGTAAAGGTATTTCTTAGCTGACTAACTCTCAAAAGTTACCATAGTGCATAACTGTGCTTGTCGAAGGCTTGTCCAGCACAAGCAGATCACTGACAAGGTACCTGTACTTTCAGACTGCTCTGAAGAGACCATATATTATCATTTGTTTCCTCTCCATACCACTCGGCCATCCAGCTTGTGTTTACTGATGAGTCCACAGTGCCATGAACATCAACTTAGACAGAACTTGAAGTGAGCTCATTTTTGCAAGTGCTGTTGCTGTTTAAATGCTGGAAAGTTGTTATTTCATGTACATTGATGAGGGTGAGCATGTGCTTCATATCTGGTCTGGGTTTTTGGTCATTGGGAGACATAGTCTCTTTTCTTAGACATGTCTAAAAGAGAAAACACAAAGGAAAGCTTAAAATAGAATTCCTATGAAAGGCAATTTAAAAAAAAAAGAAACTTTTGAAGATTTTCCTTTTTCTCTTTGCTAACCATAGCTCATTAGACCTTTCCCATTTGTTTGTCATTGGAAGCACCCAGTACCAATAAAAGCTGCTGTTTCTTCTAATCAATGAACTTTATAGGACAAAAGCCTCAGTCAAAAAAAAGGAAATTTATATTTGATTCACATTTTCATCTCAACAGGCCTTGCATCAAGCTATTGCAAGTGTGGTTCCACCTGCCTTCGAAGCAAGCCAGTGCCTGAAATGTTTTCATCGAGTTGTCAAAGTAAAGCCCCAGTCCTGCCAACCAGTTCTAAAGTGAATGTCACTGTTGAGCTTAGTGTAGATAAGGCACAATCTTCACTAAACAAGAGGACAAGGCAACCTGTAAGAACTTAACAGGCATTTAAAATAATCAACCTCACTTTTGAGATCAGGTCTATATTAAATTTTGATGAAAACTAGGTTGATACCTGAGACAGGGCCTAACCCAAAAGTAAGGTACATGTAATTTCACCAGAGCAATTATCTTCACTACACAAATCTACTTTTTATAACTGCACCACTAAAACTGGGACTTTTTTTATGTGAAGGGAGGAGAGATTTCTGTAGAGATTGGAAATTCTTTCAGGACACTGAGAAGAACATGGGGCATCTGTCTCTTCTGAGTGATATCCTTGCTTTCATACTTCTATCCTAACAAATTCCTACAAGATTTATCTCGTCAAACTTTAGTCTGAATGGCACAAATTACTGGCAGAATTGTCAATCTAAAAAAGAGACAGGCATAAATTTAATTGCTCCCTGAAGATACATGGAAAGCTACATTTAGCGCAGCTAATTAGATACATTCTGATCAACAGTTATGATTCATCTGCTGAGGAGCAAAACAAGAAGGCAAATATGAAACAGGCAGTAAAGGTTAAATCTGACCTCCCAAAATGCTGGGGCTGTTTTTTTTTGTTTTTTATTAGAAATGAAGCCAATGATGCACTGTGCTGGCACCCAAAATTCTTGCTGCCTCTGACCTAGGAGGTGCAGACCTCTGCATGAAGGGGTGACTTCACTGCCACTGCACCCAAAACATAGTTTTTCCTCTGTGGAGTGAGCTTTCCAAGAGCCTCCTCTCCCTTCCTTTACCAAAACTACCAGCCATCAGTAAGGGTATGGAGAACCTCCCTAATGAGGTTTTTCCCCATGCATTTTAAAATGTCTGTTTACAAGAAAGATGTGACTTCACAAAAAAACTCATCTGAAATGGGTTGTCACCAATTTACCAGTGTGGAAACTGAGGCAAAAAGCAGGTGGACTTAGATGTGTCCATCATGCCGCCACACAAAGCAATTCCATGGTGGAGAGGGGCTCCCAGGGGTCTGTGCCTCCATCTTGGACAAATGCTGTTCCCAGGTACTAAACCGGAAGACCTGTTGCTGTGTCCTTAAATTGGTAAGTAGTTTACACAGATTAATTGGAAGCAGAAATGAGCAGTGAGAGTGCAGGAAAATAACTGATAGTTTGAGTTAGATCAGAGTTAAATCAGTTAGACCAGCTCAGACCAGTTAGATCAGATCAGATCACTCTTTGAAACTCCATCCTCATGTACCTGAGTTTAATCATAAATTAAGTATGGACAACAACACTGACCAGCTGTGTTAAAGCAGTGCTAGCAGAGAAAATGAGTGGGGGTATTTTGGTTGGTGTTGTTGCTTTGCTTGTGAGAAAGGGAATTACTTACACAAGTAAAGAAGATGAGCAGCAAGTAAAAAATCCCAAGGAAAGTCAGCATCAAGAGCTCGCTTCTGTATTTTTTTAGTTTGTCCTCTTCTATTCCATGGCAACCTGAAATGTAAAGCAAGGTGTTACATTGCTCTGGTGTTGGTAAAATATTTAAAAACTGTTACCTTCCTGACATGCCATGCAGAGCATGGGACAGTCAAGGCTCTGCACTGTACCTGTTACTTTTAACGTGACTGTGCTGCTCAGATTGCGTTCTCTGTTCTGCCCCCCCAGAGTGCACTTGTACGTCCCGCTGCTTCGGCTGGTCACATTTTTGATCCTCAGGGAAAAGGAGGTGCCATTGGAGAGCTCCAAGGACCCCTCAACTTCTTGTGGATAATGAGATTCCACATCAAGGACTTCCCATGCTATTCCTTCGCTGTCTTCAGCCATCTGGAAAACACAAATACATTTCTCTTCTTGGGCAACAGTGTCATCCTCAGTTTTAGGGTAAAGAAAATTTTAAAGGCGGCTTAAGACTGAAAATGCAGAGGCTGAAGAGAGGCAGGGTGGAGCACAACCTCAAATCCATTTAATATGTTCATGTTTGCAATCCAAAGTATATGGGGTTTTGCTTAAATGGACTCTATATATAAATAGGAATTAGAGAACTATTCTGTAATAACTTCTTAAACTGCCTTACCTGAACAGCACCATGACAGAAGTCAGAGGTAGAGTCTGCTCTCAGTGGGCCTATGTAGAGGCCCCAGAAGAGTTCAAACTGAGAGAGACAGTCCATGGGGATGGAGCAGAGGTGGCAAGAGGCAGCCCTACCCAGGTGCTTATCACTGGCTCTGGGGACCAGAGGTGCCCAGGAGAGCATGGCAGCAGGGAGGGAGGCTCCACTGCTGCCTGTGCTTGCCCTGCCAGCACACCTTGTGCCATGCAGTGGTGACAATTAAACCTGCTAACCCAGCAAGTGTGCTGCTGCATGAGGGCTCTGCCAAGCACAGGCTGGCATCCTCCCAGCAGCTCCGTAGCCCAGAGTTCCCTGTGAGAATGCAGCCCTGGAAACTGCACTTTCCTGTGCCAGTTTCTATGCAGCTGACCCCTGAAACCTGCTGCCTCTCTGGAGAAGTGGAGGTTTCCCCCCACCCCACTTCACTCCCTTCCACTCATGATTGGAACCAAAGAACAAAAAATTGCTCCGACTCCTTCAGATTCAGTTGCGTGAAGGTCACAAGCAGGTTCTGGTGCACTTGGGGAGCATTTGTATGTTGAATTTCTTAATTGTAACCAGAAGAGCTACATTCCTTGGCATTGCTGAGAGGCTGCTGGAGAAATGAAGTGTATTCCCAGGACAGTTCGTACTGCGGGGCGATAGGATGCACTGAAAATGACAATTGGCTGGGAACCACAAAGAAGAGAGAAATCACTAAGTTGATTTGAAAGATGGAAGAAGGGTTTGAATTAGCCCGTGTCCATTCTTATTCATCCAAGTTGCTCCCTGGGATTCGAGGCAGCATGCCCTGCATAAAGGTTTCCCAAGTAATGAATTCAATCTTTCTGTGGACCAGCAGAGCCAGAGCCAGTTCATAAGTCCAGGGCTCAGCATTTCAGCCAAACGTATAACTAATGTAAGCCAAGGCTTTTTTATTATTATTATTTTATTTTAATAGACACATTTTTGGGTCATATGTTGGTGCTTACTTTCTATCAGCATAGCTACTGCATCAGGGTATAACAGTTACACTGTAAGTTATTAAAATTAACACAACTTTCTCATACTGAGGCAAGGAGTATCTGGTTTCCCTTTCATGTGTTTGCAGGAGGAAAGCACACTCGAGAGTCTGGAGAGAAATATGGGCCTGACACCCCCTTATACATTGCTGTTTTTGCAACCTAAAATGGTATAAAAACATGCTATAATTTGGGGAACTTCTCAGGAACTGAGGAATGAGACTAAAGCACCAGATTTCCTCAATTGTAAAGATACTTTCTCAAAAAGGTTTTGGGTTTTTTAGCGCATCAACTGAAACACAGAGCAGTAATTTCCTGGGGCTTTCCACACTTTACCCAGAAAGAGGGAAGAACCTTTCTCTTAATCCCCCAGTAAATTTACCCCAGCTTCTCTTTCTTATTACACTCAGCCCCAAGCAGCTACAACACAAGCAGTATGTATGGTGGTTTTCAGGCTGTAGGGACTTCACAGTGCTACAGGGATTTAGGTATTTTCAGGCCTTGCACATTGTCAGAGATGTGGCCAGAGGAATTCCAATACCCAGGCTGGGCTCAGCTCTGGTTACAACTAGGTCAATAACAGTTAAGTGGATATAGTTGACCTCCCTCAGATCTAATTTTTGCCACTCTCCCTTCCCTTACCACCCCCTTCCTCAGTGAAATTCGAAACTGCCCACAGGGCAATAAAAGGAACCAGTCTGGCTGCCCTTTGCATTGCCCTAAATTGCAGAAAGGATGTCTAAGCTACACACAAAAAATTAGATTTGTTTAGGGATTTTTGGGTTTGTTTTTTTTTTTTCCTTTCATTTACTGGCAGCATAAATAATTGCTGTCTTGGGTGGTAAGTGGTGGTGTGATTCTTGTGGCTGAGATCTGGGAATGAGAAAACACTTTGATCTTTCTGTATGCAATTGCAATCAGCCCTGCTCCTATAAGGGAGAACTCAATTAAGTCCATGCATCCCATGCCTGACCATACACTTATTCCAAGTGAGATTTTGGGTAAATGATTTAACTTCCCTATTTCATAGGAACAGTGAGGGATAGGATTGATTATTGCCTCCAAACTTTTTAGGGTGCTTGGTTGCTGTTGCAAGCACAATGAAGGTGACCCTGCAGACAAGACTGTCAGAATTTTGCCCTAGACATGTTCTGTGTAAGGCAAAGCAGTGTCATGAAACTGCACTAACAACATGCTTTTCCCCAAAACAAGAAAAAGTTATTTGGTGGCCTAATCTGGCTCCCTCGCTTGAGGAGAAACCACTGGTGAACAGGATGGGGGTTGTGAACCTTGCATTTGGGGAGGAGGAGGAGGAGGAAGGGGTCATATGCGTGGGTTTAATTCAGGGTTTGCACACCTTTCTTCCTCCATTAAATCTCTTTACTGAAGGGCAAGGGCCGGCAAGGCAGTCTGCAGGGCTGCTGTGTGCCCAGCAGCATCCCAACATTTTTTAGGCTGCAGAGACATCTGGTGGCATTTTTCCAGCCTCTGCAGGCAGTGCATCCACCCCTACCCAGAGGTCACAGCAGCCTTTTCTCTGATGCCTGAACCAAGCCTTTTTCCACAGCAATCTTATCTCCTGTTATCTTATTTTAAAAAAAAAAAAGAAGAAAGAAAAAGAAAAACAAACAAAAAACCCCCCTCCCTTTTAAAATTCTCTATGTAGTGAGAAAACATCTGAGCAAATTTGCAGAGTGCATCCTCATATCCCAGCTGTGTAAAAGGAAGTCCGTGAGATGTTCAGTAAGGTCACTGTTCTGCCTGTTGCTCTAGTCAAGGTAACCTCTTTCCCACCCCAAACCTAATTAAAATTACGAAAATGCCACTTTGCTTGCCACCTCCTGTGAATTACTTGGCAGACTCTCTCACTGGACAGATCATTTTGCGGCTCAAGCTTCTATGACAAACCAGCTCTAATTCATGCCAAGTGTCCTCCAGGTGATACCACAGCCCAAGGTAAATGCTGGGGGTTTTACCTAATTAGTTCCACACAAGCTTAGAGGGATCAAAGCAAGCACTGCCAGAGACAGCAATCCACTTGTGTAAGGACCATCCTCTCCTTTAATCAGTGAAAAAAAATCTATTCTTTCCATGTTTCATTTGTGTTTCATTCCTCTTACACCTCACTGCTGAGCCAGCTTCTCCTGCTCCCCACCTCCAAATGGAGGAGAAGAGGAAGGAGGTCTGTTCCTGCTTCCATGTTTGCTACTAATGGCTTTACCAAAATTTAAAAGGCAAATGATGGCTTGTGTGGGGACAGGTTGAAAATTCTAGTAAATCTATTTTCATAAAAAGGGCCTTTTTACCATGCAGTCTGCTGGAGTTTAATTCCCCCAGAACTGGGGAACAGGGACTTGCTGGCAACATGATTCTTCCTATTTGCATAAAACTACCCATTAAGAAAATTAAAAAACAGAAGAAATGTAAGTTTATGTTTAATGTCACATTTACAGTGCCCTTCAGCAACGTCTGTGGCAGACTTTCAGAAATCACCTGGCAGAATATCTTCAGTAGATGCTGAAGTGAGGTGATCCTTCGCCTCCCTTCAGGCCCTGCTGAGACACACCCTGGAGTGCTGGATTCAGTGCTGAGCTCCCAGGGCAAGACAGACATGGTCATATCCAAGGGAGTCCAGGGGCACAAAGGTTAATAATATCTTGGAGCACCTGACATGAGCAGAAGGTGGAAGAGATAGTTCAGCCTGGAGGAGATCAGGTTCAGCATCATCTTATCAGCATTGATTCAACCTGGTTAACAGGGGGATAGAGAAACTGAAGCCGGACTCTTCTCAGTGGCCTTCAGGGTTGAGAAAAGGGGCAATGGGCACAGACTGAATTTCAGGAAATTCCACTTAAGCAAAAGAATAACCCTTTTAACAGTAGGGGTGGTTGAACACCGGAATGGGCTGCCCAGAGAGGGTATGAAATCTCCATCCTTTGAGATATTCAGGACTAAACTGCACACAGCCTTGAGGAGCCAGCTCTAGTTGTCAGTTTTCAGTGAGTTTAATTGAAAGTTATTCTAGTTTTCAAAATGTTGGAAACACATAGTCTAAGGAGGTTATGATTTTCCCACATATATTCTCTAGTCAATTGACTGATTCCTATCCAGTTTCTCCTAGCCTGGAACTTCTTGATAAGAACAGTGGTGGTGATACAGTGGATATTAAAATGGGATATGTTTGATTTCAAATACCACTGAGCTGATATATTTCTGTTTTCTGACTGGATGAATTATGAGAAATAGGTAGAACAAGGAGGCCTCCAAAATTTAAGTGCTCTTCAGCAAATATTTCTTTTTCAGAAAACTAAAAACAAGGTGGAAGAAGGAGGAGGAACATTTTGCTCAGTTCTAGCTGGCTAGGTTTTAGCTATTGTTTTAAAAACCACTACAGCATTACATGGTAGTACCCTAAAAAAAGTCAATTCACCCATGCTGTAGTGCTTACACCCATCTAATCAACCAATATTTAATTTTATCATTAGCATGTGAGAGTGAGCAGTTGTCACATTAACTCATGTTCTCTGCTCTCATTGAATACGTTTTCTCATCAAACTTTTCCCACACTAAGGTGGTAGGTACACTGTCTTCCAGGTAAATCAAAGTGCCAATATAAACCATTTTTCCCATAAAAGAAAATTTTTATTTCAGCAAAAATGGTTGAGGTCCAAAACTGATGTCAGTTTAAAGGTGGAACATATTATCATCAGGTTATTTTCAAGTGGAGGGGAAATAATTGTAAAAATGGTTTTGTTTAAAACTGTACCAGGCATAATGGCCAAGTTGAAATTTCTGACTGTTATAGAGAGCTAAAAATCTACATACAGCCAAAAGCAATTTATTCTCTGAAACAAAATGTATGGAATTCTGGCAATGCCCAATAGCCAACATAAAATGAAACACAACTGAGCTGAAACTGCTTAATAAGTGTATTTTTCAGCACAAAAACACTTCCACACTCGATTAGTGCTAAAGGTGCATCCATATGGTTCCTATACAGTGTCATGTAGAGATAGCAAAGTTAAATTTGAAAATAACAGACATAAATTGTGGGCACATGTGAGTGGCCTCTGAGTGTCCTGTAAAAAGGAGGGGGAAGGGGGGAGATGAGGAAAGAAAATCCGAAACCCAACCCCAAAACAACAGCAAAGGAGCTATGTGTGTCACATGAGCCAGCTGGAAAAGCCCTTTGACTCACTCAAACAGACTCTTTATTGTTTAGTTGGTTTGGCTTGGTTTGATATTTTTTTAGCTAAGGGCATCCAGCCTTAGCTCACGTCAGACAAAAGAATTGTTTTGGTCATGAAATCATTTCCACTGCTCCCTTCCTGTCTAAATCATCAAGGTGATGAAGCTACTAGAGGATGAATAGATGTCTGAGGAGCATTGGACTGCATTTCTTTGCATAGGTTAGAAATTCAGCTGAAGTAATTTAGCAAATATTTACCTATACTAATATGTCACAGCTATGCACTTTTACCAAAAGTAGTTTCCTTTGAAGGAAGGTGCAGTCAGTATTATATGTCTAAAATGTTTATTCTTATTTTGTCATATGACTTCCCCCTCTTATTCTGCCACAATTTTATATTTTTCTAGGAAGTGTTATAAAATTAACAAATTTCTCTCCACTGAAGCATGGTCTTCTTTCCTCTTCCTCAATATTTGTTTTAGATTAAGACTCTTCTGGCTATCACATGAAGAAAATAGTGTAATATCCACTGGGACTTCATTTGTGTGTGTTTAAACTTGATTTTCAAACTGGATATAAAGTGATAATTATGGGGGTTTATGAAGTGGTTCTCATTTTCAATGTACTGCACAAAGAGAAACTGTTCAGTTTTCAATAGCCCTATGAGGCAGAAAGGTAAGTAAAGTTTCACTACCCAGATTCTTGTCCTGTAGGTGGGCTGTAGAGATTTAAACCAGCATTTCCATAGACAATTCCCAGTGTCTGGGTGCTTAGGCAAAAAAGACCTAGTTTTCAGTTCTCAGCTGGCAAACTTCCACACTGCTCATATATGGGTTTATGGCATGCAGGCTGCCCAGCACTCCTGAAAACGCACCACACTTTAAGACTATCATCATTATGAATTCTTTTCCATGGCCTCATAATGAATGGAATAAGAGCTGCACCAGGCTGAAAGAGGACTTGGTACTCTACCTTCTTCCCAGTGTGTTCGGCCAGCCTACTTCATATATTTTTAAGTAAAAATCCTTTTGTCTGAGCTGACTGACTGTGGTCCTGATTCTGCACAGAACTACTTACACAGGTGACTTCCTGCATGAGAATAATTAGCTCCAATGATCCTGGATGCACAGCAGGTCAAACACATCCATGCTTTTTTTTTCTTTTTTTTTTTCAATATGAGACATTAGTAAAAGCAAAGGAATTGAATGCAAACCATTTTTTACACCCAGTTGGATTTTCACACCAGCATATTAACTCCATTAGACAATTACTTCTCTATAC
The DNA here is from genome assembly GCA_013399915.1 of Illadopsis cleaveri. NCBI lineage: Eukaryota > Metazoa > Chordata > Aves > Passeriformes > Timaliidae > Illadopsis > Illadopsis cleaveri. The sequence continues at coordinate 195,867 of VXBB01021741.1, read as the reverse complement.
AACAAATACTTCTAAATTACAACTGTTTTTTTAGCAGGTTGTAACAAACTGGCCCTTAATTGGTCTGAGCACGCAGAGGTGCCAGTGGGAAGGAGGGATTTGCTCACAGAACATTCACCCTGTGCAAACAGCTGCACAAGCAGCACCAAAACATTGCCACCATCATTTTTTTAAGCAACAGAAGCAAAGGTTAATTGCTTGCATTTACTTCATAGTTCAAAGTGACCTCATACAAAAGATTTTGCCTAACAGCTGCTTGAACTTTACAGCCTGAAATTTTATACAATTTGTTGGAATTACCTTTTAATTAGTCCTTTGGGGTTATATGTGGTGTTTATTGATTAATCCTTCAGTAGTTGTTTTTAAATAATAGAGTAATTACCTGTGTTGGGTAGCCCAGCCACACTCCACCATTCCCGCACCCTCCTTTGCAGTGTTGGGTGGGGACAGCAGCACAGAGCCAAAGCGTAGAGAGGGGAGGAGAAAGATTTTCAAGCTGCTGCCTATTTAGCTAGCCCCACAAGTAGAAGTATTGGTTGCTCAGCACAAAACACTGAGTCTAGATTGCTTTTCCCCATGGAGAATCATGCTTCTCAGATTTGGTGCTCTGTTTTTCCTAATATGGCTGCAACTGTGGCTTGGGCTGGCGTCACCGCCTGCCTGTCCCCACTTCCCACCTCTCTCATGGGACAAGCAAACAGAAGGTTGCAGTACCATGGTTGGTGCCATCAGCCCCTGAGGACTGTGGCAAGAGCTGACAATAGCCAGACTTTTGTTACTTTTTGTGTCAGCAGAGAAAATAAGTGCGAGGTTCTGTCATGCTGGACACTGGAAACCAGTATTTTCCTGAGCAAAGTAGTTGAAGCAGGAAGAGCAAGGAGACCATGGAGGGAGTGGGGGTTGTAGGGACAGACAGGGGACATGCAGCAACAGTCTAGACTGTGACAGCATGGGGAAGGGGAATGCAGCACTACACAGTGCTGCAAGGGGAAGCAACACCAGAGAGGGGCCCCACAAAAGGCATCATCAAATATCACCCTCCTGTGTATGTGCAGTTGTTTTCTGCCCAGGTGGAACTGCAAAGAGCTATGAGGCAACACAGAATTGGGTTTATGGGCTTTCCTTATCCTTCTTCATTAGGGAATTGCTTTTGGCTGCTGTTTGCTGCTTGGCCCTCCCAGTTCCCACTGAACTTGGGGAAGCACATGCTTCTGGAGGATCCCCACACTCCAGCCTGTTTTTGTTTTTGTTGACTTCCAACACTGCTATGGGGAAGACTTTTCTGGGATCCAGTCAGCATCTCTGTTTATTCTTCCCCCACCCCCTACCACTTCTACTCAATGCCTCCAGGTCCACCACTCAGCATGGTTTGCCTTCCATGAGCTCCCTGCCCTTCCTGGACACTATGGGAGAAAGGGAGCCTTCAATACACCTGGATGGAAAAGATAGATCCTTATCCAGCTTTTGAGGCAGAAAACAAAAAAGAAGAAGTTGAGCTCTATTCCATATCCCATAGAAAAGTTCTACCAAAAGCATTATTCTCTCCTGTCTGTCTACCACCTGTGCTTAGTTCAACAGTTTGGAAAAAGATGCTGCACTTGGTGGGTTGGCAGTCAGATGTTCAAAACAGCTCTTTTGAGGTGCAGTTGCCATCTAGTCTGTAGGGAGATGCTCATTGTTGTACCAGCAATGAAATTCAGATGCATTGCAAATTTCAATCTCAGAAGCCAAATCTAGTAACAAACACTGTTTGTTGGTTTACTGTAGGAAATGAGTTTAAAACTGTATCTGACCAAACTGCTGAGGAAACCAAGGCTGTGGCTTTGGATTCTGGCAGAGATAAATTAACCGTTTTCGACACCCATAAAAATGTTTTTTTCCTCTTCCCTTCCGTTGCTCTACCATCACATGGGAAAGTAATTCAACTCTGTAGCCCACAAAATCCTTATTCACAGATTGATTTTCTGCTATTGTTACAAGCAACAGAGTAACAGACTTAACAGGTAACAAGATGACCACCAGGACTGGCCCATGATAAGCAGCAGGAGTGTATGGCTGGGAGTGGGGAATGGAGGAGAACAAAACCTTCATTGTTTTCCCATTAATTTGGCTCACACCATAAGCTGAAGCTCTGCGCTGAGACGCAAATACACAGTGCCGTACAGCTTGTCAAAACCACCTCTTCTTGCCACTGGGAAATTCTACCTCTCTAAGAAATTTCATCGTGATAATGCTGAGCAGGACTTTTCTGCTCATTAGCTGATTGATTCCTGTAACCCCTCCTGTACACAGGTGGTCAGCAGGGCTCTCCTGCTCTGGAGAGAGAAACTCTGAATCAGAGCAGAAAAGATGTGATTTTTACTTCATGACTGGAAAGACATAACTCAGAATTTCTAGCTCTCCACCTGCCTTCTGCTCACACCGTGCCCTTATCCACACTCCACTAGTCAAATCTTCCTAAAGAATAGCAAGTACTTTTTTAGTTCTTCTATTTCAAAGAAAAAATCCTCTCCTGTTTGGAGGGGATTAAATAAGAGCAACATCATTGACGTTGCAAGGCTTAAATAGCATTTTTTTGCTCTGAAGAAAATCCTGGAGGACTCCTCTTTGGAGTAGTATTTGGCAGTTGTACATGGGGCATCACCTGAATTTTGATCCAGAGAAGCCAGCAATAATTAGATGGAAAAGCAGGCCAAGAACAATTCAGGGAATCATGCTCAATTAGCCTATGTCCAATGGCATGGAAAAGGCCTGTTCCCCATGGGCAGCTCAAAGGTTTGCCGTGCTGCCTTCTCTCTGCTGCACTAATGGGAGGATGCCTCTGCAGAAAACAACCCATTTCATACAAGCCAAGCCAGCATCAGGGAGGAAGGCAAAGCAGACCACTCAAGTAACTTAGAATTTTTTCTTACTTTATACCAAGACGCTGTCTGGTAGGAGATTGAGGGGTCCTGAAGAGCTTTGCAGGGCAGCACTGCTTCCTCAGCACACCTCACAGCAACATCTGGGATCATCACAGAAGTTCCACGGACCAAGCACCAAACTGCAAAGCACAGGTTCACCTTTAAAAGAGATTGCTTACACAATCCTGCCTGTCTTCCCAAAACATATCCCCGCAAAACAAACATGAAAGACCAGAAGGAAAATTGCAGGGCTGCCCACTTACCGTTGCACAGGAAGATGAGCAGAGCGCAGTCTCCCGAAGACATGGCTTTTACTGCTTCAGATCACAGAGCAGCAACAGTGTCCCTCTCTGCAGGATGGACTGTGAGAGCAGAGTGCAGCTGTGACTGCTTCTAGAGTGATATTTCTGAAGGCAGACTGGGGAATCCCCCAGACTTATCTTGAGGTGTTCGTCATGGGGAAAATCCCTACACGTACGAACCGAAGCTCCTCCCCTTAAATCTGTGAGGTCACTCCCAGATCTGCAAGCACTTGCAGTGCTAGCAACTCAGCTCCTTTTCCTCTTTTTTTCTCCCCCTCTGTATTGATCTGAACAGAGTTAAGTTTGACCAAGGGGCACTGTGGGTTGGGTGTGAAGGCCATCAAAATCAGCACTGAGCAAATCTCTCTTGAGTGACAAAATGTCAGGGGAAAGGGCTTGTCAGCTCAAAATCCCCTCTCAACCTTCTCTCTGCAGTTCTAACAGCACAGTGCCTGTGCAAGGGTTGGCCTTAGGATGTGACATTTCTGAAACCACATTTGAGACCTCAGGTCACGGCGCCACAGAAACACTTTGACTTGGGGCTAAGGGCTAAACAGGAATTATCAACATGGCTGAACAAAACAAACTGTATTTCAGTAGAATTACACATTTAACTCTGCAGGTAGGCACACATGATGTAGAACATCATCTCTTCATGGCATATTTTGTCATTTTCAAGACAAACAAAGGCATCTGGAGTGACATAACTTTACAAATTATATGCTGGAAAATTTCATCATGGAAAAAGGTCAATGCAGCTCCCAGAAGAAGAACCATTTGGACATCCCCTCTAAATATCTGGTAGGGGGGAGGGAAAATCCTTTTGCTGTGATCTGTGAGAGCTGTTTACGCCTGGAGAATTTTTGAGGAAGTCTGAGGTCCATCACAGAAGCATTTACAAATTCTGAAACTGAAAGTTGCTGATGTTATTTTTGGAAAACACTTGTGGCTGCTGTCTTTAGGCTACTGAGCTCATGATGAAAAGAGCTATTTAGGAGAGGGGAATTTGAGATTTGATGGGTGGAGAATGTGTGGTCAGCCCCTTTTGAAAACCAGGGTTCTGGAAACCACTCCAGTATGGGCACCCTAAATCCAAATCACTTCTAGAAAACTTCGTGAGGAGAAGTAAGTTTGACAAGTCCTCACCATGCAAAAGTCCTACTCAGATGGGTAAATGCTGTAGGTGGGTAACACTTTTGGAAACTCCAGTCTGTTCTGTAAAGAAAGTCAGACAGCAGTATCACTGGGGGCCTCACTGTTGAAATAGCCCACTTATTTTTAAAGCTTTTTGCTTCTATCTTCATTGACCATAATGGTAAATTCTCTTTATGTTTTCTGTTTTCAAGGACCAGGATGTCAATCTATTACTTAGGAAGTACAAGTGAAATATAAAACCCAGTGGATCTCTTGAGAGTGAGAGAAAATCACTTCTTTCTCCTGTGTGAAATAATAGAGTCCTTGAGAAGATAGAAGTGGGAGGGAGGGCTGCTGAAGGAAATCTTAGAGAGAAGAGGGCTCCAGTTAATATATTTCACATCTGTTCTTCACTAAAATGATGACTTTTCTGCCCCCATGAGTCAGTCATGCATCAAGCCCATCTCCAAGAAGGGCACTCAGCTTTCACCCAAGGGCCTCTTTCTGTGAGTCCTGCAGAGATACGTGTTTACCCTTCATAAACCCACCAAGAGGCATAACCTTTCTCTTTCTCCCTTTTCATCATGAGGAAACCTCCATGAGCAAACCACAGCAAGCTCCTGCCCCCACTGTGGATCAGCCCACAGCCGTCCCTCCCCTGGTGGCCTGGCCAGCAGCAGCCCGGGGAGGCTGTGGCAAGCCTGAGGCTGGGGTCACAAGTTTGCTGACACAGAAGTGCACTGAAGGTAAGTGTAAAGGGCCAGGCTTCAGCACTGGGAAATGTACATGCCACACACACTTGCCAAGGTGATGTTAAACAACATTCTTCCTCAGTTAGTTAAAATACAGGACTCTTAAAAACACACGGGTTTTCCCTCTAGGACAGGCATAACTTCAAGCAAAACAACTCCCTTTCCTCCAGAAGTATTTGCAAGCTCAGCTGCTGTTCCACAGCACACTGCATGAAGCAGGAGAGCAAGATATAAAAAACAAAAGCTGAAACTCTCTTTGCTAGGGAAGGAGAAATAATTTGGTTTCTAAATTTTCCCTGGTAGGGATTTTTTTCTTTAGGGAAACTTTGATCTGGGCTGTACTTTCCATCCTAACTTTTAATATCCTTTCTCTATGGTTTCAAAGATCAAGTCTATTGTCTCCAGAGCCCTGGAACCTGCTTTGAGTTTCACTGTGCAGTGGAAGCAATGGGAGCTCTGCAGCACGGGTCTGGGTGTGGGAGTGAAGAGGCAATGATTGCCTGTCAGCCTTCTCCATGAGAAACAGATCCACATCTTTGAGGGCCCTCAGCAACTGCAGGAGCTGCACAGTTTTGTGACTAAGTGGAAGTTTATCACTAAATGTGTCATTCTGTGGCCCTAATGAGACCTGCTTTTGTACAGTGTGTCCCACTGCCATTTGCTCTCCTTCCCTCGCCTGCGCCGCTCACTACAGCAACCATGAGCCCTTGATCTCACTGAGGGAGGAGCGGCATCTGCTCTGGTGAGTCCAGAACTGCACACGTGATGACTGACATTAGCAAGCAGTGTGTAAAACTACTGCATTCTGCCTACCTTTCCCTTAGCAAGGGCACTCATTTGGATCTTCATCTTTGACCCAGCTGCTGATTTTCATGAATTTCATAGGCACTTAATTCTCTTTGAGCCTCGATCCCTCTGTCAGTTTGATAGAAAGCAGGTTCAGAACATACTGGCTGATAGACAGCCAGATGGCATGATCACAGAAATTTCATTCTCTGTGGGAAATGAGGCTAGAAGCACAAGGATGTGGGATGGATTCATAGGATAAGGTTAAAAAGTCAAGACTGTATATTTTTTTCAGTGTTGATAGAGCCTTGAAAATGCTGTTCATGGAATCGTATCCTGTTTCCTTGAACCAGGTAGGTGCTCCATCCCTCAGACACTTGTGTGGCAGAGTTTTCCTGATTTCTCACTCCAGTGTGTGGCTGCAAAATACATAAGAATGCTTATTTCATGTGCTTTCCCCCGGGTGTGAGCACCTGTGTCATCAGGAAGCATAGCATTTAAGAAAAAAACAAAACCTTAGGTCTCTACAGGGAATACAGAGCTCTCCACAATGAAAGATTAAAGGTTAAGACAAAGGCATCAAAACAGCATTTAGCATTTTTGTCAAGGCACAGATTTTTCTGTATTTGGGATAAGATTATCAAATATAATTTGTTCCACTGCATTTAAACTCCTGCTGTGAATAAGGTCCATCCGTGTGCTTCATGTCTGTTGTGAAACCTCTGGTGACGGGGGTTGTTTATTTATTTTTATTAATCTCCTGTACAGCAATAAAAATTGTTTGCTTCAGTTCAGGTAGCAAAACTGGAAGCCTTTTGCTATATGTTTTAGCAGACAGCTGTTTTTAAAATAATATACACTGTGTAACATTGCAATGTCAGCTGAGGGAACAGTGACGGAAGAATCCACAACTACAAAAGTAAAGCAGTCATGTATTTTTAGGGGCCCAGCAGAGCTGCAGCCACACCATTTATTTTCCTGTCATGCCTTGGTCTTGACGCTGCCCACACCAGCAAGTAAAAGCAACTGAGACTTTCCAGGCTGCAGCTAATGAGAGGTATGTAGCTTACTCACAACCTGGAGTGAGGAAAGTTTAAGGACAAGTTCTCTTCTCTGCCCCTTTATGGCAGATGTTGGGTCAGGGACTGCCTTTGCTATTTAAACAGTGAGGATTCAGCAATACAGAGAAAGCAAAACACTGGAACTGTGACCTGGTGGAGAGCACAGAGCTTTATACTACAGACTGTCTGCTGCTGCCAGGTCAATAAATGACACCCAATTAATTATACACAAACAACCAGTCCTCTGAAATGCCTGGACTTTGGAGTGAGCCGTTTGAGGTGTGCCAGCCATGTTTGTCAAAGTAAGAATTAAGCATACTCACGTAGAAATATAAGTGTGACCAAAGAACAAATCCAAAATGGAGGTATCCAAAATCAGAAACCTCTTTAGATACTGTTGGCCTGGGAGTTTAGGAATTGCCTTTAAGCAAGAAGTGAGCAAGAGATTATCTCAAGTCTATACACATGAATTAGGATAAGAATTAGAATTAGGATAAGTCTATACTGAAGCTGCACATAGTCCAGCATCTTGCAGCAGCAGGCAGTGAACTGCCAGGTAGCCAAGCGGCCCAAGGTGCTGTATTCAAACTGCAACATCCACTGGAGATACACATTGAAATCTCATTTTTAACAGAACCCTGGATCCTCTTTTTTCATCAGTTTGGTAGGTGGTGCTCGTCTCACCAGGCCTGGGGACATCTTGGATAGAAATCTTTGCAGTTTCCAGTGTACTCTGCATTACTTGCCCTACATGTGGGGTCATCCTTGCTGCCTTCTCCAGAAGGTAAAGAGCAGAATATTGCTCCTGACATTTTTACTCAGTTTTGCAACAGCAGTCCCCATATAGCCCCTGCATTGCAGAGGTCCTTCTTGGATCTTGCATCTTCTTGCTAAACCCAGCCAGGCATTGTTTTACTAGAGGTCCAAAGTTCAGCATGTCTGCCCCCAAATCATGCTGTGGAAATGTTTACTCCTTGTGGTGCTCCTCTCTCTTTTCTCTTGCCTGTACAACTTTCCTAGACACATTCTGTGGGACCTCTTACACTGGAAGAGGTCCTACACCAGTAGGACACCTTGTACTCATAGCTGATTCCATGGTCCACAGGGAATGCAAGTCAGGAGCTCCTCCTGGGAGCAGCCTGTGTTGACAGCAATCTTACAGGATGCCCTGACCATTGCCTGCCATCCAGGGACCCAGCCATGTACACACAGCTGAGCTGTGACTCCTCTCCTGGCGCCTTCCAGACCTCTTGTTTGTTGGGGTTTTTTTTAATACCTTCCCCATCTGTGGTCCCACTAAGTCATGGGATTTCCTGATGAACTTCCCCCACCATCCCCAGCAGAAGAAAGAGGAAGCCTGGTGAAGGGTCCTGGTGACCATGGTGCTTATATCCATTCCCTTTTCCTCTGAAGTCTCCCAGCACAGCATAAGTGACAACTGTCCGCTGGCTCCTCAGATGCCTTCAGGGTGAGGTGCATCCTCCTCTGGCTCCCTATCTGTACATTCCTGACCTTTTGACATTGATCTTCCTTTCTTCTCTCCTTTGCTCTCTCTCATGATCATTTGGCTTTCTCCAGGCCTTTCGAAGAGCATGAGATCAGTGCAGGCATGCACTGACAGCTCAACAGAATACTTGTCTAGCCTGAAAAGAGTTAAGGCAACTCACCCCTACTACGTGTAATAACTTTGTGCCTTCACCAGATTGTCTTCTCACCATATGCCCTCTTTTCCAGTTCATTTATAAATAGGTTAAACAGCAGGACCCCAAGAACAAAACCCCCTCAAACATCACTAGAGACCTCCCTCAAATGTGGATGATGGCCATTTACCCTCCTTTTTTAATAGGTTATTCACGTGAAGGCTTTTTCTGTTGTCCCATGGTGCCTTAATTTCTTTCAGACTCCTTATTGATGGTCCTTTATATCTTCAGAAATTATTGCTGTGTTTCTGTATGGATGACCTTGTTGTGGTTTTCATTTAACTTGTCAGAGTTTATGATCCTTTCTACTTTCCATTCTTGGACACAACTTCTATTTTGTGAAGAAAGTCTTCTGCTTCTAATAAATTCCTTTATCCTGCTGTTAACTGTGTCAGCTTTTCTTTTCCAAAGTCTTTGTCCATACACAGTGGGGAGAGAAAATTTACTCCTACATGCTATGCTTAAATAGCTACCAGATAAACTTTTTAGCCTTCAGGCATCCATTTTAGCTTATTTTTAACAAAGTTCCTTGTTCTTATGTAATTCTATTGCAGTTTGGGGGGTTTTTTGCCTTTTTTTTTTTTGCTTCCCCCTCCATTTTTTTTTTTTTTTTTAATTTATTTTATTTTATTTTCATTCTGTTCCCTAAGTATGTTGAGCAGGGGCATTTTGAACCAAGTTCTGCATGTTGCTCTGGGCTAATATAAAAGTTCCCTCTTTTTGTACGCTCTTTCATGCAGAAACAATATTTTCATTTCATGCAGCATCAATCCCCTGGGTGACATTTATCCAATATACAAGTAGGAAATTGATATCTGCTGCTATTGTTGCATTTCTTGCTCTGTCAGCAACTCCGATCTCCCTCAGCCTGTAATAGATACAGACATTTGATTTAATACTGATATGATATGTCGTATTTCTGACGTAGGCCAGGAATGTCAGGCTATATAGGTTTTGAGCTGCTTGTAAACAAAATTAGCATGTTACTTTGATTTGGCACAAAGGTTTCTCTAATATATGTTATGACTTCTCTATTGCTTCTGCCTCCTCTGTCTCTTTTTTATGCTTTGTACCCCAATTCTAAAGCATCTGATCAATTGCCTTCTTCCCATCAAGTTTCTGTTTAAAGTCATCTTGTTTGTTAAACCTCTAGCTTTCAAAAAAATGCATCTTTTTTTAATCTCCTGTTATACTATGAGATTTTTCATGTTTGATTATTCTTCATTCTCCCTTTTAAGGTTTCACCAAATTATTGTTATTCAGCAGAGGATAAAGTTTTCCTGCTCTGAATATGTGCCATCCTGAATCATGTTTTAGCACTTGTCAGCTTCTCCCTTTCTTCAATCTAAAAAAAAATCTCCTAATATCTTTTTAGGTGCCACCACTGGTTTTATTTTAGTTTACCTGAATCTGACTCATGCATAATGAAAGTTTTCCCTTTTTCTAACAAGTTCAAATCCTTTGTCTTCAGCTAGTTCTAGCCAGTCATCAACAGCTTGTCCCTGCTTCTCCCAGTTCAGCTTTCTTCGTGGTATTGGAGGCATTTCAGATGAAGCTACTATGGAACTCCTGGCCTCCATATTACCATCTGACTGCACTCATTTTGCTCCCCAAACTGTCTCCTCCCTTCTCGAGGCTTTTGCTCCATACACTGCGTCTGGAGACTCTCTCAAGCCTCCTCCAAAAGCCTGCCCAGATTTTCCACATCATTTGGCAAGCAGGTATTGCATCCAGCAGTCTTATCATGATGCAGTTCTTTTTGGTATCACAAAACCACACGGATGTATCATCAGGGGTCCTCTACTACTGTATCTTCCTGAAAACTCACTGCAAAAGTGAATGTGGTCTCAAGATATGAGATCATTTCTGTCCCTCCCCCGGATAAGACTGCTATTCACAGAGCCTTCCACCACCTCAGCAGCTTAGGATCAGCCTGGAGATAGGTCTGTTGAGTGATGATCCCAAAGAGATTGTCAGTGCATCAGTGTGTTACCCTGAAATCTTGTAGTTCAGGTGTCATGGCCCAAAGGACTGGGATGTTGGGCTAATTGCACTGGATGCACATTGCTGTTACCTGTGCATGGAAATGATTCACAGTGGAGCCAGTGGAGCAAACTGAGAACTCCTTGGCCCCTCATTCTGTAAACAGCCACTGCTTATTACATTAGAATGGATCCAAAGGGCTCCATACCCAGCTCCAGGCACAGATCCCTGAGGGAGGAGCCATTCAAATGCCTAAATTAAGGAGACAGGCAAGACTCCTCCTCTGGCAGATCTCCTTTTATGTCACTCAGCACCAATGGTCTGGACTTGCTGTGATCCCATGGCGAGTCTTTGGTTTCTCTCTTATTCCTTGTCACTGACATCCAGAGAGGGAAAAGTGCAAGGGGTGCTGGAATGTACTGCTACAATGCTTTGCCCTTTCGTACATTTTGGATCTTCATATTTTAACTTAGAAGGACATTTTTACAAACACTTTCATTCAACTGCCCTGAGCAGAAGCATTCAACAGGAGTCAGATATGGTGACTTGGAAACAAGGGACCTTATAGTATAAACACTGCTGGGGTTGAAATATGTTCATTCCTTTTGGTTGTATTTCTTCTATATACTGACAGCTGCTCCTTCATTCTGTTTTAGCTTTTAAAGAAAAGATCTGCTGCCTGAGAGCTCCACACTTGTGGAAGAAAACAAGACCCAGCAAAATGGAGAGCAGCAACAGCCAACAAAGACTGTGAAGCACCATGTGTGTAGTTGCCACTGGAACAGCAGCTTCGTGGGAAGTAGCCTAGAATGGAGCCTAGCTTGCCTGGAGGTGAGGGACAAGGACATCTTGACAAGGCAGCACACCCATGAGAGCTCCCATAAAGTCTCTGGGAACCACTTTCTTCAAAACAGTAGGACACTCTCCCAGACACTCAGCTCCTACAGACTCCCTCATGCCTTCAGCCTAGGGCTCTGCTCACAAGCTGTCATCAACAAAACTACTGCAACCCTGCTGGTGCAGGGATGGAAAGGGGAACCACTGTTTCTTGAGGGGGAGGCTGAGGAAACGAGTGACGACGTGTCGTGGGAGGATGAGCAGTGAGAAATGGAGAAATGAAAAATGGAAAGTTTTCACTAGAGCTGTGACAAATACAGCTCCTCTAATAGAACTAGACAGCAGAGTGGGCAGAGACAACTTGACGGCCTTTTAGAAGAGGAAGGAGTGACAAATATGAGAAGATACTGAAGTGGCCTGTGTCCTGGGAGACCTGACTCTCAGACTCTGTGGGTTCATTCTGGGGTGATTTAAGAAGCTCCTGGTCCAAGTTGCCCACGCATTACCACAGGTTGTTGTCCTGTCACCGACTTGTCAGAATTAGTGATGTGCCCACACCATAGGCACATATAGACTGATATACTGACATAGCTGAGGTGTCTGTGGCTACTTCAGTTTGCTAGGAGGTGGAGTGTGGTGGCTAAGGCATCTTCTTCTTGATCCCTGTTGGGTTTAGTTAAACAGGTGACCAGCTGAGGTCAGAATCTCCTGAGACACCACAGCCTAACCAGACAAGCACCGAGAGGGGCCAAGAAATCACCAGGAGAGCCTTGATTACAATTTATCCAATTTTCTTGTCTTTAGACATCCTTTTCTCTGCTTTTCACTAACTCCTTTGTTGCCACCTAGCTTGCAAGAAGGTGCTAGTGAAGGTTTTCAGAAGCCCTGTAAGTTTGTTCTTCTGGTGTTTCCTGTCCTCTAGGGAGCTGAATGCCAGACTGAGTGGTACAGGTGGGAAGTGATCCCATGACATGGTCCAGGGAAGAGCACTGGTAGTTTTAGAGAGTGGCTGTCAGGGCGCAACAAGGGGTGAGTGGGGAGAAATCTCAGGGTGGCAGCAGCAGGGTAGCCTGAGGAGAGGCAGCCCCAGCCCCAGGCAGCCCCAACCCTGGCCCCAGGCATCCAACATCTGCATGGGGACGGAAATGGGCCTGTGGCCAGACAGGGCAGAGCTGTGGGGAGCTGGAGACTGGTTCTGCTGTGACATTTCTGGGGCAGAGATTCACAGTTCAGGGTCCTGGTCTCTGGTCATGGTGGGATAGAGCCCTGGAGGAGTTTAAATGGAGTCCTGGCCCCTGGTCAGAGTTGGGGGAGCCCCAGGGCAGCTGGAGCACAAGCAGGGCTGGTGGTGCCCTTGGGATCCTGACAATGTCATTGGCCAAGTCTGACACTTTCGATCATCTTTGCTCATATTAGGGAACTGGAGGAAAACCTACTCCAGCAAATGAGTTGCAAAACTAAGCTTAATTCGCTGTAATCAAATTCCTTGTTGTTACCATGGTCATGTTCTCTGAATATCCGCACTGCAAATGACCACTGCAGGGCATAAAAAGATGCCAACCTTATACCTGGTGCCAGCTTTGGATTGCTTCTGGAAATTTGCTTTTCCTCTGACTACAGCAATCTCTGCATGTGCTAGGAAGAGCAGCTAATAAATGGCAAATAGTCCCATGAGAATCACAACTAATGGCTGCTGCTCAGTGAAATAATCACCCATTTAATAAAGGGTGAGCTTCTACCTCTGCACTTCCATGGGGAGCATTAATGCATTCTTTTCCCTTTCTTAGCCACTTATTTCCACAAAACTGGTAGGAGCTCAATGTTTTTGAAACCACTCTTCCTCTATTAATCTTAGCTGAAATTGCCCAATGGATTCGGAAGTTATTAGGAATAGCTAGGTAGTTGTACAAATGTTGACAGAGACAGACACATAGCATTATCCTATTAAGAAAGCACTTGAGTTTATAAAAGCACAGATTTTAAAATCACATTAAAATCAGGGAAATGGGTACTATTATGAGGATTATGTTTCATTTCTGAACAAGTCCACGCCTGAGAAGGTAAAGGAGCTCAGAAGGAAGTGGCCATTGCTTAGACTTCATGCTTTGATGCTCCTCTCTGGGAAGGAGTGATGGAAGGGTCATGATTTGGCAGGAGGACTTACATAAATATTCTTTAGAGACTAAGCATTTTGCATTGCACCTCCAATTCTAGATCTTTCAAAGCTGCAATTGTCATCTTTCTCTTCTCCAACATTTTATAAATTAAATCCCCTCTCACTCTGTCCCTTTTCCCCGTCTTTTACTTTGTGACTTGAATGTGCAGAGGTCACTACTCTTATTCATGTTGAGCTTCTCAATAGCAAAAGAGCCTTATTGTTTGATGAAAGGCAAGTCTCAGGCTAGTTCAAGGTTTAGATATAAACACTTGTATGTAATTTCTCCTTAGGACTATTTAAAATGTAATGAGATCTACATTTTATATTGATTTGAGTTTTGGCTTTCTTGTTCATGCATTTTTGAGAAAGAACAGATGCTGCCTGAATGTTTCCTATGAGGCAGATTAAACACACTCCAGAGAGCGCACCTGAGCCAAAGGTCAATCTTCCTCAGCAAATCAGCCAAACAAACTGCTCCATGACTTCTCAATTTTGGTAATGAAGTCTCATAAAATGAACTGTAAAGTAATTATATTTATTTTAATTGAAATTTTGCAAACTACTGAAATACAAGTTTTGAAAAATTTTGCTTTCGTGGCCTCCAGAGGATAGCAGCTGGTTTTCTACATACAGTACTGTATAATTTGGAAAATTCCAAGTCATCTGGCAGCTTTCAATGCAGAATTACAAGTTGAGTGGTTTTCACTACCAACCATGCCTACAGTTCTGCCCTTCTAAGAAGTACATTTTTCACAAGACTTAAGATTCTTTCCAATTAAGGTCTGAAATGGCTTTGTTTTATCTGTGGGTCACTGCACTCTTATTGTAAAACACCTCATTTAACTAATCTCACTGCCATTGGCTTTAAAATTATGGTGTTCATGACAAGGACAAGAACTCTCTTCCTTGGGAGGCTTGGTTACCTTAGGGAGTTGTGCCAATTATGTCAGTAAAAAATCCTCCCTTCGTAATACTCCGTGCTGGCCCTGAGCAGAGTAGTAAAAACAGATCGGTGAAATAAAAGCTGTGATCTGTTGCTGAGTATGGCTAGGAGGAATTACTGAAAAGCTCCTTGTGCTCCCTCCCCACCCTCTGGATTGGTCTGGGTGTTACAGTTTACTCTGTGTATTTCAAAAGCAGAAGAGAAACCAATGTCTCACAAGCGTTCAAAATGACAAAGCCACCCTAACGAGCAGTGGATGTGTGATTTGTTTGTGATGATCTCTCCTTAGAGATTATTCCGTAAACTGTATCCTAAACTAAAAATTCTAGTTTGTTTATTTTCAGAAAGGGAATGGGCAGTTTGAGGGGGGATGAAGGGAGAAAGAAAACAAAATACTTTTTTATTTCAGGAAGAGTTTTATTGCTATTCATGGAAAGATTGAGCAACAGTTAGCTAGTAAGTGTGAGTGGTTTTCTTAAATGAACATGGGGAATTACAAGTCATAGGAAGCCTGGCCCTATTTCCAGAAGAGAACAGAGCATTTTTCTGCAGTGGTCAGTGAAAATGTCAACTTCCCTCAGCAAAAAAGCAGAATTACATGAATTTAAAAATATTTCAAATATTTCAGTACATAGCTACGTATGCCATGACTGAGACATTTCTTCCTGGTCGTGGAAGCTGACTATTTATATTATAAATTTTTATTGATGCTTTTGAGTGATAAATGTCAATAAAAAGTGAGCCCAGCTGGCAGAATTCTAAATCTGCTCTGAAAAGCTTATTGACCCTGAAGAAATTGATGGAACTAATATTTTTCATAAACCCTTGGTTTTCTACTTTTATCTACAATTTCTCAATACAGATCTGTAATATTTTTCCCACACATTTGGAAAATGAGAATTTCTCCTAAGATGGCTTCCTAACTTTTTCCACCACCACTTCACCCTCATTACTTGTCTGTCCTGATATTTTACCTTTCTAAAGTTTTGAGTCATCAAAGGAGTTATCTTTGTGAGATGTCTGGTCAAACACTTATAGAATACAAAAACTCATGTTTGGAGCTCTTTTTCTAGTAAAGATTATTAAAAATGGACATAAGAGAGAGCAGGGAGAATAATACTAGGATCTTCATCAAAATTCTGTTCAGTTTCTGTTTTCCAATTAGTCTGGGAGTAAAATGGAATAAAATAAAGAAGAGAATAAACTATAGACAAGAGAATAAACTGAACTATAAAGAAGAGAATAAACTAAACTAAACTTCTGATTTTGTTTCGGAAGAGTTTTATTGTCCAGTGTAGAAGTGGATACTCTATATACATAAAAGAAGAGTTGTGAATGTGCACCTGTTGCTGAACCTTCACTGGGACTTTATTTTCCACCAGTTTTTATCTCCACGTTTCATTTTCTTCGTGACCCTGTGTACGTACCTCTGAGTGACNGATGGGATGGGATGGGATGGGGGTCCTAACTCCTGAATATCCACCAGCACCTCCACATTTAGCCTTGGCACAGCATCCCATGCACTTGTCATTCTTGAGATAGTTGGTTCCATTTTAATCCTGGTTAATTGAAGAGGCCAGAACTGTGCTTCCATCTTCACAGGTCAAGATCACTGAGAGGTGCAAGTGGTCTCTCTGCAGACCCTGATGAAAGTAAGGCTACAGGCTGCCTTGCATTCTCCACAAATCCACATACGGGTTGGCAACTTGTTGGAAACACACATCTATGGTTCTTAAATTTTGGATTTGGGTTTTTTCTGAGTGGGTTTTTTTTTGTACTGGAAAAAAACAGGCTAAGTGACAGGGTGATGGGAGGTATCTGGGTATGTTAGAGGATTACTTGTGCTTTAAGCAGAGGAAAAAAAGACATGCAAAACTTCTGTTTTGATTAACTGACTCTAGGTGGCAACAACACCCTGTGTAGCCTTACTAGTCAGGCAAAGACTAATGCTGCTTACAGAGGATAAAAAAATTATAGCATCTTCAGTACTGCTTCTAGAAAATTTTACAGCTGATCAGACCAGCTGCTCATTGCTAGAAACATTTCCAGATTCTGCTAGTTTTCATTGTAATAGAGGACTTGGTTTTCAACGCGTCTTTTGAATAAAATGCTGCATGTTTCATTTTGTAGCCATAATACTGCAGGTGTGCAGAGGAAAATTAGCAAATTATTCTCCATTGGTTATCTTGCTTGGATGGGCAATCTCAGGAAGCATATGTATCATCCTGCTTTGTAATGATGCCTGTAAAAAGTGCACAGATGGATAAGTACAACTGCAGTTCTGTAGCATTCACTAAGGATGTTCCTGAAATGCCACTTCACCACCTCGTCAAGAAAAGCTACACTGATACCTATGAAATGCTTGACACATATTCTGCATAAAACACTGTATTATCTGCCAAGAGATTTGTAATGCCCTATGTCATTCCACCTTCACTACATATCCAGCCTCCTGGGCTCAGGAGTAGCTGAGCAAATACTTGGACAATATAAAATTTCTTACAAGTATGATGGCCTGCAGTATTATCATATTTTTCTCCAAAGTCAGCTTAAATCCACTGACCTTGAAATATTTGAATCTGCTATTGGTGTGTTCACAGGCAAAGGGAGAAAGCAGAGAAAAAGATATTAGCTTTGATTATCCCTTGCAGAAAAAAACCTGTCATTGTAACCACTCTGTATACCAATAATGCCCATAGAAAGTCTTTCAAGTGTGATTACAACATCCTTGTAGCAGGCCGAAGTGCCTGATGGCACCTACAGGATATGATAAAACTTCTTTATTACTCTGTCAAAGTGACGAAGATGTAAACCCCTGTGATTAAATCAGATTGTCTGTGTAATTGACCCATTCACCTGCATGTTGTCAATTAATCTCCTCTGGAGCTACCTCCAGTATTTCAATCCTCTAAGCTGCTTTCAAAAATAGGAAGTGTCCTTTAAAATGTAAAAATGCATCTCCTGAAAGCAATTTCTTCTTTCTTACCAAAGTGCGGAATTTCCCTTTAAATTATACTGAATCAGATTTCAAGATTCACAGATTTAGATATCAGATTGATATCTAAATCAATATCTTATAATACTCTATAACCCTGTAGGCTGATTTTTTAAATATATACTTATCAATTAATCAGGATTTATTCTGACTAGGAATATATATGTATATATCATATCATATCATATATCATATCATATCATATCTAGGATGAGTGCCCTAAAAAGGGAAAATAGAACTCACTAACCCCTTTAGGTACTTTATGTCAAGGTACTTTGTGTAATGCCTGTTTTTATTAGTTTTTTCTTCCTTTCAATTAAGCAGTAATTTTATTAAACGTTTTTCAAAAAGTGGGTACATGATGACAAAAGTGGTCGAAATACAATTATAAAAATTAGTTACATCTATGACATATTGTCCCTCCTCCTGTTTCTTAGTTCTTTCTCTTTCAAGACATCAGCATTTTGACCACACCTGGCATATAAGGCTAAAATAAAAAGAGTGGTGTATTGAGACTAACACATTTTTCTGCCACCAGCTAGGCTCTTTGGAAGCTTAGGAAGTGCATTGTCAGTGCCAACTATCCCTACAGCAAAAATGGGGGAATGTGTTGCTTGCTGAGAGCCCAGTGGGTGTCCAGCTGGAGCTGGGTAGGACATATGCCACAGTTTTACCCAGTATTGATATGGCAAAATCAGTGTGACTACAGGCAGTGACTCTTCAGTATAAAATTGTGCAGGGGTCTGTTTCACCATTCCTTTACCCTGTGGATATCCCTCTGCCTTGGTTGTCATCCATATCAGTGAAAATTTCCCACTGATGATTGAAATGTTCCCTGAAACCTGCAAACCAGTGCAGTAATCAAAGCTTATCCACCTAAGCTAAAAATGCCGTGCATGAAGTTGTAAAAAAATAACCTTGTCTCTCCAACCACCTAGTGAAACATCAAACCGACAAGTGACATGTCAGATGCCAAATTACGTTTTAAGATGAGGCATCCCATAATAAATAGTTTTCAGAACTTGCTGTTATTTGTTGTCATTTGTTAGTTTTTTTTTCAAATAGGGTCAGACATTACTTTGCATAGATTAAAGCACTCTATTTTCTAAATGAAACTGTTTCACGTTTACAATGCAACAGTTTGGGTGCCATATGGAATGTCATATTCTCTACCAGCACTTCCAGAGCATCCACAGGGGAAAAAAATACCAGATTCAAAACAAAACCAAATGTCCACGTGTCCCATAAGTGTAGATTCCTTATTTTTGACCCACCTAAGGAAAGCCACTCCATTCCACTTTTCTCAACAGCTGTAACCATTTCAAAATAAATTTTGCTTGGCAAAAGAGTTATCACCTTTTCAGGAGTTTGCCTTCTACCAGGTTTACCCAAATTTTATTTGGTAGAGTATCACCAGCTTGGAATAGAATAGCTGTTGGTGGCAATGGTACAAGTTCTAGGAGATATTTGGCTGTTTGCATGTGGTTCTATTTCAAACAGCTACTCTTTTCTTCCTTCCACATTACAAGTCTCTACTGTGATTTACAATCCTAAATACACCCCAGTTAATGAAGATGAGTTGGAAAGTAAAACCTCTCTGTGACTGATCTATACCAAACTCTCACCACAAGCTAAAATAGTGAAGACCTAAACCAGTCTTAGGGTTTTATCAATTATACAAATAAAAACAAATTTTATGTTTTGTGCTTATCAGGTAAATTAGAGTGAAGTAAAACTCCAAATTAAATGTAGATTGTACCAGTTGACTTCTTTCAATGATAAATAATATTTGAAAACTTTTTGTTTCCCAATCAAAGCCTGTCTTTCGGAATTGCTTCCCTTTTACTCAAGTTCCCTTCAAATCCTGCAGTTACTTTCTCTTCAAAAATTTTATTCTGTTTTCATTTTTCACTTTGGCTCTCCAATTGAATTTTACCATAAGATAATTTAAGGTTTGGGGTTTAGATTTTTTCTACAAGGTAAGCAACATTTCACATATGATTTATATTTATTATACACAAAGTTGGTTTTAGGACAGTAATCATTAATTAATGGTAAATCATTGATTCAGATATTGAAGTTACTATTGAGGCTTACAGATCTTAGTAATGCAGGAACATTAATTCAACCTATTCTGCCTGCAGTGGCCTTCTTACTATATGCATCATTAATTCCTTTGTGTGCAGTTAACCAACAAACAAGAAAATAATATATTCAAAGTAAAGAGAAAGTTGAAAGGAAAAGCTATAGTGTCTTCCTTTGGCTTCTCATTTTTGAGGACTTTAAACCTAGAAGATGCAGTGTTTTGTTTTCTTGGTTTGGTTTTCTTGGTTTGATTTTTTTCAAACTTTACAGAATCACAGAATAAACAAGGTTGGAAAGGAGCTTTGAGATCATCGAGTCCTACCTGTAACCCAACATAATGTGAATGCTATCACTGTCATGCCACTGATAGACACAGAATCAGAATTCACATCCCAAAGAAAGCTGAGCTACTACTAGATTGCTGTTTTCTTCCTTACTGCTACTTGGGGCAGGGGTAGGGTATGTAATCATTCATCGACATTTTTATGAAAATTCATCCTGACTCTAAAAAGCAACAACAAAAAGAACAAAACATTATGCATATAGAGGTGATGGCAAAAGACTATTGAAATGCAATTGTGACAGTTTTCTGTGGTTGCTTTGGCTGTGCCGTCACATTTTGTGAGGTGGATGGGAAATGTGAAGGGGAACAGCCATTGCTGGTACCAAATTGCTGCACAGACTCAATCTGTGAACAAGAAATTCGTTTTTTTATGTAAGGCAAGAAAAGATGGGCACATTTTTTTATCTGTTGAAGTGTAGTGTAGTTTAGTGAATCTACTTGAACAATTCAGACTGGTCTAACACACAAATAAGTATTGAAAAGACTGTGATTCCCACATACTAAACAGAGAGCTAGAGCCTGAGGATTTGTTTGGATGATGTAGCTTATAAAAGAGTGAGAAGGTGTCGTGATTTAGGAATGTATTCTCCAATTTAGTATTCCCACTAAAGTCACGCTGCCACTCACTCCCTCTTCCCCTGCCTCCGAATGAAAGCACAGAAGACAAAGATCATGGGTTGAGGTAAGAACAATTTACTGGAAACAGCAATGAAGTAAGAAAACACACAGTAACAGCAACAATATTAATAACACAAGTTGTAAGACAAAGAAGCTATTTACGTGGAAAACCACAATAAATACTGATCGGCTCTTCTCAACCCTGCCTCTCACCCAACTGGAAAAGGATGCCCTTCTCCTTGGAAGCAAAAGAGATTCCCTTTGCCCGGCCCCTGGCAATGATGTGAGGTGGTACCAAATCATATTAGGGTCTGGCCATGCCCTCCTCCAGGCTACTGAAAAAATTAACCCTGTCCTGACTGAAACTAGGACAGAATGTCACAGGTGTAGTGGAGCTCTGTCCTGCATCATATTTCACTATCAAATTTAAGCATAATTCAGGTTTATATATAAGTAAATCTCTGTGAGGTAGAAGTAGTTTTCAGTTGGCTGAACATCTTGGGATATGAGTGTTCTTGTCACATTGTCATCTTTCCCAAGATATTTGAAGTTCCTACTCTTTTTGCCAGGCACATTTAGCATGTTGTTGTACTGAATATGAAAAATATATATCTAAAATGGGTGAATCTATATTATTATGGGGAAAAAAACTATCTTAATGTCTCCAGTTGGGAGTTTCGTGACTGCAAGGCTTGAAGTGAAAATTTTGTTGACTGGGGCTTGTAACATATTTTTAAAAATGGAAGCATTCTGCCTCTGAGGAACTTGGCTTCTGTTGGTTTTCACCTGGTAAGTTTGCATCTATTTGAAGAAACACTAATAGGTCACGTATTCAATCTACCCCTGAGGTGGGCTGAGTATGAACCACACAGGACGCTACTAGCCTCCATAGTCAAGAAGTTTTCAAACTGGAATGAGAGGGTGCTGTGCAGGATTACTTAGATCATGGATCATACAAGTACAGATCAACACTTGTCACATGGATGTGGCCCTTGATATCTGACTCCCTGAAGGGAATGAGTTTAATGCAAATGAGTTTTAAAAGAACATTTTGTGGTTCCCCAGCAATGCTGTCCTGGGCAAATTGTGGAAAAAGAAACACCCAACTGTGCAGTTGAAGAAGATGTTCACTCAGGCACAAATGGGTGACCGTGGCTGTGGGACATTAGTCCTTCCTGGATAAAAAAATGAATCTGCATCTCAAATGAGAACTAGTATCATTTGTTGTCATGACTTTTTCCTTTAACCATCAGCAGTAAATACTTCAGAAGAAGCTTCAAGGAATTCAATAATTTGCCTAAAGATGAGTTTCTGTTAATGATTCTTTCCCTGTCCCTCTGGCTTTATGACAGGCTTATGCATTGAAATATTAATGTTTTTACCCCTTTACATGTTTTACACAATCTAGTCCTTTCTCCAAATTTAATCTCATGTAACAGTGAATGCTTTCACTTTAATAGCTAGTATTTCCTTTCATCATTTTCAAATTTATATCTTTTTAATTCCACTGGATGAACTCTTGTTCTTAAATTATGAAAAAAAGATGCCTAGAAATGGAGGATTTATCTCCTTTGTGCTATTCATTATTTTCTATAAAGCTCTATCATGTCCTTTCTTCATGCCACCCAGATACAAAATTTTCTCTCTCAGCCTCTAATCATTTGCATTGCCTGTCTCCAAATGATCTCTGTGTCCTCTGTATCTATTTTGCAGCTGAGTTCCAAGAACTGAACAAAGTACTCATGCCATATCAAACAACCAACCATTGGGAATTGCAATATTTCCAGACTGATTTTTAATTCCCCACTAGCATTTTGTTTAACAGTGATGTCCACTGAGCTTTCTACAGTAATGCCAGGTTTGGGTTTTTTTCGGAGCAGTTGTACTCGATTAAGGCCTCAGTAAGTTGTACCAGTTGACTTCTGTGTAGGTCGTGTGAGTAACCCAAAATGTTCCATCCAGTGTTAAGCTAAACCAGTATTAATCCCTTTGTCTGCTGTGGTGTTTATTCAGCTCCTTAAGTTAGGCTTCCCTTTACTGTCTCTGAGGCTTTTCAACAGTAAGGAAAATTAAATAACAATGTGCTTTCTGTATGTTGCCACATCATTTTATCCCTTTCCAGATCACTAATGTTCTTAATGAGCCCTTTTAACACAGGTGTTTCCTCTAGGTGGCATGTGGTCACAGGAGGCCACCAGGAGTTTAGATTTGGGATGCATCCACACTGCCCCACACAGTGAATACAAACACAGTCGGGCCCAACCCAGGTATTGTCTGGTTCTCAGCAGGCTCCTTCACTGCTTTGTTTTCAGTGGCTCTGGTATCTCAGCACAGCAGTACATGGTGAAGGGTGGCCACGAGCCTGGCCATGCTGGAAGTCAGCCACACCACAATCATATTTGCTTTCTGCCAGTTTTGAACGCTTAACAGCGCTTTCTCTCCCACCACAAATTTGGGTAGAAGCCTTTATAAACCTCTGATAACAATTTTGTTTAATGGTCAGCTGGAAGTCTGGGTATATGTATATGTATATGTATATGTGTATGTATATGTATATGTATACATACTGGATCTTCCTTACACCAGCATCCTCACACTGTGGTCAAAAAAACCCCAAAAAAACCCAAAACCCCCCAAAAACAGAAATAGGAAGGCTATGAATCTGAGAGTGCCCCCGGATACCACAGACTTGGTAACTACAGTCCTCCCTCTCCAGACCTCCTCACCTCAAAAAACTTTTTGTTTCCCTCACCCCTGAAAGCTGCTTTGAGCCACTCTGCCCATCCAGAGCTGCCTGTGAGAAGCAGCTGGCAGAGCTGGGAAAGGCCTGTGTCCTTTTGGCACTCCTTCGGTACTGCTGCAGCCTTGTCTCCTCAGGACATCCAAGAATCTTAAGCAATAGTTTAAAATATTAATTTCTCCCCAAGGTAAAGAAAAAAAAATGCTCTGGAGAAAGCATATTTTCCTTTTACAAAAGCCAGAGCCTCCGAGTTCATCCCCTATTTTAGCATATTCATGTTTTATTGCTTCCTTCAATTATCACTTCATCTCATTTTCCATATTCCAAAGTCTCTAATTTCTAAAAGGACTGCTAGCCTATAGTCACAGAAAAATGGTTTTGCACTGTCTCCTGTCAGAATTATTATTACAATTATTACATTATTTAAAATTTATGTTACACATATCTAAAAGGCTGAAATTAAATTAGGTCCCACTGCACTCGCCACTAACCAAATGTGTAACAATTGGCATTTCAGGCCCTCAGGAAAAACATTTAATTCTAAGGTAAACTCCTCAGGGCAGAAATTACCCGCAGTTTTGTTCTGTTGGAAAAGAGAACAAAAACGTTGTTGGTACAGCCTAAAGGCTGCACCACAATCCTAATAATGATAGTAGTAATGATAATTAATGTTACTATTAAATGTTGTTACTTCAGTTTTACCACAGCTTACTCCTATCTTTTGTTTTCATATAATGTGATAAGAACGTGTTTCATTCCTTCAGCTAAAGAGTTCTTTATTCAAGGTTTTGGTCCTGGTTAAGGATACTTTGCTTCCAGGGAACAAATAAGCCAATAGAATACGTGTTTGGTGGGATGAATGGTGTTCAGAGTGAGAACAAATGGTGAAAGAGAGGGGACACCATCAAAAGCTTTTCTGCTCCACATGAATGTTCACACTTATTCAATGTCCCACGTTTAATTCCTTCAGTACACCGAGTTACTGGAAAAAATCCGCTGCGCTGAGAAAGACACACACGTCACTGCTGAGTCAGAAGATGGCCATGGTCATATGAGCACACATTTTTTTCAGTGTTTGGTTTTGGGAGGTTTGTCACCCTACCCCAAAGCAGTAGATGCTCATTAAAAATTGCTGCCAGAAGGCATTCCAGAGGTAGATTTTAAACATATTGTCCTTAAGCCAAACTGGGAGATACAGGGACAAAATGTCAAAATGCAAAGGCAGGATAGGTTAGTGTTAAAATGTTACAAATTGCAATTGCTGATTTAGTACTGATTTATTACTGCAATGCAAGGGTTTAATGTTTGTATGTTTCATTCCCCTCTCTGTACGTATTGACTTATTGTGACTGCCAACTTGGCATGGTTGCTGCTAGTGCCCGGTGCTGTAAATGCTATTGCAAAAGTTAGGTTCCAAATGACATTAAGTTAGTTAAAATTTCAAACAGAGTTAAAAACAAACAAATAAAAAAAGAACAAAAGACACACAGTAAAACTCTTTACAAGCACTAGAACAGTGAACTGGCTGAAATTCTGTCCTAAAGATACAGGTGTTATCCATACAAGTGATATAGGCTCATCTTTGTGAGTAAAATATCATTGTAACCTTGACAGGAAAAGTAATTTAGAAGGCGTGGATATCTGCACATTGCTAAGGCATGTCCAATTGAGTTTTCCTGCCAGTCCTTTAAAATATCACATAATTGTCTCAACTGCCCCTTCTGGAAATGCTATTCTTTACTTTCAGCCTGGAGAGGGAAATGTTTAGAAGCCTGTGTGTAAAATTGTGTTGAAAATTAAAAGCCCCAGGAACATATGAAGTGATATCAGTACTCAAGTGCTTTATATTAGTGAAGACCAGATAGTAAGCATGCCTTTCCTATCATTTTTCTGTCCCTTCCTTTGTTTCCACCTAGGAGAAAGTGTTATGACTTTATTTTGTAAGAAAATTGAATAGGCCTTACAGCAACAGCATTGCTTTCTTGCTGTCAAAATCATGACCATTTCTTTGAGCAACATTTTCATTGTTCAGCTTTCTTTTCTAAATGCATCTTAAGCTAAAAAGCATTCTTACTCTTCCAAAGGATTTTAGAATATGAAATGCTTTCCAGCTTTTAGAGGGTTTTGGGGTGTTTGAGGTTTTTTTTTAAATTATATCTATTATGAATGTTGACAGTCCATTTTATTAAAACGTTGTGAGCATTCTTATATATTAGGTAAAGTAGGCAGAATTTCTCCTATGCTATGAGATCCAGGATGCTGCAGATCTTTCACTTCTCTAGTGCTACTCTTTTCTTCTCAAAGCAAGCAAATTCACTATAAGGTAAAACAAAAAACAATAAGTTCTGCTATGCTCTGGGTTTATATTACTATTTTTTTCTCTTTTTTTTTAACTCTCAAATTGGTATTTAGCATGCAGATTAGGTAGATAAATACGTGGTGAGCCCCTGTCTTTCATACCCAACCTTCTCTCTCCCTCATTTGTGCCACCATTGCCACTGGGCTGTGTGATGGCCTGCCAGCAGCTCTGCTGTAAGCTGGGCTGCTTTGTGAAGAGCTCCTGTGGGGGTCTTTCTTGTCTTTGGCAAACTCTTCCTAAAGAGTATTTTCTGCAGTGTGCCAGCAGCTCTTGGCACAGATTCATCAGCTCTCAGTGACTTGCAGTGCCGATACTTAATAGTCATCTCCTGTAGCTTGGCAGTAGCTGAGATGGATAATGCAGCCTCCAAGTTGCTCCTTGCATGTTAGGTTTCCTCCGCATGGCAAACTTGGAAAGTCCGATTTAATCAATATAAACCAGGGAAAGAGAAAAGGGGAAATCCATCTTGCACTTCAAAGGATGTTTTATCAACGTTACTACTATTGAGAGAGGCAGAGGAATTTTCAGAAGAGGATAGATCCAACAAGCCGATACTGCTGATCCTTCAGTGCAGGAGGAGTAAAGGAAGAAGAACAGAGGAACTGCCTCAGCTTTTGCCAGTCATGTCTAGCAGGGAGAAGGATGTAAAGATGGGCATCCCTGACACACCTCTAGGCTGTTGCTGTAGGAAAAGATACCATTCCCCAGACTCAGGATAACCCTAAATCTCAAACATGTCAGGACACAATGATATCTCCCACACACCTGGCTGCTTTGCCCTAATCCACTCTCAGCCTTTCCCTCCTCTTCCTTCCAATCACCCATGCTTTCCTTCCTGTTTACAGCACACAGGACGAGCCCTTCAGTTCCTCGACCCTTAGCATGCTGCATCATACTAAGTGCTCTGCAGAAAAACCCCGTGGCACCCTTGGACCATGAGATGCCACCCAGAGGGGTCCCAGCAGCAAGTTCTCTCACAAAAGCAGTTCATCACCTGAGGATGTGGAGCTAAACCACTTTCACAAAATGAAAAGCTGTTGCTAAAAATTTTTGTTCTGGCTTCCTGGGTGTTTTTGTGGTGATGCTCTGGGACCAAACAATCTGCAAAGGCAGGAGGGCAGGAGCAAGAGTGCAGGTCAGCTCACATGGTTATTTCATGTGCTCCCTGGATCCCTGCTGCCCTGGGATCCCTTCTCGTAGTGTGAGTGTACCTCTGTGTGTGTTTTGGGGACAAGTCTCCCTGAGGAGGCGGCAGGCCTGGGACGAGGATGCTCTGAGCCGAGAGATCACATCGTAGTCCGAGGATGCAGTCGAGGTGAGGGCGGCGAGGCGCCCTCCCAACCTCCGGCCGGGCTGGGCGGTGCCGGGGGCTGGCAGCAGGCGGAGGGGGAGGAAAAGGCCANGGCGGGGAGGGCTGCGGGAGGGCTGCCGCAGGTGCCCCTCGGGTGCCCTTTCCCGACTTGTCCCCGGCGCGGCCGCGGGCACCGGCACGGGGCGGCTGCCCCCGGTACCCCTCGGTACCCCCCGGTGCTGCCCGGCCGGGGCGGCGGCGGCACGGGCGGGCTCCACGCTCCGGGTGGCAACCGGTGGGCTTGGCTCGCCCCTCTCCGCCAGGGACAGCGCTGCTCCTCGTCCCTTGCGGTTACCCCTTCATAGTAATACTGATAATTTCGCTGTTGTTGTTGTTATAAAAAAAAAAAATGACCCTCGGAAATTTTGGGGTTATAGAGTTTCGTTTCTTCAGCTCTATGAAGTAATTCTGGATAGGGATATAGCCTTAAAATGCGCTACTTAGTTTTTTTTTAAAAAAAAATCTAAAGGCTTGGTGTTGTAGAGTAAACAAGACAATTACTGCTTGTTTTTAGGAGTAAGTGTACCGAAAGGTTTTAGGTAAAATGAGTCCGTAGCTTTCCGAGTCAGAAGACTAAGATGGTAGAGGTGATAAACGATTGCTTATCTCGGGCAGCCAAGGTTAGGCAAGAATAAGCCGTCTTCACCTCCTGAGATACTAATGTCAGAGAGTGGATGGGAAGGTCATTGGCAGGTCATTAGCCTGAGCAGTGCTTGTGGTGACTGTAATCAATAACATCCGAAAGGTAGTGTCTGTGTGAATAGACATGGATTTCTGCAGAAGTTTAAAATTCAAAGGAACTTCCTGATGATAAGCGAAGGCTGACCCCGCGTGATGAGGTCCTAGGGAGCAGTCATTGTGGTTCATTGCTGAGTGATTTAGGAAATGAAGGAGATCCTGGGCCAAAGCAAAATTGTGCTGTGACATGTATGCAGCCAGCAGCACGTTCAAGATGGGAATCGTCCTGGCTGTGAACAAGGGGAGAAAGGGAAATAGTATGTGAGATGATGACACTGTGACTGAGGACATAGTTATTGAGTAGGTGGAAAAGAACTTACATTTTACTATGTAATCTAAATATCATATTATTCGAGATTGAAACCACTATACATAATGTAATACCAGAGTATCAGAACTCAAAGGCTAAATATTGACTGGAAGAAGTTTGAGGAGTATATAAATGCAATGCTGAGTGAAAAGTGGAGCGACCACTACCATTAAGCAAATGATGTGAAAACAGTGGAAAGAGAAGATACAGCTCTTCAGTAATCATGAATACAAGTAGAAAAGAAAATGGAGACAGGCTTCTCTTGCAAGAGATGTATAAATAAAATGAAGTTTTAAATGAGTGTTGATTAAGTTTAAACTTTCCTAAATATACCATTTCAATAAGTAATATCATAACAGTATGTGGAATTCTAGTTCTTTTAGAAACAGCAGTCACAAAAAAAAAAAAAAA